>PVLD010000090.1:99360-408556 GCA_004027595.1 Dinomys branickii
AAAAAAAAAAAAAAAAAAAAAAAAAAAAAGAAAGAAAATGGACTCATACAAAAAGGAAGAAATGTTAGTATTGTAAAGTGTCTAGAGCACTGTTTTTTACAAAGTACCATTTAAATGTTTAGGGTTTTTTTGTAAATTTCTAATTCCATTTAAAATAAATCTATATAGAAACAAGACTGAAAGACTACTAAAATTAAAGATCAACAAAATACCTATGGGTGTTTGGATTACAGGTTATTAACTTCTTTCGCTTCTCTGTACTTTCCAAAATTTCTACAAGTGTCTGAAATGTGCAGCTGGTAACTGGCAGGAAAATGATGTAGAGCAGGGACACAGGTACAAAAACAGAGGAAGTGAGAGGTCAGGCAAGACCTTATTTCCAGAGGGCGGCTTCACAGAGGAGAGGTTGGTCCTCTGTAGCCAGGACTTGGAGCCTCATCTAGGGACATCCAGGCACCTGTAAACTGGGCACGGGGGGCTGCCCCACCTCTACCATAGCTCTGCTAACTGACTAAGACCTCATTTTCCCCGCTCCACAAACCAGTTCAAACCCTACTCAATGAGTCCAGCTAGCAACACCATAGACAGCGGCTGGTAGGATGCTCACTCAAGGATCAAACCACCTGGCCCTCCCCATCCTCTTCTGTCTCCACCTGCAGGAGCTGGTGCTGAGGGTGGGACTCAAGCAGAGCCCTGTTTGGGGATACTGACCTAATTTACACAGTCATACCATGTAACCCTCCCTTGGATGAGACACAGGGGAACTCCCCAGCTGGCCTCGGACTATGGAAACTTCCCTTTAGAGAAGTGAGCTTTGGCCAGCTGTCCGCAAGCTTATACAGAGGCAAAGGCCAGGACATGGGCAGACAATGGGCAGTGCTGGGGAAACCCCTACCAGCCCTCGGCCTCCTGGGCTGGGAACAGAACTCTGAGGATTCAGAAAAGGGAAGGAAACAACAGGGAGTGGCCCTGGGGAGTGGGGCAGTGTTACAGTCCCCTTACTGGGAAGGGGCAGGGTGAGGACACTTACCGCTCCTGACGAGTGCTTTCCCCAGATAAAGCAATTCAGTATGAAGCAGATGCCAAAAACCACACCAGGGTATAGTGTTGCCGTCTGGGAATAAGAGGGGCCAGGTTGGGAGCTGTATCCAGGGAATTTCTTGCTTCAACACTTCCTTGTCCTTCAGGCAAACTCAGCTCAAGAACCAGTCTTTCCTAGAAGCATTCAGTGACCCAAACTAGGTAGCCCTTGAGGCTACATCGCTCAGATCCCTGGAACTGCACCTTTCTTGCTATCATCCCAGTGTGTAATTACGGTTGCTCCCAGCTTATGAAGCTTCTACTGGTGATCTCTTTATTTCTGATGGTTAGAAGGTGGTATGAATTCAGTAGAAATTATACTATGTTTGGTTATACAGGTACTATGTTAGATACCAAGACTATGAATAGGAAAAAAATTGGCAGGAAAAAGGAGCTTAGGGCTCCCTGGGAGGTGAGGTGGCCCCAGGATTCCATTTCCATGGTCTTTTCTGGTGCCAAGATCTTTCCTTAGTCCCAGTAGGGGAGGGAAGGGTTGAAGCCAATCTCACTGGATAGCAAGAGAGGCACCAAGTCCAGAAAAAGGCAGGTGGTCACAGACACCTGGCCTCTTCTGCCCTTGCAGGTCATTCTCTCCATCCTATTGGGAAGGGGGTTCTCTGGTAGCCTGTTGACCAAAATCCTGCCATTCCTTCTGCATGAATCCTCTATTCCATCTCTTGTCTGAGTCATCCAAACTCCAACTTCTCACTTTACAGATGGTTCAACTAAGGCCTGGAGGGGTCCTGATGTGAACCTTGGGTAAGGCCCAGAATGCTGACACCTGTGTGCAAAGCCCTCTGTCACACCACTGCTCAGTTTCCAGCCTGAAAACCCCACAAAGCCTTTCTAAAGGAAGCCTGGCAAGCTTTTCCAATTCTCTGAATACTGGGAAGGGGTTTAAGGTACTTACACAGAAGGCTCCTTTCTTCCACCGATGGCCTTTTAGAGTGCGGTACAGACGGCCAGCAGAAAATCCACCAAAAACCCTGTGGGAAAAGGGCAGGAGTCCATACCACAGGCGCCTGTTAGTGATGTGAAGGAGGCATATGCCAGCCCCTGGGAGCCCGCTTTTACACACCTACCCCATGAACATGAAGAGAAAGCACGCTGTGGTCATGAGAGCTCCCCGGCTGGAGGGCGACAGCATCCCAAGCATGGCCACGACTGTGGGGGTGGGGAAAGCAGTCAGGCTGGGTGATCACCAGGCCCCCAGATCCCACCTGAGCAGATTGACAGAACCCTGGGCAGAGGGGACTATAAGGGGCTGCCTTCTCAACAACATGGTCCAGTTCCCTCTACAGGGAAAGACTGGGTCTTAGGGGTTCAGAGGGGTATGACAGCTGTTGGGCCTGGACTGGGTGAATCTTAACTGCAGTTTCCAGTCTACAAGGCACTGACCGTGCCTTCTCAACTCTGCAAGTGGAGATTAGTTTCGCTATTTCTCAGACAAGGAAACAGGTTCAAAAGGGTTAGGTCACTTGCCCAAGATCATAAAGCATGGAGGTATGAGGTTATCAGTTTAGGCAGACTGATTCTACAGCTGTCTGTAACTACTGTAAAAGAGTTTTTTATTTGATAAAGAAAAAAGACCCAGTCTAGTACCAAACCTGGTACTGACTTTGGGTCATTCATTTAATCTGACTACAAAAGGCAGCCAGCACAGTGCTGTGTAGCCTCATGGACAGGATGGACATTGTGAGCTCTACAAATGGAGCAGAGAAGCTGAGAGGAGGATTAGCATTCCCAGGGTCTAGGGCTGCTGCTGGGACGTGCAGCTGTTGGCCCTGAGAAGCTGACACAACTGCTTGATGCCAAATGTTCGGCGCTTCTCGTGGGAGGGAAGCCCATTCCCTTCTCTTGAGGTACATGGTGAGCCAGCCATATGTCAGGATCAGGTAGGCCATGCTCCTCTAGGCCCCTGCACCAGCCAACCGGGCCACTCACAGATGACGATGAGGATCATACAGAAGAGCTGAATGCCTGAGCCCAGCAGGGAGCTGAGGATCATAGGGTACTGGGGTGGCCTGAAGACGTCACCGTGCACCAGCTTCCACCCAGATTCCTCCATAGTGTCTTCCTGCAGCAAAGGGCCAGAGAGTGAGGCAGATTGGTGATCAGCTCCTACAGAAACCACCCTCAAGGGCACAGGTCACTGACGCAGGATGAGGGTCCTTCAGGTGTCACCCAGCTTTGCTCTGACACAGGAGTGTCACATGGGGAAAGGAGACCACAAACACACTTGTAGCCATGTAAAAGGAAAATCACCCCAATTCAAGCCTAGTGGGAGGAAAAATCATGTCAACATATCAATGCTGACTTAGTAGTTCTTGGGTGGTGAGAGTCAGAAGCTATTTATTTTCTGACTATAAAAGAAATATGTGTTTGTATAAAATAAAGTTTAAAAATTTTGATGTATGGCATGAAGTTTAAATGAACAAAAAGGGCTAGGGATGTAGCTCAGCGGCACAAGCGCCTGCCTGGCAAGTGCAAAGTCCTGAGTTTGATTCCCGGTACCAACAAATGAAGAAAGGAGAAAAGAAAAAAAGTTTCATATAGAAAAATGTAAAAATAAAAAAGATAATTAGCAATACTTAAGTAATGTTTATACATTAACATAATGAGGTCATTATCTTATTTCCTTTAGACTCTTAGGTATGTTTATGTGCCTATGTACATGTTTTAAAAAATAAAACTTGGGTCATAGAAATTTTCAGATGATGTTTGTGAACATTTCCTTATGTCAATAAATACTCTTTGAAATTTTATTTCAAAGCTGGGACAAATATTTCTAAGGCCCAGTTTTGGATTTCTTATTTTTTCCTCAGAAAATCCTCTAGAAGAATTGCTGTAACAAAGCACGGTGCCTGCTTTACAGTCCTTGAGATGAACTCCCAGTGACTTTTCAGAAAACTGTCAATTTAACCTTCTATGGGGGAATTTAGGAAAGTGCCTATCTCGCGTTAACTTTGCCAACAATTAGTACCATTTTTAAAAAGTATATTTGATAGTTTAAATGATTGCATTTCAGGAGGTTATCCCTGAGGTAAAAAACATTTTTTCAGATGCATACTGGCCACATGTAGCACCTTAAGGTAAATTTTCTGTTCAAGCTAGGTGTGGTGGTACATGCCTGTAATCACTCAGGAGGCTGAAGCAGGGGGACTGCCACAAGTTTGAAGCCAGCCCAGGCTACATAATGAATTGAAGACTAGCCTGAACTACATAGTGAGATCCTGTTTCAAAAAATAAAAAAAAATTTTTTTCTGTTCATCATTACATTAGTAATTTTAGGTTTTTGGTTCTTCAAAAGAAATTTTATATAAATGCTTTTAACTGTATCAGTTTGTCACAAATATTGTTTTGCCACTTCATTTTTCTGTTTTATTATAAATTTGACATGTCACATTAATTTTTTTTTCTGCAACTTCTATTGGATTTATACTTAAGACTAGAAACCCATCTCTATCAATCTGGGTGATTAAAGTTTTTTTCTTCTTTAATTACAAATGGACATGGACACACACACACACATACACACACACACACACACACACACACCTGCTAAATTGCCCTCCCTCTCCCAGTCCATCCCGCCCTAGCCAAGACCTCACACACACACACACACACACACACACACACACACACACCCCCCCTGCTAAATTGCCCTCCCTCTCCCAGTCCATCCCGCCCTAGCCAAGACCTCGTACAATGTCATCCTCCTTGTTATAGTTGGCAATGTCCTTCCGGAGGGTCCGAATGATAATCATGCTCAGGATGCCTGAAACAGACAGGGGTGGGAAGGAAGAGCTGTGAGCCAAGAATCCAGTGTTCTGGGTCCTCCTCCAGTAGGACCTGGCCATGCAGCTACCTAACTTCTCTCCTGGACAGAACCACACTCCAGCCAACTGAGGAGATGTGTGAAGAAAGAAAGGGCTGCGGGATGGAAGGGACAACCACAGAACACTGGTTTTTGTCAGAAAGGAAAGCATCCCAGCTCCTCCATGACTTGGTCCTGCCAGCTGGTTTGTTGCTTTGAGTTAAAAGTTTACAGCCTGACCTCTCTTACCTCTATGCCTTTACCACTTCCTTTCTCTGCCCTGACCGCCTCCTATGCATGTACCAAGACTCACACTGGGCATCTCTGGTTCAGAGACACACTCTTCTCACATTTGTCTTCTACCTGCCTATCTCTCAGGGGAGAAGTGCAGTGGTTAAGAGAATGGGCTGTGTGACATTACACTCACTTAAGCTCTTAGCTCTTAGGGCTGAAGGACTGAGATGTCTATAATAAGGTGCTTAGGACAGCAGCTGGGCCCTCAGTACACGTTTACTAAACGGAACCTACTGCTTCTTTGCTTGTCACGATACTGGAACCACCAGCATCACCCCACCTCTGTCCACCACCCTCGTCATCGCTGCCTGTGAAGCTGGCCCCCCTGCAGGGCTGTGACTGCAGTTGGAACAGACTGGCTCTGTCCATGGTCGTCCTTCCTCCTCATTCCGACGCCTTCCTTAAAGTAGCCTTCCTCTTTCCTTCCTGTTGTATATCTGGTCTCTCCCTTCACCTGCTTCCCTGAACCTGTCACCCCCCAGAACTGCGCTGCTACTTGTGTTTGGTTTCCCTCCCATCACTAGTTTACACTCTGGGCACACAGGACAAACTGTGTTGGTTTGCTCAATACCATGTCGCTAGCATCTGGCACAGAAGGAGTTATACCAGGGCTGGAGTGTAGCTTGGTGACTCTGGCCTAGCAATCCCTAATACCACCACCACCAAAAATAAAGCAGTAATAAACTGTTGTTGAATGAATCAATGATCATGGGTATCAACATTTGTGGTCATCTTTCTCCAGTGAAGTTTCTAGGGCAGAGACCGAATCTTGTCCACTCTGTCACCTGATGCCTACAACAGGGTCCTGATGTCTGGCCCTGAGAACACCCTAGAAATCCTTATAAGTGAAGGGCTATCTCAGTTCCTCAGCATCATCTCAATGTCCTCTCTACCCTTCAACCCACAGAGCTCTCACCTGACAGAAAGAAGACCACCACGACGGAGTTAATGATAGAAAACCAGTGGATCTGCACATCACTCATGGTCAGGTAAGTGTCCCAGCGGGAGGCCCATTTGATGTCACTTTCCTGGTGGGATGGAGGGAAGCCCTTGGGAGTCAGGCCTCCTGCTCTCAAACCCTGGCCCAGATCAGATCCCTCCCACCCCACCTGTGAGGGCAAACCCCCTTCTCACCTCCCAGTGCACAGAGTAGGTGAAGTATAGCTGATTCTCCTTGGTGGGGTCAATTTCTTGGGGTGAGGAGTTGGTGCCCTCAGGCAGGGTACATGCACTCTTCTCATCTGCTTTGAGGTCTGCGAGAAACAGAGACTCAGCGGGTCCCCACGGGGGTCAGGGCCACCACCCAAGGCTGTGCGGAGGGCGCCTTTGAGGGTGCCTGCTGCCGGGCCCTGAGTGGAGGCTGGGAGCACAGTAGGCAAGAAAGGCCCCTGAACTTGTATTTCCCGGAGTCCTGACCTTCCAAAGAGTCTTCAGTACTACAGACAGGTGTGTGCGTGGGGAGGGGAGGGAGAGAAGTCTGAGTTCAGTCTCCTTCATGGCAACCAATCTCTGCACTCAATCTCAATGTGAACTCACTCATCCACCCAGGAGCACTCAAACCCACCATAGGTAGGGTCATTCTGTCACGTCTGCTCATTCACACAGGCGGTCTCCCGTATGTTAGTAATCAGTCGTGCAGGTGCTTTCCCATTCACTCATCTGTTCCCACTCCCAAAGCCCCTTCTTTCAGCCAGCAAATACATAACCACCAGCAAACTATATGGCGGGTACCGTGTTGGGTGCTGGAGATAAAATGGTGAGAAAAGTAGACAGAGACTCTAATTTCCATCAGCCACTGCAGGGGCAGAGATCTCAAAACGGTCACATACATACACATAAACTGTGCTTAGGACACTCATGGAAGGAGAGGCAGCACGGTGGTTTTAAATATGAGATTTGTGTTTTATGAGGCTCCTGTGTATGGTTTTGTGTGAAAGCTATGTCCCACAGATTTCTCAAAAAGCCAGAAAATCACCGCTGTGTACAAAGGCTCGGCCTGCGGCTTAACTGAAGAACACCCTGTGACGGGTGAGGGCACAGAGGAGAGGTGACGCAGGACAGGCCTGAGGAGTCCGTGAGCACTGGCTGGGCTCTCAAACTCCCATTCAACTGTTGACCATGGGCAATTTTAGTCTGTGCCAGTCACTCACACAACGGGACTGAAGGGAGACACCTGCTGCCCACAAAATTTGTCTGTCCCCGTCCCTGTCCCCCTTGTTCTTTGACCCAGGGTGAGCTGGCTGCTTCTTACAAAGAGGCTCAGTAAAGCCCTGACTTGCTGTTTGGTCTTGGCCAAGTCATTAACCTCTCTGAACTTCTGGCTCTTCATTTATAACCACCACCTAGCTCCTGGGGTTGCTGCGAGGTGTTAAGCTAGTAGAGTGCCCAGCTCATAACATAGCAGATGTCAGGTGTCCCTTGCTCCCCACCTTCTCTATGGAGAATATAGAGACCCCTCCCTGGCTAGACCCATATATCACATCTGGGCCTATCAGCCAGTTTAGGGAGGTAGAAATACGAGAAGACCCTGGGTATGGAAGCCCAGGCCCATCCAGCCCTGCCCCTCTGGTCGGACCTCCCCACTCACCCTCCAGCCTGATGCTCTGGGGAATCACCTCGAAGCGGACGACACGATATGTATGTTCCTGGTCCTCTTCCATGTCTTCCCGGTGGTAGTAAAGGATAAAGGAGAGGTGATTGTGCAAGTAGATCTGAAATGAAGCAACAGAAACGACAAAACAGCTAACAGCCAAGAAACAACTGTGAAGTCACTCAGGGAGAGCACCCCAGACATTAGGCCCTTCCACCTGTTCAGCAAGCCCGGCTGTACCAACCTCACAAAGCACCTGCTCTCATTCTACCCTTCCCCTCAGGGACTGCGCAGGCTTCCCCGGGTCTTCCTGAATATAAGCTCCAGTTCCTTAGCTTGGCATTAAAGTCTCCTATCATCTGATTCTAAAACAGCTGGCCTTCACTATCTGCTAAAACACATTAGTTCCCTGGCATCCTTGGCTCCTCCCTGTCCCATGAAAAGTCCCCATCCTGCATCTCTCATCATGGGATGCACTCCAAAGAGGATGCCACCCCCACCTCCACTCAGCTCAAGCCTCGCTACTTTCCAAGGCCTGTCTCCTCCCTGACACTTGAATGCAAAATGTGCTCTTTCTCAACAATCCTGGCACTGACAGTCAGGAGTGGGCAACTGAGATTTAAGACCCAGGGCTCACTCTGCTGATTCTCTCTCAATTAGGATAGAACCCTATCAAGGACAGGGACTATCTAAAAAGGAAGGTTTTTCTCCCATATTCCCTATGTGTAATATGTGTTCAGCTTAGAAAACTAGATATGGAAAGAGAACACGGCTACAATCATCATGATACCAGCTTATTCCTACGGACGTGCTGTGAAATGCTCACAGACTTGTCTGATTTACTCTACAAAACCATCCCAGAGAGCAGGCGTCATTATCATATCCACTATAGACATGGAAATAGAGGCTCAAGGACTCTCAGGCAACTGATTAGTGGAGGGGCAGGAGTCAAGCCAGGGAGCCTATAGGCTCTTCATCAGTGTGTGGTCCTCTCTCCTGCCCACTGATGAAGTTCAAGATTTTACTTGTTTGAATCACATAATAATGGAATCTAACGTTTTACTGACTGTGCCTACAGCTTTTTGTAGCATCTTCCAGAGGCTGTTCAATGCATGCACATCCGAGGGACCATCCCCTTGACAGACCCCATCTTTTCCATGTCAAAAGCCCAGAGCTTAATTTTCCCCTTTCTCTGAAGTCCCAAGTGCTTGAGACTTGTGAGGTGCAGCTCCCCAGCTCTTTGCGCATACCAGAGACACTATACCTTGTTGACATCTATGAAGCCGAGCCGGTAACCATGTTCAAACTGCACATCTTTTTCCTTCTTCTTGTCGTCACTGTCACGGTTGGAGTACAGCTCCAGCCGAGTGGCCACAGGCAGATTGTCAGCAATGCTGGAAACCCAAGGTCCTTATCAGTCCCTCTGAACAGCCACTCCCACTGGTACCCTTCCCTCAGTGGATGTGAGGCCGGCAAGGAGTAGAGGACAACTTACAGGTGGACATAGTAGTCTTCTGTGATGCGCTCGGCCACGAGCCTGCTCTCTTCCACATTCAGGGTCACTGGCTTGCTGGACTTGCTGCACAGAACTTCACACTTCTTCTCACTGTTCATGAGAACCTGGAAAGGGGTGTTGACAATCCGGTCCCCTCTCAGCACCTCTCCTGCCATAAAAAAGACAGATCAAGCTCAGAGCTTCAGCCCTGCGGTTGCTGAGGTCAGCAGTCCCAAGACATGAGATAGCAGGACAAAATGGACTTCCATGGACTTCAGCAGTTCCTCAGCCTGGCAGCCCATTTTCTGCCCCATGTATTTGTGCCCAGCTTGCTCATCTAGCCCTCTTGGTCACCCTTCCTTCCCCTTTTGTGCTCTAGCACCACCAGCTCTTTGAAGCTCAAATTACCACATCCTTCCAAACCTCTGGGCCTGAAGTGGCTTCCCTTGCCTGGAGTGTCATTCCCTGCCCTGTGCTCCTGGCTTCAAGTTTAGTTTCCCTTTCACGCTCTCTGGGAAGACCTTCTTGGCCTCCTGATTTCCTTCTGAATAGTGAAGGGCAACAGGTCTGGCTCCATGCTACCGGACACCTCACCCTGCCTTTACCACTTACTAGCTTAGAGTCTTGCCAAGTCTATGTTCCAAAGCCTCAATTTCCTCACTTGTAAATTGGGGTAATTATAATACCTGCATCGTAAGAGTTACAGTAAGAAATAAAAGCATTAATCCAAGTCTAGCCACAGAATAGCCAGGCAACAAACACTAGTTTTATCATTTCTCTACCTTTTCATATGTCAGTAATACAACTTTTTTTTCCCCCTTTGGGAGATAGGATCTTGCTATGTAGTTCAGGTTGGCCTTGAATTCACTATGTAGCCCAGACTGGTCTCAAACACAGAGATCCTCATGCCTCAGCCTCCTGAGTGCTGGGATTACAGGCATGCACCACGATGCCTAGCACCAGTGATATAACTTTGTAGTATGTGTTGAAATATTTACATTTTTGTCTCCTTCACCTGTGAGCCCTTTTGTTTTTTGGAGGTACTACAGATTGAACTCAGGACCTTTGCAATAAGCTACCGCTCCAGCCCTTTTTTTTTAGTTTTTGAGATTTGCTAAGTTACTGTATTGCCCAGGCTTCCACCTGCAATCCTCCTGTCTCAGCCTCTCAAGAATGCTGGGATTACAGATAGGCATGTGCCACCATCCTTGGCTGACCATGAGTTCTTTGAGGGGAGATACTGTTTCTTATTTATCTTTGTGTCTTCAGATCCTAATTCAGGCAGGGAGGAAGGAGGATAAAATGTGTCACCTGAGGTTTTTGGCCAAAATATCTTTTTATATGATGAAGTGGCACATCCCTTGTGGGCCTCCCTGTTGCCTCAGAGTACCTGCTGCCAAGTGTCACGCTAACACTTACTGAGCAGCTAGGGAGCGTCAACTAAGCCCAAGAGTGCTTTCACACTGCTGTGAAGATATGAAACCAGTAGCACTGAAGGAGACTCACTGAAGCCAACAGACAGGACTAATGCCTCCTCATGCTCTTGGCCCAACATCTGCCTACCAGTATGGAGCTGCCTGATATGGCTCTGAATGTTTGTCATCTACATATCCTTTCACTCAGTCACTCACTCACAGATATGCACTGGGTGCTGCCTGTGGGCCAGGTCTTGAAGATACAGTGTTAAACAGACATACTCAGGGAACTTTTGGCCTAGCAGGGAGACAGATCTTGATTAAATAATCAGAAAAATGAGAATATACTGTGTTGTTGGGCATGCTGACATATGCCTATAATCTCAGCCACCTGGGAGGCTAAAGGAGAACTCCAAGTTCAGGGTTGGTCTAGGTAACTTAGTGAGATCCTGCCTCAAAAAACCAAAAAGGCTCGTGACACAGCTCAGTGGTAGAGTGCTTGCCTAGTAGGGACTCAATCCCCAGTACCACCAAAAAGAAAATCAATAAAAAACCCAAATCTGTATAGTTGCTGTAAACAGGGGGAAGTGGATCTAGGAAAGTTTCCCTGAGGAAACAGTAGAGTAGTAGCTGGGTTACTTTGTTTTTTTTGGAACCATCACTGGATGCTGTATTACATAGTGTTGTCTTCACATCTGTTAACACAAAACAATAAAGGAAATATCAGATTACAGAGAAAATAGTAGGGGGTTACCACTGGATGTTGTATTACATAATATTATCTTCATCTTTATTACTCAGTTATATAGATGATGGCTCGTTCAATTAATCACTTTTCTCCACTTTACCACTGTTGTTCTACCACCCTGTCAGTGATCTTCCCACTGGTAATAACTGCACTTTTGGTTTATTTATTCCCTAATGCTCTTACTTTGGGCAGAGACTTTGCTGCTTCTAAATATGCTGTATAATATGTGGGTGTATACAAATTATTATGGAAGTGGAGAAGCACCCTTTGGCAATCTCTCACAGCCGTTGAGTGTCCAGTCGGGTAGGTGGGGTTACACAGCGAACCGCCAGACTCTGTCAACGCAACTGCGTCTATAGACTCAGGTGAGTCTTCAGGGCCTTCCTGGGGGCCAGGCAAAGCGCCTGGCACACCCCAATGGCCGGGCAGAGGTCTGGCACACCCCAGGGGCCGGTTGGAGCTCCGGACATGCCTGGGGGGGGCGCGTGCTCTCCCCGGTCGATCCAAGTCTGCCAGGTCACCCCTGCAGACTCTCTGGACTCTGTCCCAGTAACGCTCTGTGGGAGGTTCAGTCTAGGTCCTCGGGGCTCTCATGCAACCCAAAGGGAGGCCCTTCCCCCCTTAGGCCTCCGAGCTCCCCGCCAAAGTGCCTGGTATCCCCTCATAGGCCATTAGTGTCTTTGGAGACTAACCCCTCAGCTGGGTTACTTTGATGGAAGACAAGATTTAACTGCTCTAAGTGATGCAGGGCAAATAGTTGAGACAAAAGAATAAGAAGGTACACACTGGGACAAACCAGGGGCTGGTACGGCTACAAAGCAGAGAGCCTGGTGAGCTAGAGACCAAGATAAGTGGAAAGATAGGTGAGAGACGGGCCAGGGCTGGACCCTATGGGCCCTGCAGGCCACAATTTGAGCTTTATCTAGAAAGCAACAAATGTGAATGAGAGACCTGATGCTGGTTTCAGAAAGATCACCTTGACTGCTTTGTGCAGAGGATGTGAAGAGCTGGGAGACGGAACCAGTCATACAAGTAAATAAATTTGCAGGCATGAAGGGAATGTGTAGGGGGACTAACACAGAACACAGATTCATGCAAAGTGGAGGTGAAACCCAAAGGACCTGCTGCTGAGTGGGTACTGGGATGATGGAGGAGCGGTGCATGTTGAGAAGACTCAGATTCTTACAGCGAGGTTCTAGGTGCAAAACCAAGAAAAACAGCAAATTCAAATGGAAGGCATTTTCTGTTGGATATGTCAAGTACATAATCAGATGTCAAGATTTAAGGTGCAGACGAGTGGTGAGGGCCAAGCTGTGAGTTATTTATTGCTGTGAGGTGGCCACAAGCGGCACCACTGCAATGGCAGCACTGAAGTATGGAAGGCAGCAGCCATGCCAAACAATGCCTCAAGTGTGGATGAGGTCACTCAGAAAAGGGAGGGGCCTCTCCCTACTTCACCACTTTCAGAAGCCTGGCAGTGCAGATGAGCCTGCAAAGTCCACGGGTGGACTGGCCAGTGGAGCAGGGACATCAATAGGACACCTGCACGACCCACTGCCAAAATGGTATTTTACAGATGATAAGCTAAGGGCCAAAGAGCAATTGATCACCCAACAGGACTGCAGAGGTGTCAGGGCCTGGGCTCTTTCCTCACATGTCCTGCTGCCAGCTTCTCTGCATTTCAACATGAACCGGCTTCAGGACAGGAGGAAGCAGAGAAAAACCAGCTACAGAGCAAGGAAGGTGGTATCATTTCTTGATATTTAGAAAGAAGAAATTACATTTCAGCCAAGAAAGGGGACACAGTGGTCTAGAATGGCTCATTTCTATATGTATACATGTATTATACCTTCTATGTGAATATACTTTGTTTGTATATATTCAATTAATTTAAGACCAGGGTCTTGCTGTGTTGCCAGGCTGGCCTTGAACCTCTGGGCTCAAGACACCCTCCTGCCTCAGGCTCCCAGGTAGTTAGGACTACAGGCACACACTATCACACCTAGTCAGAAGTATTCCTTCATTGGGCCATAAACCAGGACAGGGACCCTCCAAGAGCACTTGCTGTCACATTCTAGCACTCCTGCCATAGGTACTCCAACACATACATCATGATATGAATTGCCATCAGTGTGACAGTCACAGGCACAGCCCTCAGCAGCCCCAGCGAGCCTTTCTGGAGAAGGCAGCCAGGATACCAGGAAGGCTTCAGTAAAAACCCTGTCTTGCCTTAAAAAACCTGAGTTAAAAATTTCTCCTCCTCTTCCGATGAGTCACTCCTCCCTCCACTATGAAATGAGGGCAATGGTGCTTAGCTGGCAAAACTACCGCAGGGGTCAAGTAGGACAGTGCACAGAGTATGGACCCAGGAGCCAGAGCCCCCAGGGCCCTGTCACTTTCTAGGTGAGTGACTTGGGGCAAGTGACATCACTGCCTTGTGCCACACTTTCCTTCTCTACAATAAGGAGATAGCAAAAGAATCTATTTCCCAGGTGTTATGAGAATTAAATACGGTAAATCACACAAATGCTTGGAATAGGGCCTGGCTCATGCACAGCGGATATCTAGGGAAGGCAGTGATACCTGCTCTTGTTTAAACTGGCTCCAAGGCCTGCCCCAGTTGTATGAGATCCCAAATAGCTGGCAGCAGGGACTTTTTGTCAGGCAGCAGTTCAAGAAACAGTTGAGTCTTGGGAGCCCTGAACAGAGAAGGTGGCCATTTCAGGGGCCTGGCCAAGAACCAGTTCTCTTCTTTCTTAGGTGTAATAGAGGTGTAAAGTCTCTTGAGGTCCTTGAGGTAAGAGAAACCACCTGTCCACACTCTTTTCTCCATGACTTAATGTAAGACGGGTAGAGAGGAAGCACTAATAACTGTGTCCTGAATGGATGCTTCTTTTCCTTTCAGCTTGGAATTATTTAAATAATTCTGCCAAATGGAGAATTATTTAAACTAGAATAAAATGGCCACTATTTATGGAACTACTGTGCCAGACACTACATGGGTGCTTCACATACTATTTGAGGCAACTCTTGTGCAGGCTTAGCAAGTATGGTGACATTTTTACTTGCTTTAGGACAGAGGGAGTCACCAGCACTTTCAATTAAAGGCATAGCAGGTAGCAGAAGCTACCAGAGAGAAAGGGGTATGAAGAAATCAACAGAGAGCCAGTCGGAACAGAAGTCAACTGCTCCAACTCTGAAGAATGACCACACAGACAAGAAGCCCAGCTTAGCCATTAACTAATAATATAGCCAAAGGCAAAACACTTCATCTGCAAAATGGGGAGGAGGGGAACAGCAACCACCCACCCTAGTCATTATAAGGATGAAATAAGTTACTAGGCATGTAAGCTACATACAACAGTGTCAAGTAGAATAGCCAGGGCTGGACGAGGGTATCATTATTAGGAAAAGCACACTGGGTTCCTGTACAAGATAAGCTGAAGTAGTGTGACAGAAGAACTTACCCAAATTTTCTGCCTTGTAGGTTATTTTGCTGGGCTGACAGAAGGGCAATGAGTAGTATTCATAAGGTAACTGGGTTCGAGAGCTGGTGAGCTTCACAGCCTGGTGAGAGGAGAAATTCAGTTCACCAGAAACCAAGACCACTGTTCTGAGAATCCTCCCTGGTACCCAAATATCTATAGAATACTTTGTAACACTATCCAATAGGCAAAGTAACTGTAGCAGACATGACTATAGCATACTATGTACCCTGCACAAAATTCTGGATTCCTTTACTTTTCATTAGTTTTATTATACTGCATTAAAGATTTAGTTTAAAATTGCAAACAAGTACTGGGTATGGTGGTGCACACCTATAATCTCAGCACTTGGGAGGCTGAGGCAGGGGGATTACTGAGAGTTTGAGGCCAATCTGGGCTACAAAGTGAGCTCAAGGCTAGCCTGAACTGCACAGTAAGATCCTGTCTCAAAACAAGCAGAACAACAAATAAAATTACAACCAAGAAAGGCATGAGTGTGCACCCCTATAAATCCACCTCCAAGGGAAGCTGAGGCAGGAGGATAGTAAATTTGAGGTCAGTCTAAGAAATTTAATGAGACCTTGTCTCAAAATAGAAAGTAAAATTGGCTGGGGATGCAGCTCAGTGGCAGAATGTTTTCCTAGCATATTTGAAGCCCTGGGTTCAATTCCCGGTAGCAAGCAAAAACACATCTTCCACTAGAAGCTAAAATTTAAACTTTATGAGGGTAAGGGTTACCTGTATAATCTCTGTGCCTTAGCATGATACAGTGTGGGTACTCATTAAATATCTGCTAAATGAGAAGAGTGGAAAAACAAAAACCAATAAAAGCTTGCGCAATGGGAAACTGATCAGCATTGAATAATGTATTTATTCAATTAAATATTATGTAGCCATGAAAAAGGAGGTTTGAAAGATAAATAAACATAATGAATGTTTAAATCCAGGTACATGCCTTAATTGCAGCCCTCTAGGGGGCTGAGGCAAGAAGACTGAAAAATTCAAGTCCAGCATGAGCAACTCAGCAATTTACCAAGCCCATGTTGCAAAATAAAAAAAGGGCTGGCAATGTTCAGGGTGAAGGCCCTGGGTTTAATCTCCAGTATTGCAAAAAGCAAACAACAACAACAAAATACTAAACCAAACAAACCAAACAATTCTCCCCAAAAACAAGGTATAAGAAGATGAAAAAGGAGAATTTTTAGGAAATAATCCAAACACATAGACTACAGCTTCACAGAGGGCAGCAGTCACAGGAAACCCCAAAATCATAGATAAAACCAATGAAAATGTTGCAAGACAAAATTTTAACCTAGCTAAATATTTTTACTACTTATAAACTACCTACTACTCCTCATACACCATCCAAAAGTGTAAACTATTTTTAAAATTCTAAGTTTGCAATCCTTATTTAGAATTCTTGTTTTAGAATTAGGACTTTTTTAGATTTTAGAAAAGCAACGTGGTACAATTATCACAGGTTTTGTGCACCCCCAGGAAAGTCTGGAGCAGTACTTCACTGCACAGTTCTTTAGATAAGTGCAAAAATATTCACGCTAAGTAGGATAAATGAAACGAACAAACAGCTTCATGATGGTAGAGGGCAGCTCTTGCCTCCAGCAGGCTTAGAAAACCTTGACTTTCAGAGCTCTTGGTGATGTCAGCTTGAGGGAACTGAGAAATGCTATTAAGCACATCATGAATTATTCTGTGTAATAATTTTATGTTTCTTAGAATCCTTTCCCTGGATAATCAGGAAAAATATGCATTACAAAGAAAAGAATTCCATCTTTATGTTCTTTCTTCCTACCTAAGGTGTCCACTCCACATCCTCAGCTTGGGAGGACTGGAGGCCAGATGCCCTGGTACTGCTTTGCTCGAGAGGCTTTGGCAGAGGCTACAAGTGGGACAAAGGGTAAAGAGAAGAGGCTTGGAATAACCCTGTATCTTCCTTACCATGTGACCTTGGGCAAGTTGGTTCACTTCCCTAGCCCTCAGTTTCTTTGTAAAATGTAAAGATCTGTAGAACATATAGCTTGCCTCAGAGAATTCTTGAAGGGCTGGGTCAGGCCTAACCCCTGGCATGTAAACAACCCTTAGTAAACTTTCCTTTAATTAACATTCCTGCAAGTTACAAGTCTGCCTGCCAAGGAAGAGAGATGTTTACAATATATGAGTTATACAGAGAAAGCTGGTAATAGGAGGAAGAAACACATGAAGAGAGGCAAAAGAACCACAGAGAAGGCAAGCTGAGTGAGACAGAATTGTAGAAGAGACAGATGGACATACCTGAAAGACAGAGACAGAGAGACAAGCACAGCAGGGGCCAGCAGCACAGCAATAGAAATGAAGAGGTAAGCAGAGTTCCTGGGCTATAGGTGCTTGAGGGCACTCTACTAGCCATAAAGCATGCAGTGGGCCCTCCTGCTCCTACAGTAACTGGAACTGGTTTGTGTCCTCTGCACCCACAGGACAGAGATACACTGGATCCAAGACCACACTTACCTTGATTTCTACAGGGTCGTTCTGGTGGAAGTTGATTGGCGCAACCCCCGGGACATAGAAGGCGCTTGTTTGACACGTGAGAGAAAGAAGTAGCAGAGACCACGGCAGCCAAACCTGCTAGGAAGAGAGGCCACAGTTGGCATGGGGGAAAGAAATGAACTTCTCCTCAGAGCCGATTAAAACATACTACCCTCATGTCTGCTTCTGCTGACGTAGTATCACCTCCTATTCTGGGAAGCCTGAGGCCCTTATAAATGTTGCTTCCCAAATGCCCCCAACAGCCAGATATGCTGGCATACGCCTGAGTCCCAGCTCGGCGGGAAGCTGAGGCAGGAAGACTGTTTGAGTCTGGGATGTTGAGGCTAACCTGGGAAATATAGTGAGACCTTATCTCTTAAAATCAAACAGAAGACCTGAGAAAACTTGACTTGGATATTTGGCAGTTACTTCTCAAAAACATGATGTGAGCAGTCACTTCAAGGGAAACGAATTCATGCCCCCAAAAGCATTGCAATGCAATAACTATACATTTGCAAAAATGGTCACACAATGGTCACTTAACATCTGTGCAAAATGGAAGACTGTCACAGGGGAGCCACACATCCCAACTTCTGGATCACTGTTCTTTCAACCAAGCTCATAGTATATCATTCTCTACTATAGCTTACAGGAAGCAAATCTCCACAACACTCTGCTCTTTCCCATTCTCTTTATACCAACGGGTTCATTTTGTCAGGAAGCTCCACTGTTGCCAACATGCTCTCCTATGGGCCTTCTCAAAAGCAGCACTGGCCTCATCACCTCCTCGTGTCCTCCTCACTCAGTTCCAGCCACAGGCCCTTGACAGCGAGCCCTTCTGTACCCTCGGGGCTTCATCTTCATCGCTACTTGAGGAACATCACACAGACATCCACATGGCTCACTTACTCCCTGTGTCATCCAAGTCTCTTCACATGTCACCTCCTCAGAGAGGTCTTCATTGACCACCCCACCTGAAACAGCAGCCTAGGGGACACACACCTTCTTTTCCCAGTCCCTCACTCTAAGTTTTATATCTGTGTGTGGTCTTATCTGCTCAACACATATGATGTGGGTAGATACGCTTCAGTGTATCTCACAGGTCCTCTGCCCTTGAATGAAACCCTTGAATGTAACAAGCCTACATATTTTTTTAAAAAATAAAACCTATACAGTGAACAATTTAAATAGTACAAATAGGTATACACTCCGAATAGGTATATACTGTACAAATAGGTATATACACATTAGCTCCCAAGGAACAACTGCTACCATCAGTTCCTTGAAATCCCTCCAGAAAAATCCTCTGCAGGCACAAAGGAAAGGGTTTTCAGTGCCTTGGCTTGCCTTGAAGCAGCAAACAGATCTGTATTCTTTTAGAACAGTAAGGGACTCTACTAGCTGTGACTCTACTAGCTACTCACAATGTCTGATTTCCTCTCCATCAGAGGGTTTCCTCTACTTGACCAGCCACATGAAGATCCAAGCCCTTCCCCTCAGAACTCGTGACTACACCCAGATGCTACTGCCAGTTTTGATATTAAAATGGCACTGTGTGGTATTCTCCTATGGCTGGAGGGGTTAGAAACTGAACACTTCTGGGGGGGCAACTGGTAGGCCCCCCAAAAGGGCACTATCTTAGACTCTGCACTCCTAGACAGTTATAAAAGATATAGAAAGCACACCAGAATGTACACAAAAGGCTGTTCACCAGCGCATTATTTAAATGGACTGAATGATGGGGTTTCCTATTTTGTGTGCTGTGTCTGTATTTTCCTTTTTATATAGAATTACACAGAATTTATACCACAGTAAGGAAAATAATGAGAAAGAAAACACTGCTCTGCACCCCTGGTTTGGGTAACCTGGCTTGGTATACAGGGACGTCTGCTCGCTGGCCCAAGATGACTAGTCCACAGCGCCTCCACCTTTTCTTTCTAAGCCTTCAGGTAAGCCCAGAGGTTGTTCCTGTTCTTGGCCCTCAGTTCTTACTGCCCAGGCTTGCCTGATTCAAGTCCTACCTATGCATGTATGTCCAGGTAAAACGTTTCTCCCTTTTTAAGAACCCCTCAGATTCCCACAAGGTGAATCATTCTTTTTTTTCTTTCCTTTTCAGGGTACTATGATACTAGTGGCAAGAAAATGGAAATTTTACCTAATAGCCAAATGCATTATCACACCTGTAGTGTTCAAAGAGTGCTGCTTAAATTATTTGAGAAACATTTAAGTCCTCACTACGTACTTTTTTCATGTTGTTTTGGCCATTTAAGTTATAGGCTCTCTCTCCACCTGCACAGAATGCTTGTCTAGCTTGTTGATGGGGGTGCTCAATATACTTATTAAAATAAGCACCAACCAGCCTCTGATCTAAAAAAAAAGATGAAACCATCCATTCACGTACAAATTTAATACTATGGCTCTTAATCTTTCCTGTAACTCTTTTGAGAATTTGATTTAAAAAAAATCCTTGCATTGAAGGAATTCTCGACACCTTCTACCTTTTCATTTGTCAAAGCACCTTGGTTGAGAATCCCTGAGAACATCTTTAGCCCTACACTTCTGTTGAAGCAAGTCCACACACAACAAACAAGCACAAAGTCAGCGAGGAGAGCAGCTCTCTGCCCTGATGCCTTAAGAGTAACCTGGGAGCTTTAAAAACTACCAATAAAAAAAAAAAAAAAAAAAAAAACACAACCTACCAATGCAAGGACTTACTCTACCTTATATTTATTCATCATCCTGACCAGTTAAAAGTCAGAATTTCAGAGAGAAGGGGCTGGATTCAGTATTTTTAAAGGATCTCTAGGTCCTCATTACTCAAAGTGAGATCTGTGGAGAGTAGCAATCACTATTTTTTGGAAGCCTGTTAGAAATAGAGAACCTCAGGCCCTGCCCTGGAACTAGTGAACCAGCACTTATATTTCAGAAAGCTGCCTAAGTTAAAGTTCAAGAACTACTGTTTCAGATGATCCTAAAGCAGTTAAGAGTCAAGATCCACTGCTCAGGTTAAAGTCTATCCTAAATGATACATACCCACTGGGATGGAGGCAGGTGCTAGGTCTCTATTTCTCTTTTGCTGGGTTTTTAAAGTATATCTAGACAATAGGTGGGCAGCTGTCATGTAATGGGGAAAGCTCTAAGTTTGGGCCCCAAAATATGGGCAGGAAGTTAAATCTTACCCCTCAGTTATGCAGCTGTGGGCCATCAACTTTGCTGGGCCTTATGCTCCCATTTATTGCTGTCATGTAATGGGGAAAGCTCTAAGTTTGGGCCCCAAAATATGGGCAGGAAGTTAAATCTTACCCCTCAGTTATGCAGCTGTGGGCCATCAACTTTGCTGGGCCTTATGCTCCCATTTATTAGGATGGCTTCACATAGAAGTTGGGTCACAAAGAACATGAATTTGGAAACACTCCACTACCAGTAAGCCACTATCCCTACATGTAAAGCATTATGACCATTGTTTCTTGCTTCCCCTCCCAAGAAGCCTGACACCAAACCTTTTAGGTTTATCTGATAAGTGACTGAAGCCAGGGCAGAGGATTACAATCTCTTCTGGTTATCAAGCCAATTAAATCTAAGAAGTTATTTCAGTTCTATCTTCTTTTGAAACAGAATCTTCCAGACTTAGCTGAAAGACACTGCCCTGGGGAACTCAAGGGCTCCCTGAGAGCTCAAGTTGCAGAGGAATGAAAAACAAATACTGAAAGACTCCACGACATTTTTGTTTCAAAGTCTCAAACCAATGGAGCAAGTCCACGCACAATGAACAAACAAAAAGTCAGCAAGCAGGTTAATACCCTAAGCAGGAATGCAACACCAAAAAACAAAACGCCTCCAAGTTACTGCGCACCTAGTAAGTTCAAAGCACTGTGGCAGACATGGTAACTTACTTTCACCTGTCCTGCTTTGTAAGCACTGTACACACACTGCTGAGTACCTACTGATTTTTGTCACTATTTTGCAGATGATTGCCAGTTGACCCGAGAACCACCTAAGGTCATCCAGCCAGAATGTGGAGAAACAGGTACACTCTTCTGAGGCAAGTGAGATGAATTATAAGATGACAACAAAGTAACGATGCTGGTAACAATGGCAGCTAACATATATTGGGTATTGATTACGCACCAGGCACAGTTTTAGGTTCTATTCATGTAGTAATGCAATCTTTATAACAATCCTATGAAGTAGGGACTCTTTCTATCTCCATTTTACAGATGAGGAAACTGAGACTTAGGCAGCTAACACTTGGTGAGACAAGATTTGTACCCAGGCAGTCTGAGTCCAAAGCCCATGTTCCAACCAGTACAGAAATTAGTCAACTATTTACTGACCACCTACTACACATCAGGCACTACTATGTGTCAACTTTGCAGAATACATGACCACAAGAAGCCTTCAGACAGCTGGAAGAGACGTAAGTCACTAGCCAATCACACTTGGTCTTAGATGCTGTCAACTTGTTAAGAGCGTGCTGAGAAACAAGCTGGAGCAGCAACACACCCAGTGTGTGTGTGGGGGGGGGACGGTGAGTACACGTAAGAATTTAAGTCTTCTCTAAGGCTGCAGGGGGAGGAGAGGAAAGGGAGAAGTGCTCCAGGAAGATGACTGGTGCTTCTCAAAACTTTACTGTGTGGATAAGTCACCTGGAAACCTGTTAAAAATGCAGAGCCTGACTCAGTGGGTCTGGGGTGGAGCCTGTGCATTTCTAATAAATTTGGGAATAGTATTTCTTTTTGTTTGTTTGTATTTTAAGACAGAATCTCACTAAGTGGTTCAGGCTGGTCAAACTCACTGTACAGCCCAGACTGACCTCACAGCAATTTTCCTGCCTCTGCCTCTTGAATGCAGGACTTACAGGTTTGTGCCACCACACCTGGTAATGACACCGTTTCTTGATACATAGACATTTAAAAAAGTAATCTTATGCAATGTATTAACTATTGTTATCTTGTTTTGAAATTTTATTATTTTCTCTTTAAAATAAAACTTAAAAAATAATCTGGATGGAAAGTCTTCTAAGAATAAAATAAAAATCTAGAAGCTATAAAAATGAAGAAAATTTTAAAAGTACACATAGCACAGAAAAAGAATTTGGGTAACAACATCTGCTATACATATAACAAAGGACTGATTTCTTCAATATACAAAGAACTCCTACAAACCAATAAAGGACAGAAAACTCAGAAGAATAATAACAGCTTAACGACAAAAATATTTAAATGGCCAAACTCAAAAAGGTAGTCAACTTCATTGATAATTTAAAAAAAACACATGTCAAAATAATGACTTCCTATTTTTTATTATTAGAGTCACAAACCTTTAAAAAGTCTAAGATGTAAGAGAATTGGTAGTCTTCGGGGAGAGCAGTTTGGCTATATATAGTTAGAAATATTACTGAAGGACTTCCACCCTCAGGAAAAATAAAAAGATGCACAGTAGCTTATGTACAACCTGGATGCATTTATTTCTCTCTCTTTTTTTAACTCAAAATTTAAAAAGCATGTACCAAAGCCAGACGTCCAAGGAGAAGAAACTAAAGATCAATGTCTACCATGAATACAGATAAAGATATTTTTAACAAGAAATGAGCAAATTGAACCATCAACATATTAAAAGGCTTGTCTACAGATCATGACCAACTGGATATATCCCAGGGATACAAGGATGACTTAATATCTGATCAATTAATACAATACCCTATAATATGGCATAAAGGACAAACCCCCATATCATTGCAACAGACACAGAGAAACACTTCTCAACATTCAACACGGTCATTATAAAAAGTCTACTAGGGCTAAAAAGGAACTTCCTCAATCATATAAAGGCCTGCTATGAAAAACTCAGTCAATATCACATTTAATGGTGAAAGACTAAATGCTAAGTTCCCCTAAGATCAGTACCAAGGCAGGGATGTCCACTCTTATCATCTCTATTCAAATTTGTGCTGTAAGTTGGTGCACTAAAACGAATTAATTAAAAATTAAAGGCATCCAGATGGAAAGGAAGTGCTTTTATTTGCAGTTCATATAATACTGTAACTAGATTACCCTAAGAAATCTACAACACTGACTAGGACTAATAAACAAGTTCAGGAAGGTCACAGATCTATTAGATCAATATACAGAAGTTAATACATCACTATATAGAAATTTCTACATATTGATCAGATCAGTATATAGAAATTAAAACTGTACTTTCATATACTAGCAATAAATAATTAAAAAATTCTATCAAAAAAACATTTAGAAACACATTTTAAGAAGGATTTGTGCACTGAGAATTATATAACCTTGCTAAGAGGAATGAAAATATCTAGCTAATAGGAGACAGTCTTTACTTGTGGATTAGAAGACTCAATATGGCTAGGATGGCAATTTTCATATTGATCTATGGATTCAATTCAAGTCCTATCAAAATCTCTGCAGGCTTTTTTGCAGAAACTGACAAAATGATTCTAGAATTTATATCCAAAACAACTTTTAAAACAAAATTGGGGGATTTATATTACCCCATTTCTAAACATTATAAAACAGTAATAATGACAGTGTTGTAAGGATAGGTACACATAACAATGGAACAGAAATGAAAAAGTCTAGAAATAAACTTTTAAAGTAAATTTATTTATTCATTCATCCATTCTGGGGATTAATGGTAGGCAAGCACTCTACCACTGAGCTACATCCCCATCTCTTTTATTGTAAGACAGGGTCTTGCTATGTTTCTGGGTTGGCTCAAACTTGCAGTCAGTCCTGCCTCAGCCTCTGCTTGGCTTGAAGGGAAAATCTTTGCAAATCATTGATCCGAAAAGAGACTTGAAATCATGTATAAGATAAGAGACACGTGTCCAGAATATAATGAGCTATTGCAACTTAACAAAACAACAGGCAACTCAATTTAAAAATGTGCAAGGCCTGATAAGAGTGATTGAGCATTTGCCTAGCATGTGGCAAGCCCCTAGGTTCAACTCCTGGGGGTGCCGAAGAGGGGATATTTGTATAGATAATTAACCAGAGAAGACACATGAATGGCCAATAAACATGTAAGAAGATGTTTAATATCACTCGTCATTAGATAAGTACAAATCAACCCTCAATAACATGACTAAACTCATATACGTGGACAAGAAGTGTAGATCAGGACATGGAACCTGGAACCCGGAACTCTCACATCCTGCTGGTGGGAACGTAAAAGAGTACAGTCACTTTACAAAGTTTGGTAGTATCTTAAAAAGTTATACAAAAAGTTACTAGCCATGATTCTCAACTCTAGACATTTACTAAAAAAACTAAATGTTCTGCAAAGATTGCTATGACTATTCATAGCAAATTTAATCACAATATAGTTATCACCCCTTACCCATGGCTTCACTTTCCAGTTTCAATTACCTACAGTTAACCAGGTTTTGAAAATATTAGTCCCAGAAATAAACACTGCATAAATTTCAAATAACTTTTATTACAATGTTACATTGTTCTATTTTTTATTATTGCTGATTTCAACAAATCTAATTTATAAAACTAAACATCATAGACATATATACATGCCCCCTCCCTCCCTCTTCTTCTCTCACAGTCTCACTCTCTTTACTTTCATCCACCCGCCCATCCATCAGTCCATGGAAATACTGGGGATGGAACCAAAGGGCTAAGCTGAGCTCATCCTCAGCTCTTTGTTATTTTTAGACAGGGTCTTACCAAGTTGCCTAGGCTAGGCTTGAACCTGTGATACCCCTGCCTCAGCCTCCTAACTGCTGGGATTATAGATGTGTGCCATGACATTCAACTTGACAGCTTTTCCTTTTATTTGACAAATAAAATTATATATTATATATATTATTATGCACATTTTAGTATTTTTAGTTTTCTTATACTTTTTCTGATGCACATGGATCACCCTTTAAGAAAAGAAGCACATGAGCTGTGTCTGAGAACCCCTAGAAGAGTTCCAAGTGAGAGATCAGGAAGTTAAAAGTGACACAGAAAGGGTTCTACTATCAAGTTTGCAGGTAACCAGACAGATCAGCAATTCTCATATCAGGGAGAGCTGCAAACCCCGAGGATCTTATAAAAGCCACAGACACTGCTTTCAGAAAAAAAAGTGTTCTACTATACACAATGGACATATGATTTCAGGAAAGTCAACTTAGGAGGTAGAAGTTTGTGGGCCCCTGAGAAGACCCTGTAATATACACTGTCCTGGCTTTTTGCAGTTCTGTCTCTCCATTACTGTCTTCAGTCCTGACAGCCTGGCAGAGAATGACTGGCTGACAGTTCATTACTTTAAGGAAGATACAATAAAAAGTACCTGCTTCTTGAGAAATTCCTCAGAATTTTTTTTGTTTTTTTGAGATAGGGTCTTGCCATGTAGTTTCAGGCTGGCCTTGAACTTGTGACAATTCTCCTGTCTTAGCCTCCTAAGTGCTGAAATTACAGGCGTGCACCACCACACCTGGCTTAAATTTTTAATTGATCATCTCAGTAACTTCCATGTGAGGTCCAGTATGAAAATTTGGTTAAGTATTGAATCAAACATATTTTTGCATGTTCAGAACCATGAAAGGAGACAGAATCCTAAGAGACGTGAACCAGCTCATCTAGCATGATTCTGCTTGATTTACAAGTCATGAGACTTCAGTGGCATCCTGTCAAGGAACATGGTGATGGCAATCTAGAAGCGTTCTGTGCAGTAATCCAATATTCCATCACAGGCAAAGATATGGGTGACCTGGAAAGTTATAAGCTCTAGAGAATCAAGGTTCTTTCTGTCTTTTATTCTTGAAAGCCGGACACTCAGCAAAACCTCTCCCCAGCAGCAGCTTAAGGATGTGAGGGTGATCTGGCTGTGACACTGGTTACCTCACTGATCGCCAGGGCTGACTTGGCTGATCTGGCTGGCAAGGCAGGTGTCCCCTTCCTCCCTTGATGCTCCATGTGCGTCCCGCCAGAAGCTGCGCGCTTGCTTGGTCAAAGAGAACAAGCATCCCCAATAGCAGAGGACCATTCCTTGGCCAAGGGTGTAAGAGTAGCTGCACACCCCTGCTAGAACTTCTACAAGCTCTCAAGGTGCAAAGCAGCTCAAAGGGGCTGATGGCACAAAAATCCCCTTTCATCTCCAAATTTTGCCCTACTTAGTTTGAAAGGTGTAAATAATTAATTTCTTCCAAAGAAAATAGGAAGTTTCCCCTGAGAACTGAAAATTATTTCATTTACTCACATTTCTCTGTGACCAGAAGTTAACCTTTCTTTTTCTGGAACCCTCTGCTTTGCAATCTCTCTTCCCATAAACAGCATCACGTAGTCATAAAGTCTGGCTAATCTATTCCATGTCTCCCCTGCCACAAAAGCAGCACCTTCACCCAGAAAGCTAAATGCGTCTTTTTCTTAAACACAGTTACCATTTTAAGACCACATCAGTAATTGCTCCTTAAAGAAGAGGGTAGTGGTAGGAAAAGACAAAAGAAAAAAAAGACTTGGGGGTGCAGTTTGCCAACAGTTAATTGAAATCAATTACCCCATCAGTTAAAGTTCCATAAGAATTCAACCACAGGAGAATGAAGGCTACTTACCAAGCAGCCCCATGGAGCTAAAGAACTCACAGAGAAAAGGAAAACAAAAAATAACTCAGAACCAAATTAGCTAGTACAGACTTTGAAAATGCAGCTTTTATTTCAGAGCCTATAGACACAGAACAGCTATTGAGTAGAGACACATAAAAAGACTCAAAACTGTTACTTGAGTGGTAAAGACCTCCCAGCAAGCTGTGGAAATCCAGGTGCAACTTATAACCATCTTCACAAAGCAACAGGCAGCCAGACTTAAACCATGAGGCTGAACTGTGCAGAAACGTGCTGCCTTTTCATCTCTGCCTTGGGTATTTACAAAAAACTCTCAGCTAGTGCAAGTAACAGGCTTAGATAAGCACTTCTGCAGCTCTTCAAACCTTGAAGTCAGAGTGCCACCTTTGTGCTGGGCACTTTCTTCTCATATTTCATTTAATCACAATAATCCTTTTGAGGAAATTATCATCTCCATTTCAGGAACCTGAATCAGTACAAGATGATGCAAGTTATGAAGATGGATGGCAGCAGGGTTGGCTGTATAATATTGTGAATATACTTAATGTTCAGAACTGTGCACTCACAAATGGTTAAAATAGTTAATTTTATTTATGTATATTTTACCATAAAAGGGGGGACAGAGGAAGAAAGAATAAAGAAAAGAAGAGCGGGATCACAGTTTCGTATCCAGCCCGCGCAATTTATCAGGATCCTTTCTTAGAATTTAAGAAAGGGTCAGGGATGCAGCTCAGGTCTCCCTGGGTTCAATCTCCAGTATCAGTAATGTATGGACACACGCACGCGTGCGCACACACACACACCAGGCTTACAGGGGCAGTCTGCCCACATTATAATACCAGTCCAAAGTCACAGTACTTGGGATTCTAGGAAAGATTCTTAAGCCAATTCTTGGGCCAGGATTTCAAGCCCTGGGAGGTTTAATGGGTCAGGCATAGGTAAAAGTCTGGTTAGGACAGCACTCAAGAAAGCAATGAAAAAGTATGAGATGCAGTAGTGCTGAGTGTCCCTATCCATGCCCCATTTGGGAAACACTACTGTCAGCAAATGGTTCAGGGATCAAAGCAGTTTTGGAGGTGGATGGCGCCTATCATTCATCTGTGGCCAGATGGCCCACTCATCCTGGGTCTTTCCCACTTTCCCGCCAGTGTCCAGAGATCAAAACTCAATCTTCTCCAACATTCTGCAACCTGCTTCTTTAATGCCAAGATCAAAGGGGAACTTTTGTCCAAGCAGTAAAAGAGAAACCAAGAGGCAACTTAATGCAGTCTCAGTGCTTCCTGGGGAGATTAAGGGTGCTCTTCTAAAGGGATCCCTCAGAGAAACACATTTAACCATAGTCTGTGCTTAGCATCTCAGCTCCAAGGACACAGTGGCTCCTGCAGAGTATGTGCCAAATGGGGCAACTCCAGAGACCAGACAGACAACACCAGCAACACAACTTGGAAAAATCACAAGAGACTATGATTATGGAAAAAGAGAAAGTCTTTTATTTTACAGGCATTCTGACAAAAGTCACCTTCAATGCGAGTACTAGACCACAGAATTTTCAACTTGAAATTTAGAAACCATGATGTCCAAATCTCAATTGCACATGTGACACATGGAAAATAGACTAAGAGGGGCTGGGGAATGCTCAGTGGCACAGCACCCGTCTGGCAATCACAAGGTCCCGAGTTTGATTGCCAATTACAAGAAGAAGAAAGAAGGAAAGCAGAACAAGAAAGCCAAAGAAATTTGCTCAGGCTATGCACTGAGTCAGTCAGTGGTAGTACTGCAACTGAGCCAGGCTGCTGACTCCTGGCCAGTGCTCATTCCTCTAATGTCCCTGATGCCCAGCCATACATGAGGTCCAGAGGAAACAGCAGCAGCTTCCCACACAGGAGGCCGGGCAGAGTTCAGGTGTACTCCCTCCTATTCATACTCTCCTATCCAGCTGCCCTGTGGTTAGCACCAGACTCCATCATGAAAAACCTGTGCTTCTGACTGGGACCGAGAGCACTTGCAGGCACTGCCTCCATCAGCTCAAAGGAATCTTGGTGCCCTTCAATCCACTCCTTTGCCTGTAGGTTGGATTAAACCCAAGCAACCTCAAAGCAACGAGAAGTGACTTGAGCAACTGATCCAAAAAGGTATTCATGTAACAACTTGGATGAATGTTCACATTAGCATTATACCTAATGGCCAAAAAGTGGAAACAGCTAGGTGTGGTAGTGCATGCCTGTGATTCCAGCACTCGGAAGGCCCAGGCAGCAGGACTACTGTGAGTTCAAGGCCAGCCTGGGCTACAAAATGAGTTAATGGCCAGCCTGAACTGCATAGTGAAACCCTGTCTCAAAAAGACAAAAAAAAAAAGTGGTGGTGGGGGGAACAATCCCAACATTCATCAACTGATGAATTGACAAATTGTGGTCTAGCCATGCAGTGGAATATTATTTATCCATAAAAAGGAAGGAAGTACTGATACATGCTACAACATAAACTTTAAAAACATTCAAGTAAAAGAAACCAGGCACAGAAGACTATATATTGTATTCTTTTTATATACAAGATCCAAAAAAGGCAAATCCACAGAGACAGAAGTAAATTAACATTGCCATGGGGGGAAGAAGAGAATAGGAGTGACTGCTAATGTTTCTTTTTGGGGTGATGAAAATGCTCTGGAATTAGTAGTAATAGTTGTCAAACCATCTACATTTACTAAAAATCAGTAAATTGTGTATTTTAAAGGGTTTTACAGTAGAAATTACAATCATTAAAAAAACTGTAACAATAACCAAAACAATGTGAAAGATATACAAGAGTACAGTTTATTCTCTAAATTGAAATTTCTAGACTCATGGACTCAATATACATTTCTCAGGTCCCACTAAAAAAACAGAATATTCTCAAAGCAGTTTCTCATAAAGAGTAAGATATGAGCCTGATTCTCAGTTCAGACCCAGTCAGACCGAACCTGTATCCTGTAACTTTTATACCATAATTTAAACAGTTCAGGGCAGGAAGAAGACAAAAATAAAACAACAAAAAACAAAGAAAAAGTAAAGAAAGAAACAACTTCAGTTTACACAAGTTACTATCTCCTGAAGTCTTGCCCTGCAGGTTCAGGAAACATCCACTGTGCTAAGTAGACCTGGAAGGTAGCAGCCCAGCCCTTGGGGAAGAGACACTCACCAAGTTAACATGAGAGGGAAAAGCCCTTGAAATGTGTACCCACAACCCTAACTTTCAAAACAAAAGAAAAAAACCAAAACCCCAGTCTTTTCCCATGGCCACTGAATTCATTAGTTCAGTTCCTCTTTAGCTGTACGACTTGCCTCAGAAACACATACACCCTAAATTAGATCTACATACCCCACCCCTTTGGTTGGGAAATAATCTAGGTATATGAAGGTATGGGGACCACTGTGACTTCTGTGTACTAAAGTGCTTGACACAGACCAAACTCCCATCTGTGACTTCACATTGCCTGCTACACATATACTCTATTAATTTGCTTCCCTGCTTTTCCACTATTGCACCATATGCAGCTGCTCATAAGCAGTCTTTTAACTGGCTTCTGCACACACCACATGGTACATAGCACATACATTTTCTTTTTGAGACAGGGTCTCACTATGTAACCCAGGCTGGCGTCAAACTCATGATCCTGCTTTCTTACCTCCCAAGTGCCAGAATTACAGGTGTGTTCCACCCCAGAAGACTTCACATACTCTCTTGAAATCAGTTACTGTTATTAGCATGGAAGCACAGTACAATATCCCTAAGTGGCACAATACACACTCACTGTGCTTTGTAGTGTGCTCAGAATAAAATCCACACCCCTTTTAACAGACTGGAGTGTAAGAACAAGCAGGCTCTCCAGAGTCCTGGAGGGGAATAGAAGTCATACAGTCCAAAAGACAACGTACTAAGTATTTCAAAATGAAGCCCACAAATTACAAACTACACCTCAAATATAGTCATGCTTCTAAAAACATAGTTGCTCTTGGCCCCTCTTCAATTTCATCTTGTATCATTCTCTTACAAAGCTTCCAGCTCCCACTATGTTTTAGCCCCTCTAGTCTTCTGCAGTGTTCCCCAAATGTATCAAGCTTTCTGTTATCTTGACCTAACAATTTTCCATTTCCTCTGCCCAGAACACACTTTGCATGGCTGGCTCTTTCTTGTCAACAAAGTCTCAACTCATTATCACTTTCTCTGAGATGACTTCTCTAACCATTCAATCTCAAATACAGTAGATGTGTCACCCAGTCATGCTGATTCACTATAACTTCACCTGGCTGTCTTCATTGCACTTCACGCTGGCATTATCTTATTCACGTATTACTTGTTCACTACCTCTCTTCTCAGACTGGAAAAGCTCCACAAAGGTAGACACCTTGACCCTAAATTACAACTACACCTCCAATTCTTTGAAAAGAGTAGACACTTAAAAATTTGCTGATTTGGGCTGGGGATATAGTTCAGTGGAATGAGTGCCTGCTTGGCAAGCACAAGGTCCTGAGTTTGATCCCTGATATTGCAAAAAAAAAAAAAAAAAAAACACAAATTTGCTGATTAGTGGGGTGCATGCCTGTAATCAGGAGGCTGAGCCAGGTGAATTGCTATAAGTTTGATGCCAGTCTGAACTATACAAGGAGATCTTGTCTCAAAAGAGGAAAAATTTAAAAAGTTTTTGCTATTTAAATACATGTGTAGCAGGAATATGTATTGCCATCTTAATAACCTTTTAAAAATTTCTGATGAGGGCAAGAATTTCCCAGGGTGATGCTATGCCACATTACTGAACTTTTCCCCTATGGTAAAAGGGTGTGACTTCCTCTTAAAATTCTTACACCATTCTTATTCTAAATGTGGTAAACGAAAAAAATGGATTTCAACATATTATTTTGGGGGTTTGCCCCACTCATGGTTCAGAATTAAAGTATGAGACTGTACAACTCATGTATATTAAAGCTGTAAATTTTTTTAAAAGGGTGTTTTGGTGGTGGTATTGGGGACCACATCCAAGACCTCATGCATGCTAGGCAAATGCTCTACCACTGAGCTACCCTCCCAGTCCCAGACTACGAAATCTTTCTTCATTAAACAAAGATAAGTCAACAGTCAGTTGACACAAGGAGAAAAGCCATTATCCGTCAATAATCAACCCGTTTGGAGTACACAAATAGCAAAGACCCTAAGCAAGACTCTTCCTGTGCTTAAGCTCAAATGTCACATCCTTTTCTGTGTCTTTCTTGTCACCCACTTATAGGATAAAATTACCTGCTGAGGAAGTAATTCTCAGGAAAACTCAGGAAATCTCTCTGGACTAAATGATTGCAATTTTAGTTATGGTCTAATTGACAAGCAGAATGTTAGCTGAACTTCTGGGAAAAAGGACAGTCCTTTATAAAGATTCATTTCCAGGGCTCTGTACCAGAAGCCAGCCAGAAGGTTCTGAGCCACCCTCTAGGCACAGGTCTTTTACTTCCATCCTTATCCGCGCACACTTCATCCTAGGAAGCCTCATCATAACGACCCTTTATCCCAAAGGGGCTGTGTGGCGCTGTGAGAGCCAGGAAGGCGTAGAAGTGTTTTTCAAAACGTAGTTCACAGACCACCTCCCGCATAATCACCAGACTGCTTAAAAAATGTACACTCCTAGGCACTGCCCAGCCCTACGGAAATTACAATCTTTGCGAGCGAGGCTCAAGAAATGGCATTTTATCATGCCTCACCGCGACCCTTTAAGATTCTTTATGCACAATAAAGTTTGAGAATCAATGGGATAAAAAGACCCTCGGAGATAGGCAAGGAATTGAGAGAAAAAGGGAGTAGGAAAGGATCTGCTGTAGCAGCAATCCGTGTGCGATGGGGACCGGAAAGGGTGGAGATGACAGAGTTTGGGTTAGAAGGCTGGTCGGAGGTGAGGTCGCATCCAAGCACTGGTCAAAACGGTGCGGAGGCGGGGAGAGCGGGGTCTGGACGTGAAGAGGAGGTGCGAGGGTGGTAAGAATTGGGGTAGGGTGTTCTTTGGAGGAGTTTGGGCTGGGAGGTGAGAACTGGGGAAATGGAGCTACGGGAGGCAGGAACCGAAATAGGAATAGGAACCCGCGGAGACAGTGGCCGAGGTCTTCCTCCGAAACGGCGCCCCTCTGAAACTCCTGGCCTTGACAAACCTGACTGAGTACGAGGCTAGCAGGAGGATTTGGGGGTAATCGAGCCAAGTCAGGGGTAATCTGAGGAGGGGTCTTGGAGGTGGCTGGGGACCAGGCAACGGGCGCTGGAAGGTCCTGGGATAGCCAGGTGGGCCCTGCTCCAGCTCCGGCTCCCAGAGTCTCCTTCACTCACCATCGCCGCTGCCATCTTGGATCCACGTGTCGCCGTGATGACGTCAGCGGAAGTGGTGCTTCCCTGGTTACAGACTAACTCTGAGAGGGAGTCACCCAGCTGCAATCGCTCATGTAATCGTAGTCATCAGAGGAGCGAAGATGATTAAACTTGCTCTCCACAGCTTGGGCTAGATAATCAGGTCGCGAATTAGGCGAAGGGAGAGGACAGTGTAACTGCTGGAACCATATTAGCTCCTGGCAGAGAGCGCTCCTCCCCTACTCCCGCTGCCCTCTGGGTAATGGGGGAGTGTGAAACACGCTTGCTCCCTGAGCGCCATCTTTACTATTGGCAGAACCTCCCGTTGCCAGGGTTACCCAGGACCTGCTACGAGCAGAGGGGCTTGGCACCTGGGCTCCCAGAGCAGCGGGACTCTAAGAATAATTTGTAATTATATATTTACTTGGCTATCCTAAATTCTTTCTAATGTAGTCCCTGGATTCTGCCTTTTATTTTGCCTGTTCTGCCTCACTGTCATCTGTAAAATTGGGAAGGGATTATATTACCTACGTCATAGATTTATGATGAGGATTCAATGACATATTACATAGGATATATTTAACAGTTATTTTATGCTTATATATACATTCCTTCAGGTACAAAACATTATTATATGAATCAAAAGCAGCATACTTAGTAAAGGGATACATCTTTGAATGTAGCCTTCACTATGCTAACCAGCTAAGTGTGTTACTTGAGGCAAATCACTCAAACTTTCTAAGCCTCAGTTTCCAATATTAGTAAGAAATGACTCAGACAATGGTATGTAGATTGAAAAAGACCTTAAAGTTCATTTGGTCCATGTATATCACTGTAAACTGGATACCAGTGCTATCTTCTCAGACTGTTTAAAAAATAGTTAAAAGAATAATCATGGTTAATGATAATAATGATCAGCACTTACTAAACATTTACTGTGTTCTGTACCACTTTGGATTATACTAAAGTGATTCTGAAAGCTTTTAGTTCTCTAATTCTCTTTTGGCAGTGGACAGTTGAATTCTAATAACTATACCAGAGCACTACTGTGGTAGATTTTCTGCAGAGATAGCTACCAACAAGCCCTCTCTTCCTTGGTTGAGCATACTATTTCTCCTGCCAAGAAGTAGACTATTCTCCTTTTGACTATAGTGGAACAGATAATTTTCTTCGACCAAGAAATATGGCTCAAGTGACTGTTAGTTTTTGGTGTAAACCTTAAGGAGCTTGGCAGCTTATGCCTCCACCTTCTAAGGTGCGAAGAAGTCTGGCTGCCCTACTGAAGAGCCCTAGGGAGAGAGTCTGAGCTCCAGTCAATTCTCCAAGACATTCTAGAAACTCCAGCTGAGCACTACATATGAGTGATATCATCTTGGATATTCCAACCCCAGCTGAGCTATCAACTGAGGAGAGCCAGAGGAATAACCTTGTGGGGAAAGGACGGTGATTGCTAATGGATTGATTACTGATGGTCGGCTTATGAGCCCCTGCTGAATTGAGTGAACATTGTGCTGGGTGTAGGAGGCTTTTCTGAGGATTGTTACCATCAGCTTAGAGGCAGAAATGGGAAGGTATAATAAATTGCTCCTGTTGGTTTTAGCTACGTTCTTTGTTCTAATAAAAGGTGATTCAGATGAGTGATCAAGGCCGCTGCAGTCTGAGGGACCGTCAGCCCCCTGATCCCAGACTTTTAGCTCTCGTTTTTCTTGTCTCTTCTACTTTCATTTTTGCAGCTGTGGGCACCACGTTCTCAGGACCTGTTACTATAGATAGAACCACGTAAACCTCGCCAATATTATGTGGAAAAAAATCTTCCCAGCTGAGCCTAGTTTTAGGTTTCGGGATGGTTTATTATACAGTAATAAGTAACTGAAACACACCAATAAACATTTTTTTGGAGACAGTGTCTTGCTATATATTCTAGGATGGCCTTAAACCCATTATGTAGCCCAGCTGGTCACTAACATGCGGCAATCCTCCTGCCTTAGTCTCCTGAGTGCTGCAATTACAGGCATGTACCACTATGGTCAGTGATATGCGTGAACTCTTACGACCTGCACAACCATCCTAAAGAGTAGCAGGTCAGATGTTGTGCAAAGAGAAGAAGCTTGAAGGATAGGAAAGATCTGCCAGTCTCACATTTAAAGCCAGATTGCCGACTTACAACTAGTCCTAGTGGAAGTTGGGCACTGGATGTATCTTACCATTTCTGGGTGCTTGAGAGAAACGACTAAAAGAACAAAGCTTCATAAGTGGCATATTATTCCTCAATACTTCCATTTACCCTTCTCATGTTTCATATTTTCCCCAATAGGCTTCCATGTCCTGGTGTCCATCTGACAGACACCAGAACCCTGGAGCTAAAGTGTCTTTTTTCTTTCCTTTTCCTTTCTTTTCTTTCTTTCTTTCTTTTTTTTTTTTTTTTTTTGGTTTTTGAGACAAGGTTTCTCATACAGTTCATGTTAGCCTTAAACTCTGTAGTCCAGGCTGGCCTTGAACTCACAGTGATCTCCTGCCTCTGCCTCCCCAGTGATGGGATTACAGATGTGCACCACCATGCCTGGCCAGCATGTTTCTTTCATACATGTTTTTATTATGGAAAATGTATACTTACCACTTTTATCACTTTTAAATGCATGATAGAAACACTATTAAATGGTGAGCTACTGCACATTTCTTCCCAGGTCTGTGCTCAGCAGCATTGGATTGGTGGCTGGGCCAGCTTATCCAGGAGGATCCGAGGCAGACTGCACAAGAACCTCTCCCCATACTTGCTGCCTACATAATATTTCAGGAAATTAATCTTTCTCTTCCTTCTAGTGCTAGGGTTTGAATTCATGTTAGCCAAATGCTCTTCCACTGAGCTACACCCTCAGCTCCCAATTTCTTTTAAGATCAGAAATAAAAAATTAACTTTTAGGTTGAAGAAAATGTTTTAATATATAATGGTATGTTCATCTTATATTAATGAACTGTAAATATGATCTATATTTAATATAATATATACTTGTAAGATATATCTTACTCATTTATAAACATAAAATTTTATATATGTCTATATTTGTATTATGGAGCAAGAGTTTCCTAGAGCAAAAGTGCTTAAGATGCATGAGAGTCATAATGTAGCTCTGCTTGGTAACTTGAAATTGGCCATGATGGGAATGTTCAAAAAAATCAGCAAATGTTGTAAATCCGGGCTTTGTTAACAAGATTTTCCTAGAAAGAGGCTGGTAAATAGTTTAGATACAGTAATGGTTTAGACTTGCTGCCCATATGATTGTGTCAGTACTGTAACAGAAGATGACCACCCCCCCCCCAGCCAGTATACAGTTTCTTAATTGCCCAGGTGATAATTCCTGTTTCAGTTCCAGTTGCTTTTGTCTCCTAGAAACAGCTGGTCACTGTGATGCACATCGTATAAGCCAATGTGCAATTGACAAAGTCATTCTGCCTCTGTACTTCCTGCATGCTAATCTCATATAAGCCCTAGACCACCAGAGATCAGGGCCTGATATTCTGGGAATGATCTTGACCAGTGCCTATTGACCTAGACAAATCTGCCTCTAAATCCTGGGTGTAGTTTTGGTATTTCTGCTTGACATTGCATCTGGTGTGTTGGCTAGGAAGACCAAGTGTGCTTACCTCTTTGGTCACAGATCATGGTGTTCATGGACACAGCAAGGACCTCTCCAGGTCCCAATGGGAATGTGTGCCCTCAAGATTTCTTGAGTCCCCTTGGAGGTCTGGAGGAGGATTCCTGGCTCCCTGCTCAAGCAACTCATATCAGACCCCAAAGGGAGGAGGATTCAATCTGTCTGTCTCTGTCTGCCTGCCTGCCTGCCTGCCTGCCTGATTCTAGTAAGATGTCTGGGGGCACCCCAGTTAGTTAGTCAGTCAGTCCTCCTTAATTCAAGCAGAAGAAGAGCTTGATCAACTCTTGTTAGCTAAGGCCACCCTCACGGTAAGGGCAGTTGGAATATTTAACCTCTGAGTGCCTGATGAATGTGATTGTGTACATGAGTGGACCGGACAGAGTAAGCAATAGGCTGTTCCATCTGTGCATCAAGACTGGGAAGCTCTGATTGCGCTGGCTGATTGGGCCCTCACCTGCAGTTCCATGATGATTCACATATGACATAATGGAGGCCTCCCATCCTCCTTAGCTAAGTCATGCCTAAGTCCCTATGAGGGGCATGGCCAGGCAGGCATCTGAATGGTCTCTCTGAGGGGCACCCACCCTTTGTTGCGCCATCATTTAAGGATACAGAACACACACATAGGAAGTCAAAGATGGGAATTAATTAGTCAAAACCCACAGTCCCTGACTGCAGAAATAAGGGCTTTTATGTAGTTAAAAATGAAACCAAACCACTCCCTGTATCTCAAAGAAAAAAAAGGAAAAAGAGGCCCATTCTTCCTGAGAACCCACCTTGGCACCCTCCTCAGTTGCCACAGTTGCTACGAACACCTATAGCTTCACTCCCTGCTCCCAACTCATCTACTTCTAGCCATTTGAACTGGTTCCAGCTAGACATTGCCCATATTCAGCCACAGAGGCCTTCCCTCCAGATCCTTCTGCTTACGTGCCTGTTCTGGTCAGATGGCATCATCTAACACCCACCAAAATGACTGTTAACAATTCCTTATGAGTTCCAAATTTTGACTGAGGAAAAATTGGACTGTCATCCCTGACAAAGGAGTTGTCAGGCCTGAATAGATAGGACAGACAGAGCTCTATCAAATGGGCCCTCAAGAGGCTGCAGTCATTGCAAAAGTCAGGAGCAAACCTGTGACTTTCCTGGTAGACAATGGAACAGAACTCTCTGCCTTCAAAATTCCCTCTGTCAAAAAATTACCATCACTGGGGCAATTGGTACTCTTTGCCTCTCACCCCTCCTGCCAGGTACAATCTTACATCCTGGGAGGACATATCCTTTGCACCAAGCCTGTCAGCCTTGTTTCCATTTAACTTGGCATATTCAACTTTGATTGTTACCTGAGAGGAAGATGACACCCGAGACAGGTATCCCCAATCCTGAAGTTTTGAAAACTCTCCTCCCAGAGGTATGAGCCAAAACTCTCTTGTGGACCTGGCCATCAACCATGCCACCTCACTACAACCCCCGTTGCTATCAGATATCATGGAAAGCATATACAGGCATCCAGCCACACATCAGCCTGATAGACTTTTAATCACTTTGGGCAAGATCAATTGCCACAAAGGGCTAAGAATTCTCCCATTACTTTTGGGGAGGCTCCAACAACAGATTTGTCCAAGCCCCCAACACCTTTTCTCTGAGGGTTCTCTGTCCCTTCCAGCTCTGTCACAGTCTCCTGAGCAAACAGCATAGACTGTCAATCTGCTAAACTATATCTCTCCTGCCTGTAAAGGCAGTTCAAGATCTCCGAGCTACCAATGCTGCCACAATTGCCCTCCATATATGTTGCCGCAGTCTTCTGCCACCTGCAGCCTGCTGGCATACCTGTCTGGATCTAAAAAGAGCCTTCTTCTGCCTTCAGTTGGCTCCTCTCAGCCAGTGCCTCCTCACCTGTAAGTGAAAAGACTTCAGTTCTGAGCTCAAAAGCTAACTGACCTGGACTCAACCTCCCAGAGGTTCAAAACCTTGTTTCATCTTTGAAAAAGAGCTTCTGATTGATGACACTCAATTGTTTGCTGGAAAGACACAAAACCTCTGCTATAATATCTGCCAGAAACTGGTTGCAAGAAAGAAATTCCACAAATTTCTCGGAGCTGCTGGCTTCTATAGAATCTAGATCCTTGAGTTCACAAAAACAATGATGCTGACTCAGACTGTCAGCCCCTGGGAGTCCCCACTGGCCTATCTGTGCAAATACTTGGATCCAATAGCTAAGGTCTGCCTCCCCCTTTGCCTCCACACTCTAATAGCCACTGTTATTTTGATTAAGAAAGCTGAGAAGCTCACCTTAGGCTAAGCCCTAACTGTTCAGGTGCCATATGCTATGCTGGACCTCATCCAGTACCAAGGACTTGTATGGAAAAATCCCCACCCAACTCTTGTGGCAATAAAACCACTTAATCCTGCCATGTACCTGCCCAAAGAGCTGACCCCAATGGACTATGACTGGCTGGCACTGTCTGATAAACTGTTCTTGAGCTGATCAGACTTTTAAAAATGGACTTCCTGACAGAGACTGAGTACACCCTGTTTATGGATGGAAGTAGCTCTGCTAGGAATGAAGTCTGACAGGCTAGACTGTCATCTTGGACAAAACTATTCTGGCTAAAATTCTCCTACAGGGATGATCTACTACTTCTTACTGCTGTTTAGAAATCTGCCACCAGCAACACAAAATAATCTGGCCCGGAAACCTAAGCCCTCTCTAGGGATCCAGTTGAATGAAACATCAACCCAAGCCACCAGACCTGTCCCCACATGTTCTACAAGCTCAAGCTACTGCACTGGCACCCATACCGCTGAACCAGTTCAGGCTTTCGTGTCTGTGTCACTGGCCCTGACCTCCTATTTCCTACCTGTACTGAGAAGACAATAAAAATGTGTAGGATCCTGCTATAACAAATCTCTAGCAGTGGCCTACGCTTGATCATTGGCAGTGACAACAGGCCTGCATTTGTAACAGAGATAACTCAAAAATTAAACAAAAACTAGATACAGCATACAGGCCACAAAGCTCTAGAAATATTTCTTTTTAAAGCTAGCTTATAACCAGTTAAAAGATCAGCTATATCTGTAGATATTCATGTACATATAACCCAGGTACATATTAACTACTTCTACAAGTTTTAGAAATCCAGCCCTAGATCTGCTGAAAAATTTACCTGGACCAGACAGCTCACTCTGAAGAGACGATGCATTTAAAGCCTTGCTCTGGTCACTCTGGATACTGACCGGTCCATGCACAGCTGAAACCTGAGGATATCATTCATAGGATTACTCTCCTTGATTTTTGTGTCTTTTCAGGCTGCTTACCCCAGTCCTTGCTTCCCTGCCCTCTGCTGGCTGTGTTTTTTTGCCTTAAACTCTATTGATGTGGCCCCAAGAAAACAGAACAATCAATCAAACACCTGACCAAGATTTGATGAGCATCTAAGGCACACTGGACACTCCCCTAAGATTAACTCTCTCACTACCTTGCCAGAGTAATGTTACTGTTTCTAGTTGGGCCTTGTCTCAAAGATGACATGTAATAGGCCAGCAAAGATTTGCTGGAGAAACTAAAAGAGGGAGGGAAATGTAACAGAACCCCTCCCTGCCCCCCCATACAATTCAGTAGTTACTCAGGTAATAGTTCCTGTTGCAGTTCTGGTTGCTTCTATCTCTTAGAAACAGCTGGTCACTGTGATGCATAGCCCTGACAAGCCATTCTGCCTCTGTACTTGCTGCTTGCTAATCTCATATAAGCCCTAGACCACCACAGATCAGGGCCTTATATTCTGGGAATGATCTTGATCAGTACCTATTGACCTAAACAAATCTGCCTCTAAATCCTGGGTATCGTTTTGGTGTTTTCTGCTTGCTGTTACACTACTCAGCTCAGTCACTGAAATGCTGAAGTAGCTGCAGACAGTCTAAATAGTAGGTATGGCTGATCCCAGTGCAATGTCAGTTGCCAAATGCTGCTCTAGATTTAAAGTGATAGAGAAAACCGTTAGTACTGTAGATTACATTTCACAATGTGTAGATGTGGAGCTGTTACATTGTGACTGGCACAGAAATATGACTACTTGAAACTCTTGCTCTGTTCCACTAAATTGCTGGTCACATTGATGCATGAGTCAAGTTTCCATATAAGACTCCATTATTTCACTTGCATCTTATGAATATAAGTGAAGCTACTAACCTACATTCCTGTAGGAACTGCGCTTGGAAAGGGAATGTTGTCAAGCAAGTTACCACTATGAGTAACCAAAGCTTAATCCTGTGGGGAAAGTCTGGGAAAAGATGCAAGACACTTTGCCTCAGAGTTATCCCACCTGGGGGAAGGGAGCGAGAGTCATTAACTGAGTCACACCCTACGGGTGTGAATTTGTTGGCACTTTCAGTTTCCCAGGAACACTGGCAGCTGAGACTTTTTACAGTTTTAGGGGAAAAAAAAAAACTTCCAGCACAATGGTACAGATAATGGCAACACAAAGTCCAGCCTGCACTAAGGGATCTGATTGATCCCTGACAGTGCATGTCACACCCTCTGAGAAAAAAACCTGGAGCAGGACCTGCAGCTCTTTGTGAGGGTCTAATGTGGCAGCTGGAGCTCCAGCCCTCATATGCATGTTCTAGGCAATGAAGTAGCGGGGAAGAGATAAAAAAATAAGGGGTAAAGAGCCTGTATCAGTCATCTGTTAAGGAAGTTTCCTGGAAGCTGATATAACACATTTCCACTTACAATCAGAGCTTAATTACAGGGCTATATTTTGCTGCAAGAAAGAGTAGAGAGTGTAGCCTCCATTCTAGTGGTCATGTGTCCTGAAAAATTCTTTTTCTAGAAGAGACACATGGTAGTCACTGCTACCCCCAAGAGGGCAGGAATGCAAAGAGACAGCAAATGGATAGAGCCTTCTGTCAGAATATACTGTGATGGAGAAAGACATGTGACAAAATTAAAGACTAGGCAAGGGAATAAGGAGGCAGTTTTATCCCAAGTATCATAGGGAAAGGTTAAAGAAATGCTTTCCCTACCTTTGAACTCAACACCATAGCCTTTAGCAGGTCATTTGTGCTTTAGAACAGAGGGTCTTACTTTTCCTTCTTTTGCCACTCCCCAGGAGAAGAGTACATGCAGACAGCTAACACAAAATATATCCCCATGGGTTTCGCTTTTGGGGGTTTTTTGGTTAATTTTTTAAGAAGATGTCTTTGTTACTTTTCTCTCCTTGCTGAGACAAAATACCCAACGCCCAAAATGAAGGAAGGAAAGGTTTATTTAGCTTACAGTTTGTGGAGGTTTCAGTCCATACTTGGCTGGTTCAGAGGCAGAGTGGCACACGGCAGAGGGTAAAGGTTCATGGCGGCAGAACACAGCAAAAACAACCAGCAGAAGAGAGGAATAGCGGGCCAGCAGCCTCTTTCCCTCCCTTACATTGTAAACAGGCTACCCCCATGTAGCTCTCACACAATCTCCATGCCCTCCTCTTCCACAGGCTCAGGATGTATATACAAAGTAAGCACCTTGGCTTCCTGCTGAGTCACTCAGCCAAACCTCTAGACTCCTCAAGCTGACACAATGTTATCAACCATAACAGAAGAGCATTGTGGTTTGACTCTGTTCCCCAAAGTTTGTGTGTTGAAAAATCTAATCTCCAACTCTCACTGCTGGTAAGAATATAAATAGTGATTTTTTTTTAAATATAAAAGAAGAGAGCACAGAGACAGAATCAGAAGTGATGCAAATCCGGATGGGCCTCTAGGAACCCAGATGGGCCTCTGGCTGCAGTCCTTAAGCTGGACTGGAGCCTCTCTGCTGGGGAGTGGTGGTTGGCGACACCTCTGTGATTCCATAGGCACTGCAGGATGAACGGATTCTTAGTGCAGCAAGCCTTGCCGCGATGGGGGAAATCAGGTGAGGAATTCACTTTCGAAGGTCCTGGGAAAAGACATGGAAGATCTTGGAAGATAACTGTTTGAAATATGCAGGAAAGGAATAAAACAGAAAGGTGTTTTTCTTAGAGAACATTATTTGTCAGATTTATTTGATTAAGAAATTGAGGATTATTAAGTTATCACCTAAAATGTTTGAATCAGAAGACAATACTGATGAGGAATTATTGATTAATGAAGTGAAGGGATAGTGAACCTGAAGATGATTTTTCGGTATTATTGAACAATGAATTTCATCCTGAGAATGAAGATTTCATGCCATTCAGATAATTTGTTAAAGTTGATTTGGAAAACCCAATGCCAACTCTTTATATTCACCAGTACACCTAGTGTAAACTTGCCATTTAGACAGGATACAGAGCCAGATATTGTACATTACTTTGAATATTTCTGCAATTCTAAAATAATGGAGTTGATTACAGTGGAAGCTGAAATATACAATCAATCAAAGCCTTCTGGAATTTTAGGGAAATTTTTACATTGGAAGGCTGTTTGTTTATTTATTTGTCTTCTTTGAGAGAGGGTCTTATTATGTAGTGCAGGCTGGCCTTGAGCTCACTTTGTGGCCCAGGCTAGTCTCAAACTAGCAACAATCCTCCTGCCTCAGCCTCCCAAGTGCTGGGATTACAGGGGTGTGCCACCACACCCAGTTGGCTCTTTATTTTTTTGCTCCCTGTGTTCTTTACAGAATTATATGTAAGCCAATATGAGTGATACTGCTCTAAAAAGGTTGCATTGAAACATCTTTTTTTAGTAAAGTGACAAATGTTTTGCTTTAATTACTTTTGAAACTAGTCCTCATCCAAATCCTAAACTAATTTATGGCTAATTGTTGAACATTTAAAAAAGTTTTCTACTGCACTTAGATGAGAGAGATATCACAACTGATGAAAGTCTAATGCTATATAAGGGTTGATGGGGGTAGATTCAGCTTATGCCCCTAAAAAGAGCTACATTTGGTATCAAATGTTACATGCTTGGTGAATTCAAATCTGGGTACATTTGGTTTTTAATAATTTACATTGCAAAGGGGGTAGTACTTGGTAATAACTATAAAGACCATTCCATGTTTACGTGAATTATTTTGACACTGATGAAACCACTTTTGAAAGTGGGACACTGACTTATTATGGTCAATTTTTATACTTCTCCAGAACTTTGATACTCACACAATACAAGACAGACACATTCGAGACACTGAGACTGCACAGGAAGGAAATGCCAAAAAATTTGCAAAAGAAAAAACTGAAAAAGGGAGAAATGTTAGCCTAGCAGAGAGGAAAAATCTGTGTTATGCAAAGACATTTCCTGGTTGTCAGTTATTCATAATATAGAAATGCTAGAGCTTGAAAGAAGAAACAAAACTTTAAAAATTCTAATAGTGGTCAATGATTATAACTAGGGGTGGCAATGGCAGAGGTGGCCAACATCTAACAAATTATCCTATAATGTAAAAACAAGGAAAATTATAAAATATTTATATACCTTCTGGCCCAAGCAATATGGAACTCATCATTTATTCAAAACAAGGGAGGGGTCAAAAAGTCATTTACAATTTAATTAGGTCTCACAGATCACATAATTGAAAAATACGGGATAGTGAAACCCCAACCAGAGTCCACTGTCCACTTCACCATTATGTGCAGCAGGTAGAACTTCCATTGAAATTATACCATCTGCAGGTATAAAGGGAAGGCCAACACACCAGTCAAGAGTGGTCAGAGAAAGAAAATACAAAAGAAGTTCAGAAATAGACTAGGTACTGTTGTCCAGATTGTAATGGTGCATTGTGTACTGAAAGTGTTAAGATGTACCACACCCAAAAATTATGGGATAAATTTGATAAAATTGTTTTTATATTTCCTGGTATTAAGATGAATTTAAAAACTGCAAAAAAATATAAAAGATGGTTTATTTGGAGGCGGGGGGAAGAGGGAAGAGAGAGAGAGACAGACAGCTACTCTGGATGAGGAGGGTACATTCAAAAGTGCAATACTCTGACAATGGTAGTTATGAATAAAGCTTCACATCTGTGTGCAGGATATTGTATGGATATAAATTTTCAACTCAGATGCCTAAATACCAATGAGCACAGGTGCTGGATCACACGGTAAGTGTGTGTTTAGTCTTATAAGAAGCTGCCAACTGTCTTCCGCATTCCTGTCAGTAGTGAGAGTTCCTGTTGCTCTACATCTTTGTCAGCATTTGGTGTCGTCAGCATTTTTTGGATCTTAGTCATTTTAAGTGTGTCACTGTTGTTTGAATTTGCATTTCCCTGCAAGTTGTGACACAGAATGTGGGCTATCTTCCATGTGCTTTTTTGGTCTAGGTATACTCTGTCCCCTTTGGTGAGGTGCCTGTTCAGATCCTTGGCCTATTTTTAGATTGAGTTGTTTTCTGATTGTTGAGTTTTAAGAGTTCTTTGTGTATTTTGGACATCAATCCATCATCAGGTAAATATTTTGCAAATACTTTCTTCAAGCTTGGGATTTGTCTTTTTGCTTCTTAACAATGTCCTTTGGGGAGCCAATTTTTAAATTTTAATGAAATCAAATTTATTTAAAAAATAAATGAAGACTTACTTTGAGATGAAGACTTACTTTGTTGCTCAGGCTGGCCTCAAACTCCTGAGTTTGAGGGATCCCCAACTTGGAGCAATTTGTTCTTTTATGGATCATGCTTTTGGTGTTATATCTACTCTCATGTTTTCACCTGTTTTTTTTTTTTTTTTTTTTTTTTCTGTGACCAGATCAGTGTTGGCTGAAAGAAGAGAGCAGGAATTACCTTGGACTTTTTCGGTATAGCAATAGACTCTAATTCCTGAGATCATGCTTCAGCCAGTTATTACTATAATAATTTAATATAACAAAATCATGGAAGCTAGGTGTGGTGGCACACACCTGTAACCCCAGCACTTGAGAGGCTGAGGCAGGAGGATCATTGTGCATTCGAGACCAGCCTGGGCTACAAAGTGAGCTCAAGGCCATCCTGAACTACATAGACCCTGTTTCAAAACACACACACACACACACACACACACACACACTAAAACCTACAAAAAACCAAAATCATGGAATTCAAAGACTTATTATTTAGTTAGTTAGGGGTTTTTTTGAGAATGTCATTCAGGCTGACCTTGAACTCCCCATGTAGCTCAAGCTGACCTCAACCTGAGCGCTGGGATTACATCCATGTGCTACCACACTTGGCTGAAAGCATTATAACAATAAGCACTTATTTCTCTTTCACATGTCCCTGGTCAGCTGGAGTTCAGCTTGACTTAATGGCAATCTGCTGGCTGTGTCTAGATCTTTTCTGCCTGTCACTCCCCTTCCCTGGGTCATTTCTTTCAGGGCAAAAGACTAGAGGCCAAGTCCTGTCCCACACACACATGGCAAGCCTCTGAATTACATCAGGTAACATAGCATTGGACAAAGAAAGTCTCGTGGCCAAAGTGAATGATAACCCAATATAGCCCAGATCATGAGGGCAGCTTCCTAGCACAAGACCTGAGGTTTTGCTTTCAGATACTTAAAAGCAAAGAGAGAAATTAAGAGAGTGATGGAGACCACTAAAAAGTAGCTATGAGCAGAATTTGTATTAACCAATTGGCTTTCCATGTTTACTTGTAAGTCTACCCAAGACCTAGGCCCCTTGTCATAGAGAGCAGCTGTAATGAAGGTGAAGCCTTGGTGCCTCAAAGGGCAAGACAAGGCCACAGCTAAGAACAAGGCCTGGCTCCAACCTCAATTAACTAGATAAAGACTGCAGTTGCAGGCATCTCACTCCTGGGTGGAGACCTTCCTCCAGATAACGTAGTTCTCTTAAATTGACATAAATGTATTACTTAGAGAAGTTCTTAAAGGGCTTCCCAAGTGCTGCCCAGATTCCTGCATTTTCTTCAGTATTGCTTTCCTTTGATTGATAACATAATAAATACAGGCTGCCTCGAGAAGTTCTTGGTCTTAACCTAGAGAATCTCAAATTCTGTGAGAAGGTTTTTGATCCTCCTGGAGCCCTGAAATAATTTCATTTGTCTCATTTCTTTAAGCCTTTACCATCCACTCATTTGGGAAAGTGTGGGTCTGATCAGTCTGCAATAACTAAGGGATATTATTAATGCATTGAGAGAAATTAAGTTACCAAAAAGCAAGAGAAATTAAGTTACCGATGATAAGTTGTGGTATTATGAGATATACATGTATATATCTGTCCAAAGCAGGTCATAAAAACTCTGATCTTCTCCTGCCTTTCTGTATGGAGCAGGCCATGAAGAAGCTCTCTAATTTACGCTTGTCTGGCTAGTAGGTGATAAGATCTTCTTTATTCCAGTAGGGTCTATAAACAACAAAACCAAATATACAGGCCTTGTTGGGTTTTCCCATCCAGTCTATTAGCAATCATGCCTGTGTGAGAAAGTCTTCATAAAAGCCTAAGCAGACAGAATCAGCACTGACAATACAGTTGAACACATGGAGGTCTCTGGAGGGGTCAGGTCCAGAGAGAGCATGACAGCCCTGCACCCTTTCTTCTAACCAATGTCCTTTATAATAAACCAGCAAAACCTAAGTATTTCCCTGAATTCTCTGAGATTTCTGAGTAAATTAATGAAACCTAGGGATAGATTATGAGAACCTCAACTTCTGACACAAGTTAAACAACCTGGGCTTACGGTTGGCATCTAAATGGGGAGTGGGGAAAATGTGGAGCCTGAGCCCTCAGCCTGTAAGATCGGATACTATACTCAGGTAGCTAGTATCAGAACTGAATGGAATTAGAGGACACCCAGCCAGAGTCCCTTGCTGCAGAATGTCTTGCTTACTGATAGTTGAAAGTCCCCATACCTCCTGGGGTCACAGAAACCTTTTGTGTTGATTTGGCACAAAGACAGAAAAACGTTTTGTTTCCTAGATACACATAAGTTAAAACACTCCTAATTTAAATTTCCAGTTTTTATACCCAGGACACTGTGCTACTGAGAAGTGCAGAATCAGTTTAGTAAATACTGGGTTCCATGTGACCCTAGGGAGTTAATGTTACTCACTGTGACAAAACGCTCTGGGGATCACTTTAAAAAGAGGAAGGATTTATTTTGGCTCACAGCTTTGGAGGTTTCAGGCCATGGCTCCTTGGCCCTGTTGCTTTGGCCTGTGGGAGGCAGAGCATCATGGTGGACACACATGGCAGAGGAAACTGCTCACCTCATGGTGGCCAGGAAGCAGAGAGAAAGGAAGGGGTTAGGATCCCAATATCCCTTTCAAGTCCTTAATGACTTACTCCTTGCAACTAGGCCCCCTCTCTATAGACCACCTCCCAATAGACCATTAAAGCTATGAATCCATAAAATGAATTAATCCAGTCATGAGATTGGAATCTTTTTTTTTTTTTTTTTTTTTTTTTGCGGTACTTGGGATTGAACTCAGGACCTTGTGCTTGCCAGGCAAGCACTTATTCCACTGAGCTATATCCCCAGCCTGAGATTGGAATCTTCATGATCTAATTACCTTCTACAGCCCTACCTGTGAACACTGCTACATTAGGGACCAAGCCCTCTATATATGAGCATTCAGGGAACATTTCAGAACTTAGCTTTAATAGGGGTGCTGAAATACAGTCCTCTGAGGATGCAATAGTATAGAAAAGTGTCATTGCACTTCCATCCGTTGTCTACCTCCTCTTATCTTCCCCCTACAGCAAAAGCCAACTGTCAGAAACTTTCAGCTGAGGCATCACTGCCTTCTTGTGTCTTCTGCTTCCTAACAGGTCTCCCTCCTCTCCATTGACAGCTTTCCGCATCAGATATCTCTCAGCAGCCACACCCAGATGCTGAGGATTCCTGCAATATCACTTTAACCATGCTGGCTCTTAGCCACGGGAAATGCCAGGGCTGCAGAGGGAGATCTAGACCACCAGTTCTTATAATAGCATGGCATGGCAGGAGAATCAGGGGCCTAGATCATGAAAAATCATTCTGCCACCCCGATAGCCCCAGATCCTGGGAGGCAAAACCCATAGTGTATACCAGTGTGGCAGACACAACAATGGCCCTCGAAGACGTTCATGTCCTAACCCCCAGAAACTGCAAGTGTTATCCTACATGGCAAAAAGGACTTTGCAAATGTGATTAAAGATTTTGAGATGGAAAAATTATTATGGATTGTCTGGGGGAGCCCAATAAAATTACAGGAACCCTTACAAGTTAAAGAAAGAAGCAGGAGATGCAGAATCACAGCATAATGAGAGAAGTAGTGTCTGGGGTAATAAGCAGATGAGGACCATGAGTCCAGGAGTGTAGGTGGCCTCTACAAACTGGGAATGATAAGAAAACAGTTCTTCCCCTACAGCATCCAGAAATAATGAATTCCTGCCAAGTCATGACAGATTTTGACTTCTAGAACTTTAAAAGAATAAATTTGTATGGTTTAAAACCACTGCATTTGTGTTAACAGTAGCAATAGGAAACTAGCATGGCCAGCAACTACTTTAGGACAGTTAGAAAACTTTGAGCACTGGATCTTGCTTTTCTTCATACTTTGGCCTCTGGGAAAGTCCCTCTTTCAGATACTGATAGCAAGAAGGCAAATAGATACTTGAGAACTAGAAGGATAGAAAAGCTGAATTTTTGGTAAAGCCTTTGGCATTCTTATATTTTATTTAAATATCTGTTACATTATTCTAAAAATTCCCCAATTAAACCACAGATGTAACTGGAATTCCGCCTTTCTAGGCAACAGAAATATCAAGTTGGGGTCTCCTGAGAATGGCAAATTGTGGAATGTTAGAGTCCAAAAGGATTGTCCAGTTGAACCCATCCATTTGACAGATGATGATGACGTTGGCTAGAGAGAGAGTGGGTATCTGGGGATGGGAAGGGTGAATGGGCCGCAGGGAATTGAGATGGGGCCACCTCACAGGCACTGCCTAGGCTCTTGGTCCTGCCCTAGTCCTGCCCATCAAGGCTGCTGCTGGTACTGGCTCTCAGTGGCTGTGTAGAAGTCATCCAGCACACTCTGGATATACTCGAAGGTGGGCCGCTCCTCTGGGCGGTTCTTCCAGCAGCGTGTCATGATGTTGTAGAGCTCCTCCGGGCAGTGGTCTGGTCGAGGCATCCGGTACCCATGCTCCAGCGCCCGGATCACCTCTGGGTTGGACATTCCTGGGAAGGAGCCATGGAGTTAACAAAGGTGGATTGGGCAATAGGAGCCCAGAGTTGGCAGACACTGGCCTCACCAGCTGCCGTCACTCCCCATGCCACCTTGTGAGTCAGCCCCTCTCAGTATGCAAGCCAGACACCCACTCTGTGGCCTCCCTTGCAGCCAGAGCCTGGCCTGGGACTCAGGTTTGACCAAGAGGAGCTTCAGTGGTCTGCTAGGAAATTTCCAGGAAAGGTTTTTCCCCATGACTGAAAGAAAGACTTTGAAAGACACCCTCTCTCCTTCCCTCCCTCCCTCCCTTCCTCCCTTCTTCCCTCTGGGCACTGTGAGATGACAAAGTACTTGGAGCACTCATGAGAACACATGGGGGAGATAATCACAGAGAAACTAACCCAGAGTCCTGATGGTTGTTCTGAATCAGCCACCAATGCCAGAATTAGGGTGGGAAATAGTAACTTGCCTACTGTTTTGGCTGCTCTTATTTTGTTATTTGCATCTGAATGGATTTGGGGTTCTACAATCCATTGCCTGTTTTTTCCTAGTGTACCCACAAGACAAAACCAGTAGCCAGATCCAAAATCACCCTACATATGGGGCCATTTTCTCATTCAGTTAAAGTTTATATTAGTTATCTATAAGAATAATCATTGAGTGCCTATCACCCCCAGTCTACCCTCCTGGAACTCCAAACTCATGTACTCAAGGGCTTTCTTGAACAGCTTTCTTTGAATGTCCACGTGTCACTTCAAATTTAACAGGACTAAAAAACAATTCCTGGCTTTTCACTGTTCTATCGAAGCCAGGATAGTCATCGCTGATTTCTCTCCCCCTCACCTTCTCCCTCAGCCAGGCACATCTTTTCTTCTTTTCTGAAAGGCAGCATTAGTTTATCAATGCACTTCTGTCACCAATGCCCCTCACTATCTAGTCCATTATCATCTCCTCTTGGGCCACTTCTGTGGCTGCCTCACAGGTAGTCACCCCACCTGCTCCTCCCACCCACACTGAACCAAAGCACTCCTTAAAGGCAGAAATCACAGGATGCCTCTTCTCATCATCACCCAAAATCGCCCTCACAGGTTCTCGTGCACAGTGGCTAACACCCCCACCTTGCACCACGACTGCAGCCCCGGGCCGTCCAGTCCCTACGCTCTTCCCCATCTATCACCTGCTCTTGTTCCTTGTCTCCAGCTACCTGGCTTTCTTGCTGTTCTTCAGACATACCCGAGGTCCCATGAACAAGCAATGCCTTCTGCCTAGGATCCTTTCTCTCAGTCTGTTTTCTAGTTCATGTAGCACCTGCTCTAACAGGTGCCCCCTGTTCTCAGGAGCCCATGCTACTCCCTCTCACCCCCATGCTAAATTTTCTTCTTAGTAGTGATCTGTTTAAGAATCCCATAAATACTGTTGAGTGAACCCAGTGTCCACATGTTTTAGTTCTAATCCTCACAAACATCTTTGGGAGGTAGATACTTGCCTATATAGGTTTGTTTACAGGTGAAGACACTGGGGTAGAAGGAGTAAAGTGAATTCCCTCAAAGTTTATTAGTTGGTAGAGACAAGATTCCAATTTAGCACTGCTAACATTTTTTTTTCTGGTACCAGGAACCAAACTCACAACCTTGTGTTTGCCAGGCAGGGACTGTGCTGCTGAGCTACATCCCCGGCCCTCCCATTGCTCACATAAAAACTCAAGGGCTCTTTATATCTGTCTTGCTCCCCTCTAGTTCTGGCTAAACACCCATTCAAGACATAAAAGGAACAGAGAATCTCACTGTTTACAAAGTCCCACATAAGCCATATACCGGGTACACCTTTGTAAACCTATACAGTCTATTCGGTATAGGCAGTGCCTCTATAGGCACTGGGTTATGTTCATTCATTCCACAAAGAGTTGCTGTGCACTCACCATATGCCACGCACAAAGGCAGTTGCTAGTAAGGAATGCAAACATGTAAGTACAACCTTCTTTTTTTTTTTTGCGGGGCCAGGGATTGAACTCAGGACCTTTCACTTGAAGGAATGCAAACATGATCTCTGGCCCTCTGAAGCTCAGAGTTAGATGGGGAAATTATTAAACGAAGACAGAGCTATCAGTTGTGTGAATGTCATGAATGAAAGAACATAGGGTATTATGAAAGAGTATCACAGGGGAGATGCATGATGCTTTAGGCATCTGGGTGGCCAGGGGCAGCAGGAAGCTGGAGAAGGAGGCGATGGCTAGATCATGTGGTATCTGCAAGCTATATGAGTTTTGGGGATTTTGTCCTAATTACAATGGGACAACATTAAAGAGAAGTGAAGAAGGGACGTGATCTGAGTTACAGATTAGAAAAAACCCCTTTGGCTGCAGGTGGAGAATGGCCTGCAGGAGAGAAAGGGGGAAACAGTGGGACTGATTAGGAGATCACACACTATTATGATTTGAGGCTGGATGTCCCCCCAGAGCCTCATGTGGTTATGGGGTGTGGGTTTTTTGGAAGTGGCTAAATCCAGAGTTTGTGATTGGCTCGCCATTGGGGGTATGAGTTTTACACGTGCCCCCGGGCAGGTAGCCTTCCTGCATTATAAGGAGGGAAAAGAAGTTCGCTCCTCCCTTTTGCTGTCTTCTGCTGCCATGAACTGCTGCCCCCTCTGTCGTGCCACCCTGCTTTGGAGCCAGCAGATCACAGACCGGAACTGTAAACCTTTCTGTCTTTAATTTGTGTGTCAGGTGTTTTGTCCCAGCAATGAGGAAAAAGTAACTAAAACACACACCATTCATGTGCAAGATGCCGTTGGCCTGCATGTGGGTGGAGGCTGTGGGTTGGAAACGGGCAGACATGGAACGTTTTGGAGTTGAACGGCCAGAACTTTGTGACTGCTTGGATGCGGTAAGGGGTTAGAGAGAAAGAACCGAGGCGGCTCCCAGAGCGCTGTTCTAAGAAAGCGGGTGGGTGATGATACTGTTAACTGAAAAGGGAAAGTACAAAGAAGGTCAGGGGTGGGAGACAAGAACTCAGTTTGACAAGATGAGTTCTGGGTTCTAGGAGCCAGGCTGGGTTCTAGGAGCAGTCCCAACGTGAAGCCCTTTCCCTACCTGGGTAAGGGATCCGGCCGTAGGTGACAATCTCCATCAGCAGGATGCCAAAGGACCAGACGTCAGACTTGATGGTGAAGGAGCCAAAGTTGATGGCTTCAGGAGCTGTCCACTTGATGGGGAACTTGGCCCCTGTGGGGTGGACAGGGCAAGGTGAAGGGGGTCTGGGGAGCAGTGGGGCAGGCTCTCTGCTAGGGTGAAGGAACAGGGCAGAACCATGATTTCCTATACCGTGGCCTTCCCGTGGAAGCAAGGAGCATCCATGCTGTAGGCAGGTGCTAAAGCATGGAGGGATCACAAAGGGGCGTGGCATGGGAGCTCACTCGGGGGACCACCTTATTGATTCAGTTAATAACCCATGAATTATAATTAGGGTTGTGCAATCCTAGAGGTCACAGACTCTTTGAGGATAGCAAGACCCCAGGGGTACCAGCTAGTGCCTCAGTTACTTTATCTTGGCAATGGGGAAGGGAGGACCTTGGTTCCAGCCTCTGAGGTTTCTACCAGTCACTAGGTGACTGATAGGAGATCACACACTGTTAGGGTGTCTCCTTCCTTCCTCCTACTGAATTTAGGGTAGGTTTCCTTAGCCTCTTATTAGTAGCTATCCTAATTAGATTATGATCGGTGAACACAGTCTGTAGGATATACAGATGCTTCTCAACTTATGATGGGACTACATCCTGATAAACCCATTATAAATAGAAAATACCACAAATCAAAATGCACTGAAACTAAGCATAGTGGTGTATATCAGTAATTCCACCTACTTGGGGAGATGAGGCAGGAGGATCACAAATTTGAGGCCAGCCTACTTAACTTAGTGCCTGTCTCAAAATAAAAAATGAAATAGCTGGGGATGTAGCTCAGCGGTAGGGTGCTTGCCTAGCAATGTGTGAGGCCTTGAGTTCAATCTGCAATACTGAAAAAGAACAAGGCCTTGTGTTCACCTGACCTCCCAAACATCCCAGCTTAGCCACACAGTACATCGTCAGGTATTGTGCCTATGTGGCTAACTGGTGCCACGGCAGCCTGCGATCACCCAGCAAGAGAGTAACACACTGCCTGTCCCAGGCTGGAGATGAGGTCAAAATTCAACATCGGAAGTACAGGTTCTATTCAGTGTGATTGCTTTCATAAAGTTGAAAAGTCCTAAATCGAGCCATCATAAGTTGGGGGTCATCTGTATGTTCTTTGAAATTCTGTAGGAGCTGCTTTAGGACTGGTTTAATACTAGAAATGCTCTGCATGTGTATGTATTGATTTCTCTTCCCTTCCTCCTTTTGGATCTACAGCCTTTTCCTTATTTCCTGCTTATTCTCTCTTGTATGAAATCATACATTCTACTTTTATTCTCTTAATACTTAACCTCAATTTAAACATTTTTTAGTGATAGGGGGATTTTGAACCCAGGGCCTTTGCACTAAACTATGTCCCCAGGCCATGTTTATATTTTTATTATTTTTTATTTTGTGACAGGGTCTCACTAAGTCACGAAGTTGCCCAGGCTGGGCTTGAACTTTCAGTCCTTCAGCTTCCCAGAGTGCTGAGATTACAGGCCAGCTCCACCATGGCTGGCCCAGTTTGAAATTTTTTTGTTGAGTTATAGCAAACATAAAATAAAGCACAGAAATCTGTAATGTACCACTTAATGCATCTTTATGTATGTGTACACGCCGGTAATCCCATCAGATCGGCACATTCCCGCCATTTCAGAAGTGTCCCTGCCGGTGCTCCAGGTTGCCACTCTTCTGACCTCTGCTGCTTTAAATGATGTGCTGTCTCTTTTCTTTAACAACTTTATTCGAAATAAAGTTTACAGACTACAAAATCCACCCATTTAAAGGCTACACTGTGATGACTTTTTGAAGATTCACAAAGTTGTGAAGCTTAGAATATTTCTACCTCCCCCTAAAAAACCCCTAGCAAAAAGCCTCATTTCTCCACAATTCCCTGCCACCCTGGAAACCACTACTCCACTTCCTATATGGCTCTGCACATCCTGGACAATTTACATGTGCTTTGTGTCTGGCTTTTGGCTAACATGGTGTTCCCGAGGCCCACCCATGCTGCGGTGTGCCCAGGACTTCCTCCCACTTTACAGCTGAACAGAGTTCCATTGTGTGGATGGGTAGTCCACATTTTGTTTATCTGTTCATCAATGGATTAATTAAGACTGTGTCCATTTTTAGGCTATTATGAATAATGCCGGGATGAGCTTTCATGTACAAGTTTTGTCTGTTTTAGAATTTCATATGAAGAGAACTATTCTGACTTCTTTTTGTCTGACATCTTTCACGTTGATACTGTGTCTGTGATAGTCACCTACTGATTTGCATGCAGTATTCTGCAACAGTATGTGCTTCTGCATTGTTGCATATTCTTACCTTATGTGACTGTGCCACAATTTTTATTCATACTCCTGTTCACAGACATTTAGCTTCTTCCGAGCTTTTCACTTATTTGCCATAAAGTTGCTCTTACCCTTAATTTCAACATGTACTTACCGAAATCTCAAATTGATAAGTGCTTTTCAGTCTGGCCTGAACTTTCTCTCTCAAAGTCACTGGGTGAGATTCAAGTCCAAGCCACTGCCCAGGACACCACTGAGCTTACTAACGCAGAGGAGATACCAGGAGAGAGCATTGCCTTCACCCCTCCGGCACGTGTCTGCTCTCAGCACTCACAGCCCGCCCGGTGGACATGCTGGCCTGCCGGGCGCCCTTCCTACCTTCTCGAGCTGTGTACTCGTTGTCCTCGATGACCCGGGCCAGGCCGAAGTCGGCAATCTTACACACCAGCGACGCGGAAACCAAGATGTTGGCAGCTCGGAGGTCTCGGTGAATGTAGTTCCTCTGCTCGATGAAGGCCATGCCTTCTGCAATCTGTACCCAGAACAGAGGCACCCTCATCCTCTGACCTGCCTGGCCCATGAGGTTCCTGCCCAAGAGCAGAGGAGGAGCGACCCCGTGGGAAAGAAATAGAAAATGTCTGCAGCAGCTCCTTTTGGTCAGAAGTGCCCTGGGGTCAGGCTGGCATTTCTGTCTACATAACCAGGCTGAGGGAATCCTCCAGACCTGGCTCAGTCGGGGAGGAGGGACTTCTCCATAATTCCAAAACTTCCAGAGAGCTCTCTGAAATGTCCTCAAGGAAAAAGGAAGGGGATTCTCTCTCCAGGGTACTGACGCGCGTGTGCGCACGCGCACACACACACACACACGCACACACACACGCGCACACACACACACACACACAGAGCACGCATCAGAATATTATGAAGAAAATTCATCCTCAGACCTTCTGGGGGACAACCTAGGTGCATGTCATAGTCTGCTCTACCGTTTACACCTTCTTAATCCTCAAGCCTGGGTAAAAAAATTTTTTTTCATTTATTTCTCCTACAAAAATCTATGAAGTGTCCTATGGGTGCCAGATGTGTGCCTTAAGCAGGAAGTGATCCAGGCAAAGCCAGTGCAGGGGGTGATAAGTACCTCAAAGAACAGAGAGGGCCGAGGACAGGAAGTGTGGCCTGTTTTACAGAATTGGAGATATTATTTCTGATCGCCTACCGGGAAAATTCTGTTATCCTCTCACCTTGGAGTTATCCTCTCACCTTGGTTCCATTTTCTCACTCTGCCTCTAAAGTTTCCACAATGCCAGAGCTCTTGGGGGTGGGCCTCTGGGTGCAATCTAAGATTATTTGGCTTTGGCCAGTAGATGGCGCCTTTGCTAGGCGTGAACAGCAGGTGGCACCCGAGACAGCAAGAACAGGTCTAGCTTAAGAAAACTTGAAAGTGACTTTGGAACAGATGTGGGGAGTGGGGTAAGGCAGGCTCTCTGGGGAGTGTGGGAAGGTTATAAGGCACCCTTAGACCAACGACTAGCAGAGTTCTTAGGGTGTGGTTCGATAATGTTGCTCACTTATTATACTTAAAACATAGCGTTTATTGTGTGCTTTGCTATCAGCTGTCTTTACATAGATGAAAAAACTAAAACCCAGGGAAACAAGTCACTGTCCCATAGAAGCACAGCTTGTAAGCTGTAACTTCACAGCCTACTCAGAACCAGTATTTTCCATTACTCTACTGGGTTTGTTGTTTGTTTATTTTCGCCTTCTTCTCTAGTACAGGGATTGAACCCTGGGGCACTCTGCTGCTGAACCACATCCTCAGCCTTTTCATTTTTTATTTTGAGACAATTTGCCCAGGCCGGGCTTGATCTTGCAGTCCTCCTGTCTCAGCCACTCGAGAAGCAGGGTATAGAGGCCTGCACCACTGTGCCCAGCTTGCCTAGTGTTTCTATGGAGCCAACACTAATGCCTGACAGTCACTCTTTTTTAATGCCCACTGGTCCATGCGCCTCTGGTACTGGTTTTCTCCTGAGCTCAGTGGGGCAGGGAGGAGCAGCCCCACTTAGGACACAGTAGAGGATAAAGAGTAATTCATCTGGAGCTGGAGCAGCTTGGCTTGAGCCCCAAGCCCTGCGCCTCACTATTCTGTAGAGTGTGGACAGCAACAGCCCCTGTCTCCAAAGGGTCACATGAAGCTGCATCCTCAAGGCCACATCAAGGGCTTGGGACAGTGTCTGTCCTTCAGTGCTCACCTTGGTAGTGGTCAGCAGGGCCCAGATGGGGAGAGAGGCATGGTGCAGTTTAGGCACCTTGCTCTAAGCCCCACAGGCAGAGCCGGGAGCAGCTCTGAAGCCCACAAGCTTACGAAGTGCTGCTTATCCAGGGTCTGTCCGTGCAATGGGTAATGGGTAGCTTTACAGGGTGCAGGGTGGGTCTGAAAACGGAGGCTGATGAGGTGGTGAGTTCGTGACCACCAAGCAGGTGGCCACGGGGGCAACTTGGTTTGCTCCAAGGAATCCTAGAATCCAATCTGGATTTATGAAGATGTCCCGGCCCAGTGTTTTCCAAATTGGGTCCTACTGATGCCCCCATACTGTCTGGTAGGACAAAGAGAAGGCCATGTATGAAGCACCACTCTGACTCCTACAATCAGAACAATTCAGTTTTGATTGATTGGTTTTTGTGGTACTGGCATCGAACACAGGAACTTCACGCTGAGCTACAACTCCAGCCCTTGTTATATTTTCTTTTGAGACAAGGTCTCACTAAGTCACAAAGTTGCCATGCTAGGGTAGAACTTGAGATTCTCCTGCCTCAGCCTCCCAGAGTGCTGAGATTACAGATGTGTGCCATAATGCCAACTTGAGATATGTATATATACAGATAGATATAGATATATGTAGCTACTACAAAAAATTTCATCTGGCCAACAGAGTTGTGGCTAAAATATTTTTCAACTGGAAAACTACAGCTGTGGTCTATCCCTTATTAGACAAATGGGAAGACTGAGACCCAGAGAAGGTCTGAGGTCAAGAGAAAGTTGGTGATGGGACTGGGGCGTCCTCATACACCACCTCTTGAGGACTGGAGTGAAGAGCAGGCCCTCAGGCAGGTTCCTTTCTGTCCCTAGGCTTGGGGTCAATCTTTGCTGCTGAAAGGCACAGAGCCTCTTTCCCTTTCCCTCCCTTGGTTGGTTTCCCCCGTCTGTGCAATGGGAGGGTGGAACTTGCGGTAGCCCTTGACCCCTGCCCAGCAAGCTTCCTGCTGGTTAGAGGGTTATAGTTTAGCAACGGGCCAGACTCTTGTTTCAGGGGCCTTAGAATGAGACTGCCACCCTTCCAGACTCTGAAAGCAGAGTCCTTTGTCAGCCTTTGTCTGTGGCCTCTGAGCCCTGGGATTTGCATATTCAAATGAGCTCTGCCCCGGCAGCTCCAGTAGGAGCAGCCCTTGGCCCAGCTGTGCCTTCCCTCCACCTCCACCAGGCTGCAAAATCACCTCAAGGCTCCAGCTGTCCGGTCCAGCTCCTTTGTTTCCCCTTTGGGCTTCCACAGGCTGTTGTTCCTTCATCTCGTACACCCTCCTCTCTTGTCTCCATCTGCCCAACTTCTACTCACCCTTCCAGGCTCAGCCTAGAGGCCACTTCCCCGGGAAGCCTTCTCCGACTGCCTCTGGACCATGGCACCCCCATTGCTTCTGCACTCCTGTGCCACCCTGTCCTTGCCCGCGCGGGAGAGGACACGGGACAGGACAGAAGGGAAAGCACTCAGACTGGGGTGAAAGGAGCTGCGGGGTGGAGGGGAGGGGAGGGAGAAAACTGGTTTTTGTAGCGTGTGGGACAGAACCCAGGGGCTTGCATATGGTGGGCAAGTGCTCTACCATTGAGCTACACCCACAGGCCTGCTATGGGTTCTAAGATGTGATTCTGTGACTCACTATTTTCTTTCTGGATGCCGTGCTCCTCTATTCTGAGCCTGGGCCACCTGTGTGACGGTGGTTCCTGGGGCCAGCTCTTTAGCACTGTCGTCCACCTGGATGGCAAGCTTACAAGGACACAGTGCTCCTCATTTCACTCACTGCTGCGTCCCCATAATTAGCACAGCAGCTCAGCCAAGCTATTTAGCTGGGCTCAGTTTCCTCATCTGCACTTAACCTCACGACACCTTCATTCGTATTCTGGGGAAAATGACACGGCAGTTAGCTTCCCACGGCCAGACTGCTCAGCTGCGCCTCCCTGGATTCATGGCCTGGGCTGACTCTTCCCACACTGATGCCAGGGTTGGCCGTGTGACTTGCTTGGATAACAGGACATCAGTAAGACTGACGCCAGCAGAAGCTAAATGCTTGCATGCCAGGGCCTGGCTCCCTGGCACATCCTCTCTCTGTGGTTCTGTAAGGTGAGCTGTTGTTTACCGAGGGATGAGGGCCTGGTGGAGCAAGGTCCCAGAGGAAGCAACAGCCCTCGGAATGCACCAGTCACCTCCCATTACCGTGTGGCTCACCCAGCCAAGTGCAGCATTTCCTAACCTGCAGGAGTGTGGGAAATGTTCCTTGTTGTCTCTGCAAGCTGCTAAGTCTTGGGGTCATTTGTTACCCAGGAACGGGTAGTGAAGTCCCACTAAGGCTGACACAGGGGTTAAACAAGTCAGTGCCTGTGAAGCGCAGTGGGTGCTCCCTATGGGGGCACCTCCATCCACAGACTCAGATCACAAATAGTCAAAAACGATTGCTTCCGCCCAAAGCTGTGCAGACTTTCCTCTTGTCCTCATTCCCTAACAGTGCGAATACCAGCTATTTACATGGCATTTACATTGGCTTAGGAATGGTAAATCACCCAGAGATGGGTAAAGCATATGGGTGGGTGGTGTAGGGTACATGCAAATTCAACACCATTTTGTACAAGGGCCTCGAGCATCTCTGGGGTTTTGGTATCCATGGAACTGAGGGTTGACTAGATGTGCAAAAAATACAGTTTTATGCCGAGCGCTCAATAAATGCTATCAGGGGCTGGGGATATAGCTCAGTGGAATAAGCGCCTGCCTAGCAAGCGCAGGGTCCTGAGTTTGATCCCCAGTACCGCCAAAAAAAAACAAAAAAAAAAACAAAAAAATCAATAAATGCTATCATTTAATTATTGCTATTATTATAGTATGTGGCCAATAACCATGTGTTAAGTAAGTAGCTAAATGCCTGTCCCAGTCCCTCAGCCTCCCCATCAGACTCTCACCTGGGCAGAGAAGTCAATCAATTTTGGCAAGGGCTGCTTACTGCCTTCTTCACTTTTCAAAAAGTCCAGCAAGCTTCCTGTAGGAGGCAGGGGGAAGGAAGATTTACTATCTTAGTAATTTAGTGTCTTTTCAAAACAATGCATTTTTATCTTGTTTAGGTTTTTGAGATGGAGCCCAACTCTGTGGCTCAGGTTGATCTCAAACTCCCAGGCCTAGGAGATCTCCCTGCCTCAGCCTCCAAGCATCTGGAACAATAAGCACACACACCATGGGCAGCCATAGCACTGAATTTAAATAAACATATTTGCTGACTATTCCTGGTACTTGAGAACTAGAACCTCAGTGTTTTCAAAGGACTTTCTCACTCTGATGACCCTCTGAGCCCAGAGGCCTGGGGGCATGGCTTTATAAGCTGGCATAAATGTACATTTAGAAAATGGAGTTTTAGATTTCAAATCGCACTCGGTGAAACTGTGTGGGATGTTTCTGTTTATCAAACAATAGGCAGAGATTGAAAATGGCTGTGAAAAGTAGCCTGGAAAGAAAACGCCTGTGATGTGCTGAACTTGGGCAGGGTGGGGTGGCTGGTGCTGACCTGTCTGCTGCTCTCCCAGTGTACCTGGGCTGCAAGAGAAGGGAGCTCAGCGCTGGGGTGGGGGAGACCCCTGGTTCTGAGGCCGCAGTGAGCCTGTGAGGAATCCCCGCGCTCTTCGCTCACTGCCCAGGGCCCTCTGGCCCCACTCCTCTCTCCCAGTGGCCGCAAGTTCTGCCTGTCCTCAGGGACCCCTCGCATGATTCACCCCAAGGCCAGGCAGGAGGCTGGGCTGCTGGTGCCTGGGGGGATGCCCTGGTGGCACTGCCAGCTGGACCGGGAATGCCCACACAGCTGGCCCTGGCCCCAGTGCATGTACCTTTGGCCATGAACTCCGTGACGATGTAGATGGGCTCCTGTGTGACCACGGCATGCAGCTTGACCAGCTTGTCGTGTTGCAGTGTCTTCATGATGTTGGCCTCCGCCAGGAAGGCCTCCACAGACATGCTGCCCGGTTTCATTGTCTTTACCGCCACCTTGGTGTGCTTGTTGTAGGTGGCTGGAGAAGACGGAGCGAGGCAGGGGGTTAGGGCCCACAGGCCGCCCCCACCACTCCCAGAGCGCTCTCCTTTTGCCTTAGAGAGGAAGGCACAGACAGGGCTGTCCTCTGGGTGTGGGGTATGTAGCTGCTCCCATACTTCCAAGCCGTGTGCGCTTGGGCAAGTTACTTAACCTGTCTGAGCCATGGGTTCCTCACCTGGACAGCAGAACCGATAACCACTCCCTTTGAAGGACAGATGCAAGATTGAAAAACAACCTGAAAACACCACTTAGGTTATGGCGCTCTCTCTCTCTCTGTCTCTCCCTCCCTCTCACTCTCTCTCTCTCTGTCTCTCCCTCCCTCTCACTCTCTCTCTCTCTCTCTCTCTCTCTCTCACACACACACACACTTCTTTAACACAGGTCTTGAAATAAACACCAGACTCACTGTGCCCCAGAAGGCCCTGCATCATCCAGCCAAGGCCATCACATCAGCCTCATCGTCTGCGAGACTTGCCCTTCCCTTCTAGGCATTCATCATCCCGCATGTCACTCAGTCCCTCCAGCACCCAGCCCTGCTTCACCACACGGACTTGGCACACACCCTCCCTCCCCTGCTCCCTGGGCTTTGTCTCCTGGATCTTGTCAGTCTCATAAGTGCCTTGGTTTTCATCTGTGCCTTGGTTTCCAGGAAGCTCTAACCCAGACCTGTGGTCTTCCCGTAGTAAGGTCTAGGGCTTCTAGGACCACTTGGGTTTTTCCCAACCTTACTACCCGCTTCCGTACTCTCCTTGTTTTCTTTCTGCTTCATTCTTGTGTCCAGTACCTGGCACACAGTAGGTGCCCAACTAGTGTTTAAGGTCGAGCTAGAGGGATTTTAAGCTTGCTTCTCTGGCTGAATGTCTGCAGCCCTGCACGCTGTCCTCACTCCCCCTGGGCACACCGTGGAGCAGTGATGGAGACCACTGTGAAGCAGCTCTGAGCAGTATTTAATATTAACCAGTTTGCTTTCCATGTTTACTTGTGAGCCTGTCCAAGGCCTAGGCCCCTTGTCTAAGGCCCCAGCTGAGGATGCCTGGCTCTAACCCCCAATGAACTAAAAGGAGACTGCACTGCAGGATCCACACTCCTGCAACAAACGTCAACCTAAAGATAAGGTAGTTCTCCTGACTGACATAATGTATTACTTGGGGAAATATTTCCCAAGGTCCTGCTAAGATTCCCGCATTTTCTTCAGCATTCCCCTCCTTTGTTTGAAAACCAAACAAATATAGGCTGCCCCGAGAAGTTCTTTGTCTTAGAGCCCAGAGAATCTGGAATTCTGCTAGAGGGTTTTGAACCTCTTGGAGCCCTAAAATCATACCACTTGTCTCATTTACATAAGCCTTCACGATCCACTTGTTTGGGAGATTGTGGGCCTGATCAGTCTGCAATAACTAAGGGATACTATTAACCTGTTATTTAGCAACATAGTAGCACTATGTGTGCCACACCACCCTGCAAAGCAAATGTGCTGCTCAGAAGTTCCTGGGGCAAGGATAGCAGGAGCAGAACATGCCTTTTGGTGCCCCACAGTGTCTGGATGGTGCTGGGCACATGATGGGCTCAGAATGGCTTGGTCTTCAGCTGCCAGCACTGAACTCACCTGGAAGTCTCCAAGCTGCATTGCCCTACTGCTAAATCCCATTTCCCCCAGAGGGTTCTGGTTATGCCAGCTCCACCCTCGTAGACTGTCCCAACTCCATACAGGGGAGGGGATTCCTTATCTAGGACTCTTAATTCCTAGAAGGAAGTTTGGTGCCAGACATGACCTTCCTGGCCACAAAGGCAAATCCGTGTTTGCACAGCAGCACAATTTGCTTTGCTATCGAGGATTTGCCCCTGTGTGGTTATTATTCAAATCCCTCTACAGCCCGGTGGCATTCCCACTTGGTCTGGGGTGTTCCGGAAGCAGATGACCCCCCTTTCCCCTCCCAGCCTCCCCCTCCCTGGTCCCTGCGTTCTCACCCATCCAGACTTCCCCGAACTGCCCTGCTCCGAGTCTCTTCTCCAGCTTGAGGGATTCCCGTGGGATCTCCCAGGCGTCTTTCTCCCATGGCTTCTGGGGCTTGGAGGACTTGCAGGGCACTGACAGCTTCTGGCACAGCCCATCCTTCCCCTCTGGAACAGAGTCTCTGGGTCACTTATGAGCAATGAGGTCCAAGCCAGGCAGAGGCCTCTTGTCTGGTACACTGCATCTGACCAATGTTTTACATGTTTGCCACCATCAGGGACACATGACAGCATGTGATAGGATGTCATTTCGGCATCTTGGCTGCCACCCTACCACTCAACAAGCCCAAGCCTTCAGGAAAACCCAAAGCAGCCAATCATCTGGAAAGGGCCAGGCACATTTTGCAGGCCTTGGGGCTGCAGGGCACCAACAACCAGGATTCTGGGGGACAGGCCCATCTCTGTGGGGATGTATGGGCTAGGAGACAGAGCTTGGTGGTAGGATGCTTGCCTAGCACAGTTATGGTCCTGGGTTCAATTCTAGAACCTCAAAACAAAACAAATCAAAAGCAAAGCAAAATATAGGCATTGAAGACTAAAAGCAATGGAGTAGTCCGTGTCCCTCCCCGGGGAGTATTGCACAGCGAGTGTGGGTTCCGGGCTTAGATAGGTGGGATGTGGCCCTGGGCAGGACTCACTCTTGTAGTGGGCCACCAGCTCCTGCAGGCTGCCGAAGGTGCTCCTGGGGGAGACATAGAAGCCCCCATTGTCCAGGGTCCGGATCTTGTAATGCTTCACTGTGTCTCCTTGCTGGGGGTCATAGTCTCGAATAGACAGAGAGTAGCTTCCTGCATTCACAAGAGAGAAGCCCCTCAGAATGGCACCTCTGGGGCCTCCAGCTCATGCCAGCCCCCTGAAACCCTTTCTTAACCCCTGTGAGGTCACTGCTGGCACCATCCAGCCACCAGGGCCGGAGAACATGAGAACAGGAGAGGGAGACTGGGCTGTGTTACCGGGTGCCTGGATTCTGTTCCAGCTACACCATTTCCAGCTGTAAGACACTGGGCCAGTGACTATATTGCCTCTCTATGCCTCATCTGTAAAAGAGACATAGTCATTCTTCTCTACCTCATCACATTACATGATAATTAGAAGTAAAGCTTGAAAAGGACTTGGGACAAATACTCAGAAAATATTGGCTGTCTTATCATGTTCATAATTATTTCTCCATCTACAGTATCTATCTCTCTACCATCTATCTATCAATCTCCTACCCATCAATCAGCTATCCATCTGTCATCTACCTATCTCTCTAAATAAAATAATAAATAATAAAACCCAGTCCAACTACTGGAATATGAACACACTGTCATAGACAAATGGTCCCTGAGATGTCTGTACCCAACACCTGATTCCTGGGAATGTTAACCTCCGTAGTAAAGGGGACTTTCAGTTAGGGATCCTGAGTTGTGATTATCCTTGGTTATCTGGCTAACCCCAACGTAATCACTCAGATTCTTGTCAGAAGCAGGCAAGGTCGAGGTTGACAGTAGGAGAGGTGAAGATGGAAATCAGGGGTTGGAAACGTAGGAAGGGCTGTGAGCCAAGGAAGGCTGAGCCCTGTGGAAAAGGCACCGCATTCGTAGCAGTTTGATACAGCAGCAACAGGAACCCAGTACACATACGCCCTTTGAGGCTGTGTGCCCGCAGACATGTCCCTAGCTTCTCTACCATTCATTTTTCTCTTCCATGACAGCATCATGCCATAGAACTGGGGAGAAATTTAAATCATTGAATAACAGTTTCCAGGCACTACTGTATTCTAAGTTCCCTGTAGGAAGGGATATTTATTATAATAAATGAGAATTGTATGAATAATTTTATAATGAATTGATAATCCCCTGAGGTAGAAGTTTTATAACATTACCATTCTCATTTTTGTTTTTTATTCTTGAGACGGGGTCTTACTATCTACTCCAGGCTGGTCTTGAACTCATTATGTAGCCTGGCTGGCTTGGAACTCATGGCAATCTTCCTGCCTCAGTCTCCTCAGTTCTGGGTACAGATGTGGACCACCAGACCCGGCCTTACCACCTGCATTTTATAGATGCAGTGGCTGATCCCCAGCAAGGTGAAGTGGTACAGCCGCCAGCTCCAGGGCCCCTTCTTAGATACTCTGTCCCGGTCAGGGAGAGGCTGCCTTGACTGATGCCCAATGGAGTGGGCAGGATCCAAGAGGTGGCAGGATGGGATTCAGGGGCCTCATGCTGCACGTTTCATTAAACTGGCTCTGTCTCCACCGCCCCCAGTGGTGGAGGGCCATGAGACCTGGGCCGTGCCCACTTCCTGCCCCACAGGCCTGTGCAGGTTTCCTGCGCTTTCTCTGCGCTTGTCTGCAGGATGCACCAGCCCGTTCCCAAGCTGTCCTGGGCACAGGTGGAGAGGAGCGCTGAGCTGCATGTAGCTTTGCCTTTTTGTCTCTGTTTGTTTTCCACAGGGCTGGAAGGGGGCTTGCTGGGTGAGAGGATTTAACACCCGAACACTGACTGACCTGAAACACTGTGAGCGACACTGTCCTAGCCATATTTGGGCTTTGCCACAGATCAAATAGAAGGCCACACTGACACCTTCGATCAATGTCCCTGAAATAGTCTGCTTCAGGGTACCATGAGGTCACACTTCATACAGTTTACCTATTTGAATGAATTAGTTCTGAACCTAGACATGTACGTCTGACACAAACACTCTGCATGTGAAGTCTGAAATCAGGAGGATGCCACTGTGATGGTTAACTGTTGTGTCAACTTGAGCAAGAAACACCCTACTGATTGGCTTAGCATTGTTCTGGGTGTGGCTGAATGGACTTACTGAAGATGCAAAACCCATCCTGGATGCGAGGGGCACCAACCATTAGGCCTGTAGCTGAGTGGAGGGGAGGGAAGAAGGAAAGCTCACTCCTGTTTCTTTGGGGGAGCTCCAGTCTGCACCCTGACATTTGTCTTCTGGCTTCCAGTGCAGACCCTTCAGCTTTCTGATATGGACCCACACAGGACTCTACGGTGAGCTCCAAGGCCTTTGACTTTTGACTGTACGCTTTGCTCTACAGCACACAGACAGCCTTTTCATGCTCTTCCACGCCTGACTCTGCAGGCACCCAACGTAAGCCCACCCATTATATTATATTATATTATACTATATTATATTATATTATATACACTCTCGTGAGCACTGATATGCTTATTGGGTTCATTCCCTTGGGAAAATCAGCCTCAGCTGATGCAGTTTGAGTTATTCCGTATGATTTTCAGACACTGTTACTGCCACCCATCTCCTGCTGTCAGGCTGCTGCCCTCCCAGCACAGGGGTTTCAGGAAGCTGCTCCTGACATCAGGCTTCCAAATACTTCCAAGGAACATTTGAAGCAGAGTCTCCGAGGAGACTGGCCAGGGCCATTCTGCAGTCTCATTCTGCCCCATTGTCTTATGGAGGGAGATATCAAGCTTGTGGATAAGATAGCTTGCAATAAACATTTTTTAAAAATACAAGCTAGTGAAGACCAATGGGTTTCAGCAGGGTATTTGTTTTCAGGGCTCAAATCACTTGGGACTACAGTCATTGACCAAGCTTGCAACTACAGGGGCTGAGAGGGGCAAAGCTGAGCACAGACTCTCAGCTGTCCCTGCCTCAAAGTGGCAAAGGGCAGGAGAGAACATGGTGCTCATGGCCACCTGGCTGAGATGTCCAGCCCTCCCCAGAGCTTTTTCTAAGGGAGAGGTGGTGGCAAGCCTGGGGCAAGCCTGCAGGGTGGGACAAAGCAAGGAGGCTGGCGTCACCTTTGGTGGTCTCGCTGTCCCGGATCATGAAGGAGCCCAGCATGTTGCCAGGAGCCAGGAGCTGGCGCTCTGCATCCTTCCGGCTGATGCCCTTGAAGAACCACCTGATGGGAAGGGATGGGGACACACGTGAACCTGGGGGAGGGGTGGGCTTGACAGGGCACTTGTGGCCACCTGGAACCCAAGTGGGAATCAGGAGGGCCAGGGCTTGATTTTGGGCTGCATCATTTTCCTCTAAGATTTTTTTTAAGAAACAGTCATTCTTTTCATGTCAAAACAGACATTTACCAAGGGCAAATCCAGCTTGCTGAGATTGAAACCTGTGCCACTTGGGGAGATAATTTTTTTAAAAGAAAAATAATGCAGCATGACAAATGCAAAGTGCTCAGGGCCCTTCCAGCACTTCTGGATGTGAAGGATGGGCAGCTGTCTTAGCTCACCATGGTCACACATCTCCAATCGGCAAGTTTCACAAGCACATATGACTTTGGGGAAGAGCCCTCTCAGGGCCGCGGTGGCCTGTGGGAGTGAAGGCCTGGGCCTGCCTAGCTTCCTACACAATACTGTGCAGATGCACAGGCAAATACATAGTCAGCACGACTTTCTATGCCAAAATGTGAGGCTACAAAAAACTTTAAACTTTGGATCATATCCTGGGAACCTTCCCTCCTTCTTCCCAGATGTTTGGGATATCGGGTAGAAAAGTTCAAGTAGCAGCAGCTAAATCCACTCCTACCCACACTAAGGTGAGGAGCTTGAGATACAAAGCCCTGGAACAGATGTTAGCAGGCCTTGGCCCTGCTGGAAACACACTGTGTTACTTCGAGCAAGTTGGTTTCCCTCTCTGGGCTTCTGTGTCTTCGGGTATCAGCTGGAGAGAAAGACAGCTAATATTCATTGAGTTCTTATTATCTATAGAATTGTTGCCTTCATTATTCTGATTTTATTGGTGAGAAAACTGAGGAGCAGAGAGGGTGGTAACTTGCCCAGAACCATTTAGTTTGGGTAGGTAAAGGCAAGATTCAGACTCAGGCAGACTAAAACCAAGGGTGAGCTCTCATTCTTGTGGGGGAGCAGGCAATGCACGTGTGAACAGACAAAGAAACAAGATGATTTTTGTTAGAGGTGTTTGGAAGAAGAAAACATACTTCCACAAGGAAGAGTTGCAGATGGACCTACCTTGGAGAGGTAGGCAGGGAAGGCTCTGAGGCCTGAAGCATGGGAAGGGCCAGCCAAGGCTTGAGCCCTGGGAAGAGTGTTATATGAGGGCAGACAGTACATGCAAAGGTCCTGAGGTAGGAACAGGGTTGGCTTTGCTCACGCTTCCCTGGCAGGTAGGAAAGGGATACTTACTCCTCTGTCTCCAGAGAATTAACACGGGCCACATAGTTGCTTGGGATATAACCCTCTTTCCGGGTGGCCAAGGATCGTGCCCTCCACCATTCCCCTGACCTAAGGTACAGGAGAAAATGATCAGGATAGTAAGGGACTATTCTCCAGACCCCTGGCTCCCCACTCCCAGGGAGCTAGAAGGGGCAGGGGCAGGGGCAGGGGCATAAATGTCCTGGCCCTGGCCCAGGCCCCATGACTAGGAGAGGGATCTTGGCAAAGTCCCCACTGAGCACCTGGAGTTGAACCCTGTCCGAGTCTCTGCCTGTGGCCTGGGTCCTTGGGCCTGCTTGTCTCTCCTGGGCTTGTGGCTTTGCTGAGCCGTTGGACCCAAAGCAGGGGCTGTGCCCATGGGAGATGCACAGTGGTTCTGGGGGGCTGAGGTGAGGAGCTAGGGGGCTCAAGGGCTTGGTCAGGCACAACTTCTCCAACCCTCAAGCTCCTGTACCTCCTGGCTGCTGGGCCCACGATGGCCAGGGCTGGAGGGGGATCAGAGGTGCCAACCCAAAGATCCAAGGGTTTCTTTTTCTGTGGGGCTGGGGACAGAACCCAGGGACTCACATATGCTATGCAAGTGCTCTATCACTGCACTTTTTATTTTTTAAGATAGAATTTTGCTAAGTACCTCAGGCTGGCCTCAAAGATTTGATCCTAGCCTGGCCAGATTCAAAGACTTCAACAAATTCATTCAACAGGGCCTGGCCCACAGGGAAACCTGTAGCTTAATCATTGGGCTGTAGGAAGGTTTCCTGGGAAGTGGTTTGCCTGTTTGTCCCTGCCTGGAAGCGCACTATTCATATGTGCATGGTCCCCTTCATGTTGCTGGCATCTCCAGAGTGACAGAAAAACCTTCTACGAGGACGAGGGTTTATCAGTCATTTACTCCCAGTCTAAGCCTATAAGGTTTTGGTTTTGAAGCAGGGTTTCATTATGTAGCCCAATCCAGGCTCCAACTTGCATCCTCCTGCCTCAGCCTCCAAGTACCAGAACTACAAGCATGTGCCATCTTTACTGAAGCACAAAAGAAGGCATAACTGAGTTGGGGAGGGGACTATGTCTTGGGGGGTTGCGATGGAGACTCACTCCTCCAGGACCACCATCTGGTCTCCTTTCTGGAAGCTGAGGTCTTCTCTGTGAATGGCATCGTAATCATACAGGGCAACCACGATGAAGTCCTCGGAACCTGTGGGGAAGGAGACACACAAACGAGGGGCTCGGTCCGAGTAGATCACAGTCTGAGCGTCCCCATGCCGCTCCTGGCCCCCTGCTCTGTGCCACTGATGCATCTGTCTCACGGCATGAGTGACCATCTGACTGTGCTTGGTGTGGCTCCGGGGTCTACAGTTAACGGGGCTTTGTTCTTGTAGCCGCTCAGTGCTGTAGAAACATGCAGAGCTTGGCAGAGGACTTCCGGGGCAATTCAGGGCACTTTCAAGGATGGTTTTAGGTCTGGGATTCTGGTCTCAAGCTCTGAACCAGAACGTAACCTAACCCTCTTCCTGTTAGGTGATTTCCCTGCATCTGTAGCCAGATACTCACCCTCCACAAGCCCCAGGGGGTTGCTGCTGCTGCTAGCCCCCTGCAGGGAAGAAATGGGAGAAGATGAATCTGTATGCGAGCAGCCAGGGGAGCACTGTGGAGAAGGACGCCCAAGAGCACCTCACCTAGCCCTGTGTGTCATGGGACGAGGCCCAGAGAGAACATGCTTAATGCACAGCAAGGGCAGAGCCAGCACAAGGGCGCAGGTTTCTTGAGTTGGCCCGGGACATACTAGAGGATGCTGGATCGACTCTTCCCCTCCACGTACAACAGACGATCAAAATAAATGATAAATGTTTAAATGAAAAATAGTTCTTACAGTAAAAGACACATTGCCAATAGTCTGCCTCAAACATTCCTCTTCACTTTGAACACACACACACACACGTCCCACCAGTCTTACCACTTCCCGAAGCAGTTCTGGAAGTCCTCTGGTGCATGTCTTTAGTTGCACTGTTATGGCTGCCTCGATGCTGAGTCTATTCCAGACACTGGCCTTTCCTGGTCATTTTGACTTGGGGAAGGGCCAGAAGCTGCATGGTACCAGAGCTGGTGAATTAGGTGGGTAAGGCCACCGTAATGTCTTCATGAGTCTGCATTTCCCCTGGGTGGCACTCGGCAGCATCATTCATGGTATTTTTTATCACACCTCATAAAGATACTCACAAAAGAGAGCTCCAGAAGTGTGTGTTTGTTTGTTTTATCCATTTATTTATTTTTCTTGAGACAGGGTCTCACTATGCAGGTCAGACTGGCCTTGAACTCACAGCAATCTTCCTGCCTCAGCCTCCCAAGTGCTGGGACCATAGATGTGCGCCACCATGCTGGCTCCAGACGTGCCTTAGAAAGTGGCAAGTGAACGACAGGACGAGTACATTGGAAGTGAGAGGAGTACTCTGAGGGCATTAATGGCAATGTATCTTTTACTGCAGTAATTTAAAAAAAATTTTAAACATTCACTCTATTTTTTGATCACATCTTATACAGTGAGGGAGTTAGTCCAACTCAGTATATTCCAAGGCATGTTTGAAGAAATCATAGGTCCACCAATATTTCCCATGAATAAAGTTTCCCTTATGTATTTGAAATAATCTAAGCATCCATCTGAAAGGGAATTATCATCTATGCAATGTGTTCCAAGCATTGCTTAGAAGAGCGAGGTCAAGTTCAGCACTACTGTGAACTTGGCTGCAAAGATATGTTGTTGGGTGTAAAAAACTGGTTCTGTAGAATGAAAAATACAATACACACACACACACACACACACACATCCTCAATGTCTTCTGTGGACCCCTGCTTACTACATGGGTGTGAGTATAAGTTCACGGGAAAAGGTTTGTAAGAGTCCATACCAAGGTCACAAGAGTTCATTCCTGGGCTGGGGATATAGCTCAGTGGAATAAGCGCTTGCCTAGCAAGCGCAGGGTCCTGAGTTGGATCCCCAGTACCGCAAAAAAAACAAGAGTTCATTCCTCAGAGGAAGTGGGTGTGGCATTTCTGGGGAGCGATGCATTAATAGTTTTGTAAGTTTAACTGTAATTTGTGATTTTCTTCAATTTTCAAGGAAAGTGTGTTTGTATGTCACACATATCATGAAACACACATTGGAAAAAGGGAGTTTTGGAAACACTGAGGAATGCATGCTTTGGGGAGATTTACAAAGTCCACTACAAAGAATCACAAAGGGTCCTGCAAAGGAAGGAGCCTGCTCACTCCCGGTTCTCAGACTGACCTGACTGGGAACCCTCTGTCTGAGGAATATCTGATCTCTAAGCCAGCACCCTATGGTGAAGGGGACAATGACCTCCCTTAGATTGGACGCTCTGTATCTGGTGGAAGAAGCCGTTGGCCTCCCCTGGGCCTCTGAAAACCTGAAACCTGGAGCCTTCCCTGCAGACAGGGTCCAGGCCACATAGGAGCAGGCTTGCAAGTGATTTAGGGTTAATAGAAGTCAAGTGTCAGAGAGAGTGAGAGAGGTAACCATTCATCCCATTGTTCTCTCTTTTCCAGACTTAGCCTGTTCTAGGCGCTCTGCATGGGGAAAGGCAAGCAGGAGGAGAGAAGCCAGGAGCATGTCCTAGGAAAGGCAGTGTGGAAGGGCTGGGGGCTGGGCCCCATCTTGGCCTTAATCTCTGCAGGCTGCCGCGGGGCAAAGGGAAAGGAAGTGTTTGGGCAGGCTAAGGGGTAGGTCTGGGACCAAGATGTGAGGGTTATAGGGTAGCAGGCCTCCCTTCAACACAAGGAAGGATTTCTAAGGGGCCACCCCAGGCACAGTGCAGCTCGTATGGGGAGGCCCCGAGCAGCGGCTGCGTCCCCCTTGCCAAACTCAGGTAAGAGAGCACTGAATGGCTAGGGAGCGCACAGAACTCTGCGTTTGGGTTAGACAGCCCTGACTTGAGACCATTTGACCTTACTGACCTTGGTCACCATGGCCATGAAGCAGCATCGCTCCTGCCTCCCAGCTGGTGAGGCCGCTCATAGGGAAGCCTGGGAGGTGTTGGACAGACGGATGGGCGCACTGGCTACACTGTTAGCCTGCTGTGGGCAGCTGTCCCCCTCACTAGACCAGTGTCCTCAATGCTACTATGCAACCACTGCCCTCATGACTGTCACCACCACAGCCCCATTCAAGTGGCTGCTACCATGACTGTAGTTTCCTCATTGCTTGATTACTGTTGCTCCTACCGCTGGTATTCCCCAGGGGAGCCTGCATGTCTGAATTTGTATTCCGGTTCACCCCTTGATGGCCATGTGGTCTTAGGCAAGCAATTTAATTTCTGTACCCCACCATCTGTAACATGGAGAATACAAACTGTCACCTATAATAAGTTTATTGTAAGTGCTGAACTATTATTTTATTTTATTTTCATATGTGTGGCACTGGGAGTTGAATTCAGGGCCATAATACTAAACTGTATCCCAGCCCTTTTTATTTATTTTATTTTGAGATGAAGCCTGCATAAGGTGTTAAGTTGCCAAGGCTATGCTTGAACTTGTAGTCCTCCTGCCTCAGCCTCTCAGAGCCCTGGGGTGGCCTGGACCCTGTCTGCGGGGAAGGCTCCAGGTTTCAGGGGCGTGCTGCCAACCTGGCTGAGCACATTAATACTTGTGAAATGCCTAGGTTAGAGTTTGGCTAGAGGTAAACTCTGCATAAGCATGAAATAAGTAAATCCCTCTGCCGGTGTTAGTACTTCTCTTATTTACTGTCTTTCCTATTGTTCCTGGGACTCCTGCTGCTCTTACACTCCCGTTGTTCCTGTTATCAATCTGTCCTTACTGCATCTGCTGTTCTTATCAGTCTGGTCCTGTATTACCCTGAGCATGGCTTGGAAGCCAGTGATGCCCACACGGCCTGGTTGAGGGAGCAAAGCTGGGAGGGAAGTGATTCCTTTGCCCAGGAAGCATCCTGAGACACATCCTGCAGAGTGAGGGCACTGCGGTGGGCAGCAGGAGCGTCCCCCCTCGGCTCACCCTGCCTGGCCTCGGGAGGGAGGAGTCTGTGAGGGCGATATTGGGGGCAGTGGGCAGCCACGGGGATGCCCACCCCTCCCCTACTTACCGGCTTCAGTGAGGACGTGGGATCCGGTACATACACAGGAGCGTGTGGGTTGGAGCTAGGCTCAGTTTTGGAGACTTTCCCTGTATCCCGGAGGAACTTGGACTTCACGCACCCCATCCTGCAGCAGGCGGAGAGAAGGGAGCCCAGACTGTCCAAGGCCCCATGTAGGCTGGCTCCCCATTGCCTCGCTGTTCCAGCACCCTGCAGCCCCCCTAAGAGCTGCCTCAGTGGGGTCCCTGCAGCAGTAGCCCAGAGCAGAAAAGGTGCACAGCCCAGTGCATCACGGAGCAGTGGGGTGTGGAGCTTATTCAGGATGAGTCATAGGGGCTGCAGGCTACACAGAGAGCCGTGGCAGAGGAGGCAGCAGGTGGTGGGCACTGCCAGTTCCTGGGTCTGAAACCCCGGGCTGACCCCGGCCCAGCCACTCCACCAGCACCTCCCTTCTCACCAGTCCCTGAGCAGCAAGAGGCAAGATGGGCAGGCCATAAAGCCTCCTGGAAGGCAACGGAAGGCTGGGAGAGCCCGCAGCAGAAATGCTCAGGACAGCCCAGGCTCAAAGCCACAGGAAAGTACAACTGTGCTATTGTCAGGCCGTAAATCTCAAAGACGGCATCGCAGAACATGGCTCCAACCATCTAGCTAGGTACTAATCAGGCCCCACATACCTGGGGTCATTTTATAATCGGTTTCTATCCCTTTCTTCCTTCCGCCTCCTCTTCCCTCTCCTCCTCCTGCTCCTGTCCCTCATCCTCCTCCTTTTGTCTGTCTCTCTGTCTCTCTCTGAATTTATTTGGTCATTCATCCATTCATCCATTTACTCAATAAACGTTTAGTAAGTATTTCTGTAACCCATAAACAAGGCAGGTAAATTCATGTTCTTATGGAGCTCAAATAGATGTGATTGGAAGACACAGTCCATAGGCAAATAAACAAATAATCTGAGAAATATAGCTAGTGAAATGCACAATGGCAATACACAGGGTGACAAGGGAACAGGTGGCAGAGCCCCTTTGGACAGGTGGCTGGAAACAGTCTCTCAGGAGATGAATGACCTAAGATATAATGACATAAGTCCAGCCCAGGACAAAGAGAGGGAAGTGTTCTAGGCAGAGGCAGAAGCAAGTGCAAAGGCCCTGAGGCTGGGCTGTGCCTGGAGAAAGGAGGCCCTCCCAGCAGGCGAAGGATGGCAGATGACAGGTCTGTCACATCTGCTGGGGCCTGTAAGGAATTTGGATTTTATGTGAGAGATGGTGGAAAATCACACAAAGTTTTTGGCCAGAGAGTTATAGGGTGCAGTGGTTTCTGGGTGAGGCATGGACTCTAGGAGCAGGTCAGGGAGCCCAGTGGGATGAGATGATGATCACCTGGAGTAGGAAGTAAGAAGTGGGCAGATTGAGGGGCACGTTAAGAGGTAGAGCTCATGCACTTTGCTGCTGCTTAATTTAAAGATGCTTCGGGAGGCCGAGGGTGGAGCTCAGGAGTACAGTGCTTGCCTGGTATGGATGAAGCCTGGGACCCAGACCCAGCACTGCAGTAAATCAAATGAAGATGCTCAGAGAGAATACGTTCGCCTGATGGGAGTCAGCGTTTACTCTGAAAGTGGCAAGAGCATTTCATTTCTGTGCTCAGAAGGGTGTGAAGCTGGCTGAGCAGGGACCTTGGGCAACCACACGGAAGTGCTGGCTCGCTCAGCTTTGCAAGTGCCCTTTTCCTCTACAGCAGGCAGAGCTCAGCTCTGTTTGTTAAAGTGAGCTTTGTATTAGTGGTTCACGAAAGAAAAAGTTCCAAATTCTTAGGTATAGGGAAGTGACTTTATTATTTATTTAGGTTTTTTGAGATAGGGCCTCACTATGCAGCCCAGGTTGGCCTCCAACTCACAGCAACCCTCCTGCCGCAGCCTCAGGAGCGCTGGCATTACAGGTGTGCACCACTGCACCCAGTTTGGAGAAGGGACTTTGTTAAACAAAGACAAGATTCCTTCTATTTACCAGGATTTGTCTGTCCTGGTAGGGATTGGGAACAATTTACCACCTCAAGATGTGGAACAGTTTTTACTTCATTTGATAAAGAAACACATTTAGACTCTTGCAACTCCAGCTCATTAATGTGAAAAATCACCAAAATTTTTTATAATGTATTTGTACGCATTTAAAACTGAAACAAAAATTTCCTTTGATGTATGATAAATATGTATTGTAGTTCTGGGAAATTAAGCAGCATCTTGTGTGGATTTTTTATAGCATAAAATTATGTTAATTACATTCCACATATTTTGATCAACAGAAGGGTGAGCTGCTGTGTGAGACAGGGCAGCTCCCTGCACCTCTCTGAGCACCCACTGATCTGCAGCTCTGGGGCTCCCGGTTCCCAGGCCCCTACCCTGGGCACCTAGTAATTGTAGAGTTACACGAAGGCTGCAGAGCCCTGAGGGATGGGTCTCTCTAGGTCTTGTGTTCATTCCCAACCTGAAGGCTCTGGGGGAGGATGGTGGGGTGGTGGTGTGCGCTGAGGGGGTTGAACGCGTGGTACACAGGCAGCACTGCAGTCAACTGTCCTGTTTGCCAGCACAGAGGTCACAGGCCTGGCACACTTTGGAATTCCTGTGGCCCAGAAGCAGAAAAATTCAGCAGCCCTGGAGCAGCTACGCTCCTGAAACAGGAAGTCTCCATCGCTTCCATTTGGCACAACAGAGTGCAAATGGGTTTTTTGTTTTTGTTTTTTTGTGGTGCTGGGGATAAAACTCAGAGTCTCATGCAGTCCAGGCAGATGCTGTACCCCTCAGTCCCAAAGTGTGATGTTAAAGTAATACAGTGCCAGGAGTCAAATGTGGCTGGTATTAAGCCAAGAGAACCATGTCCAATGCCTGGTGTGGAGTAGGGCAACAGAATGGCCTCTGTCAGTCCTATGTCACTAGACATAGAGATGTCACATGAGCTGCATACAAAACTAAGGTTTTTATATGACTATATTTTTAAAAGAAAAAAAAAAGAAAAAGTGAAATGAATTTCTTTTTTTCTTTTTCTTTTTCTTTTTGAGTTACTCTCTCACTGCCCAGGCTGGCCCTAAACCCCAGGGCTCAAAGGATCCTCCTGGCTCAGCCTCCCAAGAAGCTGGAACGGCAGGTCCAACCCCGGCCTACATTCTTTTATTGTATTCAGTCTTTAAGTCCCAGTGTGTGCGTTACTGGGTGCGCAGTCTCCACTTTGGCGGCTCAAGCTCCTGCACCACACAGGGCAGAGACAGCCGTTCCCACCACTGCTGTGGTCGTGGCAGTTCTTGCTCATTCCCCCAACACTGAGCCCGATGCCTGTCTGGTGTGCAGCAAGAGTCTCTGGACAGTTAGCACGTGAGACCCGCCCAAGCACTCTACTCTCTGCAGCAGACAGCAGTTTCTGTTCCGGGGACTGAGTTGAGAAGCGAAGACAGAACGAAAGCCGAAGTTGGGAGTCATACCACTCAAGTTTGGATCATGGTTCTGCACTGACTGGCTATGGGCCCTGGGGCAAGTTACTTCCCCTCATTTTCTTTCTTCTAAAATAGGAGGCACCTATGGCATGGTGGTGCATGCCTGCAATCCCAGCACTTGGGAGACTGAGGCGGGAGGATTGCTGTGAATTCGAGACCAGCCTGGGCTACAAAGTGAGCTCAAGGCCAGCCTCAACTGCATACCAAGACCCTGTCTCAAAAAGAAAGAAAAAAAAAAAAAAGAGTGTCATAAAATAGGAGGCACCTAAACCGGGCACAGTGGTACACACCTATAATACCAGCACTCTGGGAGGCTGAGGCAGGAGGATCATAAGTTCAAACTCAGCCTGGGTAACTTAGCAACTCAGTGAGGCCCTATCTCAAAATAAAAAAATAAAAAGTGCTGGTGATGTACATCAGTGTGAATAACCTGGGTTCAAATCCCCAGTATTATGAAAAGAAACAGGATACACTTGCCACTTGCTTCTCAGGCTCAGCCTGAGGTCCCCTGCAATAAGGGATGTGAGAAACTTTTTAAAACCCCCGCACACGTTTCTCGACTAATGTGGTTCAAAACCAGGCCCCAGAGCAGAAGTAGCCCCAGGTGCCCCATGCTTGCTCTGAAAGCTGACCCTTGGCTGTGACACTTCCTCAGCCACAGCCCACAGCCCACACCTGGAACCTGAAAACTGCTGCGTTGCCGCTGGGCTGCTGGGACTGAGCGATCGGCGGGCTGGCTGGCTGCTCTCCTGGTCAGCACAGCTGCTGTGGAGCTCTCAGTCCTGCTCTCGGCACAAAGCTGAGGGCACAGAGGCCTGCTGGCACCAGCCTGGATGCGGGGAGCGGCTGCACGGTTTCCTGGAGGACCTGTGTCCAACACAGGTCTGCAGAGGCTGGGGGTTGCAGCCCTGCATCTGGCCCCTTCCCTGCTAACACCCCACTGTGTGGCCTCAGAAGTTCCCAGCTCTCTCTGGGCCTTGCTTCTCCCAGTGAGAAGCTGGACATGACATCCTCTGAGCCAGACAGCCGGGGTTCTTTCCTGCATGGCGCCTGTTCCTCTTCCTCTTACTTCGGCCCCAGCTTTCCTCTGGGGATGTTCTCTCCCCAGTCTCACTTCATGGATAAGGAAAGTGGACTCCAGCCCCTCACCCTGCCGCAGCCATGTGTCTGTGACCAAGCCTGCTGAGTGGAAGTAAGAGAAGCACAAATGGGCCTGGGCCAGTATCGGCCAAGAAGAACCAGCTTGGGGTCTCTGCTTGGAACCAGGCTTTTAGCAGCAAGGTACAGCCCAGAAATGGAGAAATACAGAGTTCTAGGCTGGTGTTCAGCCTTTTCTGGAGCTGATATCTCACAGAATTTCTCATAACTTCCCTCTTCTGCTTGAGCTAGTTGAGGGCTGATTTCTGCTCAAACAACAGAGTATTCTTCAGTGCAGAGCAAATTCTTACAAGAGATTGTAATTCACACTCAAGTATAAATGACTGATAGCAAAGACTTCTAGTTTTGATAGACATTAAGATGATACTAGATCCATAGAGTAGGTGAGGCTGGGTGGAATATGGATCCCATTAAACTGATGATATTGAAACCATACTTCAAAAGCACCTGGCGTATGATAGGCCCTCCACACACACTTGTGGGGTGAATGGGTTGTGTTCTACTCCCTATAGGCCTCACCATATGGGGCCCAGCACAGACCAGAGTTGTAAGCCCATTTCTCAGATAGAACAATGAAGGCCTTGGGAGAGAGGTCTCCCCATGGTGAGTGGCATGCAGAAGTAGCTCTCAGCTCTCCTGCCTGTCACCACTATGGCAGTCAGCTCTACAGGCTGCAGGCGCTGAAGGGGAAGGGAGGAATGAGGAACCCAAACAGGAAGCTCAGGAAGGTGACCCCTAGGCCTATAGCTTGAGACTGCCGGTTAGAGGAACTTTCCCTTCTCGGAACAGCTCAGAGGGGGTGGGGAGTCTTCCCCAAACAGGGCCCAAATCCCTGAGCAGTTTCTGGGGTGCAGAGCCTTGGTATCCCCTTTCTCAGGTTTCCTGTCCCCAGGTGACTGTTGGTTATTTGGGGTTCACCTCTGGCTCCTCAGCTGTGCTCTGTTTGGAGCCTTGGCTCCTTTATGAGGGAGCTGGGCCCTGCGTTCTGCAGACAGGAAGGGATGTGGGGCTCAAGGCCTGGTGCACAGGTGAGCGTGGCCCCCTGAGGATGGGGGTGGCTCTGGCTGGCACAAAGGTGAGGGATGGAACAGCACACTAGACCCAGGGCCTCAGAGTTTGCTTGGCTTGGCCAGATGGTTGGCTCCAAGAGTGCAAGTTCCAAAGACTTATTCAGACTATGGACTCACTTTTTCCCCCTTTGTACTAGGGACTGAACCCAAGACTTCATGTAGGCTAGACAAGGGCTCTACCACTGAACAATACTTATAGCCCTTTTTATTTTTTTAGACAGGGTCTTGCTAAATTGTCCAGGCTGGCCTTGAACTTGCAACCTGCCTGCCTCAGCCTCCCAAGTAGCTGGGATTACAGGTTCTTTGCCTGTATATACTAAATTCTTAGTATGTTCAGTGTTACCTTTGGGTCATGAAGTCAATTCCAGAATTCCAGGGCAACTGTGAGCTTCCTTGGAATAGTATTATTTCTAAGGTAGGCAGGGGTGGGGCAGTTTCAGCTAGGCTTTAATCCTCATTCTGCCTCTTACAAATAATCAAGGCTTTTGAGATGTAGGTCAGGTAAAACCCTCCTCTGTGCAAAACCCCCAGGGTTCACTTGGAGTAAAAGCCTCAGTCCCCTCCTTGGAATCTGCCCTCCCCCAGAGCTTCAGCACTAAGCTAAGCACAGAGCACTGAGAAGGACATTCTCAGTTCTTCTTTTATTTTATTTCAGGGTCTCACTAAGTCCCTAAGTTGTCCAGGGTGGGCTCAAACTTGCAATCCTCCTGCCTCAGCCTCCCAGAGTGCTGGAATTACAGATGTGTATACCATGCCTAGCCTTGCTGTTCTTCAACTCACCAACCAAGCTTCCACCTCAGGGCCATAGCATGTACAGCCTCCTGGAACATTCTTTACCCAGAAAGCCTCCTTCACTTGTCCAGGCCTCTGCAAAGATCTTACTGTCTCAGAGAGGCTGAGCTAGAACCCCCACCCTAAATCCCGTCACTCCCAGCCCACTGCCAGCCCCGCTCTTCATTTGGGAGCCAGCTCCGCAGCTGCACAGGGCACAGGCTCTCGGTGCCCCTGGCTGCTGTGCTGTGGAGGCTGCCACTGATGCCATGCAGAGGGACGTGAGCCAGGCCCCTGACTTGGGCACAACCCTGCCAGTTCCCCTTCGAGCTGCACTACCGTCAGAGACCCTACACCTGCTTATGTTTGAAAGCCTTTCCTCTCTTCTCCCACCTCTTCCTTCCCTCTACCCTCCTCTTCTTACTGAGGGGTCAGGGCCGCCTCTCCCCACCTTCTCACCCCCAAATTCCCACAAGCTCCATCCTGGCTGCTTCTCAGGGGATCTGGACCTGCACACTGGCCACATCGCCTATGGCTTTGGCTGTGCTCCGCCCTCTCCCCCAGAACGTAAGACACACAGGGAAGGAAGACCTTGCTATTGCCCTGTGGTGGCTTTCCTGTGTGTAAACTGAGGACCCAGCAGTGCTAGGAGACTTTCTGCTGAATAATAAAAGCAGGTCCCCTAGTTTCCTGGATGTGTCAGCTTTCCCATGGCTCGACTGCGAATGTGGCCTAAGCCCAGTGCCTATGGTCATTTTTGCCTGGAGAAGGACATCTCTCCTTGCCAGGAGCCAAGTGGAAGTTGACCCCTCCCACAGGAAACAGTGGCCAGGTCTGCCCAGGGGACACGGGTAGGTTCTACGCTAACCTGCCATGCTGCTCTGTGGTCAGCTGCCCTCAAAGCCAAAATAGCCTTTCACAGTTGTTGTTTTTTTTAAAGTCAGCAGAGCTCCAAGTCTTGGTTTCTTTCATATTTTGGTGGGTATGTGTTTGTTTTAAAAATTATATCTCATTCATCATCTAGGAGAACATTAGTGTATCATTCCTGTCAAAAACCTCAACATTCCAAGGTGGATGTGCCGGTGTCTGACCAAAATCCTAGCAGGAGGATCACAGGTTTGAGGCTGAGGCCCAGTGAGCCTCTGTCTCAAAATAAAATTTAAAAAAGGGTCAAGGGTATAGCTCAGTGATGCCTAGCATGCAGAAGCCCTGAGTTCAGCCCCTAGTACTGCACACACACATACAAAAATTAAATATGACAGGTAGATTTCAGGTACTCTTGAGCCATTCCTTTCATCTCCCCACCATGGACATTTCCTTTGCCCTTCTCCACCCAGAAAACCTCTGCCAACATCTGGCTTCTGCCTCCGAATTCACATACAGGTATATGGAAGTGGGTACTGTCCAGGCCCTGCCCCTATGATTCCACCCTTTGCTATTCTGGGATATTCTGGCAGGACTTCTCACTGCCAGCATCTACATCTGCCTGAGAGTTTCTCTGTGGCTACTGGTGCCTGTGGTGCCCATGGGGCTGCCCAGCAGGAAGTGCCAGCGAGCTGTCAGGCCCCCAGAGCAGCCTTGAACCAGCGGCTGGCAGACGCAAGTGGACACACACCTTAGGGCCCTCCTCCCTCGAGCGAGCACTGCCCTGGTTCCCAGAAGGCCCAGGGCACTGAATTCCAGATGCCCACTGTTTCTGTTCCTCAGTTCTCCTCCCCAACTCTGTATCGTGGTTTCTGAAACCAGCTCCCAAATAAAATGTTTACATTTGAAACCTTGTCTAGGGTCTGCTCCTAGGGAAATCCAAATTGTGACATAGATACCCATAAAACTGTGCAGAGGTGTGTGTGTGTGTGTGTGTGTGTGTGTGTGTGCATGCGTGCATGTGCGCAGTAAAAAAATTATACTGCTGGAATCATGAGGTTGTGTCCCTCTCATACCCATTTTTCAGATGAGGAAACTGAGAAGGAGTGACTGGGGGCGGATTAGGCATGCAAGTTCCCAGGGCAGGGTGTCAAGGGGGCGCACGCAGCACCATGCAGGGCTCCAGCATGTGTGGCCACAACCACCGGCCAAGAAGACACACTTTGCACACAAGCAAGGGTTTCTTCCACCTCTCTGCCCACACCTCCAACCATACACAGCACTCTCAGGCTGGAGACAGTGGGTGGGGACCAAAGTGCTGCTGGGCTTTGTGAAGAAAGACCGAGGCTCAAAGAGATCCTGCTACTGACTTGCTGGGTGAGTGGGAGAGGTTCTAACCCTCTGTCATGGCTGATACATTGTGTCAGCTTGCAAAGTTTAACTAAGAGACTCAGCAGGGGGCCAGAGGCCTCCCTTTGTACAGATCCTGAGCCTGTGCAAGAGCAGGGCATGGAGATTGTGTGAGTGCCACCCCCGCTCTAGGGCCCATTTACAATATAAGGGAGGAAAAGAGGCTTGCTCTTCCCTCCCTTTTGCCATCTTCTGCTGCCTTGAACTAACTATTGCCCCTTAAAATGCTGCCCTACTTGTGTGGACTGAAAGCTCCACACACGGTGAGCTAAATAAACCTTTCCTCCCTTAATTTTGGGCAACAGGTATTTTGTCTCAGCAAGGAAAGGAAAGTAACTAAGACACCGTCACTAGGCTTCATGTGCGTTTTCTAAAGAAAGGAAACCTTGTCAAAACGGGGGAGAGGGACTTGAAAACTCAAGCTGTTAGAACAGTTCATAGGTCAGAAGGCCGGACAGTCCCGGACCGCAGACACCTTCTCTCCCCCCGGGAAAGAGCACCGGGCAGCAGCCAGACGGGGTGAGATCAGGATGCATGTTTTCAGGCCTGGCATTGCAGGTCAGTGGTAAAGACTTTGCCTCGCATACACGAGGCCAAAGGTTTGGTCCCTTGCAACACACACACACACACACACACACACACACACACACACACACAGAAATAAAGATTTTTAAAATATGCTTTTCACACTCGCTAAGGTGACAATAGTAGTGACTATAATGCAGACAACAGTAACCCTGTGAGAATGTGGAAAAACCAACTCTCACATGTTGCTGATAGAAATGTAAAATGGTGAAAAAACAGTTTGGAAATTCCTCACAAAATTAAACAGAATGATGATATGACCTAGCAATTCCTGTCCTAAGTGCAAGCCTGAGGGAACTGAAAAGAGGCACTCATACAAACGTGTGCACACAGTGTCAGCCAGGGAGCTGAGAGGTGGAAACAACTGGAATTTCCATACAGGAACACACGGATGAGCAAACTGTGCTCTGTCAGTGCAGTGATTAAGCCATAAAATGAGTGAAGTACCAATACTTTCTACCATGTGGATGAACTTTGAAAAGTCTTTTAGGTGAAATAAGCCAGCAGAAAAAAGTTACCTTTTATGTGATCCCATTATATGAAATATCCAGAAAAAAATTAATCCAAAAACAAAAGCAAAGTGGTGGTTGCTAGCGACTGCGAATTAACTACTTACTGGGTATGAGGTTTTCTTTTGGGCTGATGAAAATGTTTTGGAAATACACACAGGTACTGATTATACAACAGTGTGAATGTTCTAAGTGCCACTGAATTGTTTATTTCAAATGATTAATTTAATGTTTCTTTAATTTAATTTAATGTTTCTTTAATTTAAAAAAATTTTAACTGCAAATTATACAGGAGTGCTAATTTAAAGAGATTAAACAAATGATAAATCAAACAGTGGGATGTCACACAGCCACAAAAATTCAAGGACATCGTAATGACATGGAAAATGCTTACAGTGTAATGCTGAGCATATAAATAAGGTAAAAAGGGTATTGCAGCATTACACTAATAATGTTAAACAAAAGGTACATAGAAGACTCTGTAGACTAAACTAAAATTTAAAAATCTGTACTTTCATTTTTTGAGTCCCTACCAAGTACCAGGCACAGAGAACCAGAAGGATTAAGATCCTTTCAGCAGAGAACCCGTGGCCTAGAAAACAGTCATGGGTCTGAGAGAACTGGGGGCCCACGGGGCTGGACTCTGCTCTCCTTTCAGCCCCAGACTTCCCGGGTGACCCATTTGGGCCTCCGTACTCCTCTCACAAGAAAGGGAAAGGTAACAGTGTGCCTCTGGAGTCATCCTGACTCCTGGCCTCTTCCCCAAGAAACAACTGCACATGTGCCCCAGGCCACACCCCCAGCAACATTACTGACTGTAGTGAATAGCTGGGAGTAACCTGAATGTCCACCAGTAAGAGAATGAGAAAAAGTCAGGGGTGTCCCGCCGAGTTACAGTTAGAAGGAATGAATTAGGCCTCTGTTTCTCATCCTGGATTGATCCTGACCATTTAACAAGAAGAAAGGAGGTGGCAGAAGAAGCTCATAGACGCTTATGTATAGTAGTCCCCCTTTACCCATGGCTTAGTTCTTCAGTTTCAGTCACTTGCTGCCCACCATGGTCTGAAAATATTAAATGGAAAATTCTGGAAACATATCATCCATAAGTTTTAAATTGAGTGATCTTTTGAGTTGCACGAAGCAATTTCACACCATCCCTCCATTCTACACAGGACGTATCCATGGCACAGTTATGTCTGAATTATCAGATTGCAGCAGGGTTGTAGCGCTTGTGTGTGTGTGTGTGTGTGTGTGTGTGTGTGTGTTTCTGTCTTTTTGAGACAGGGCCTGGCTATGCAGTTCAGGCTGGCCTTGAGCTCACTTTGTACCCAAGGCTGGTCTCGAATTCACAATGATCCTCCTGCCTCAGCCTCCCTAGTGCTGGGATTACAGGTGTGCACCACCACACCTGGCCTTAGCGCTTGTATTTAAGTAATGATTATTTTACCTAACAATGGTCTCAAAGCACCAGAAATCTGATGCTGCTAATTCAGGTATGGCAGAAAGAAACTGCAGAGTGCTGTATGCACAGGGTCAGTTCTCATCACGATCTCAAGCACCCACAGGAGGCCTGGGGATGTGTCCTTTGTGCATAATGGGGAACTGTTCTAAAGCTTTAAAACACAGAAAGCAATTTTATGTATTGTTTATGCATACAGATGTGGGCAATAAATTTATAAAGACGAAGCCTGGAAGGACCAGAATCAGTGACAATGGTTGTCTCCAAGGGGGGAAGGAAATAGGACTGAAAACACAAAGAAAATAGGGCCTAGTATTTAGCGAGGCTTCTGGGGGGATGTGGATGTGCAAGTCTGAGAACCACTGGGCTGGACAGTAATGGTGGTGACAACAGTTAACATGTGTTGGGGTCCCAGATTTGTCAGACAGGGCTCCCAAGAGTTTTCCTTCGCTACTCAAAACAAACCATGAAGGACCATCCCAGGTCTGAAATCTGAAATGCTCCAAACTCTGAAATTGTTTGAGCATGGACAGGACACTACAAGCGGAAAATTCCATGCCCGACCTCCAGTGACAGGTGGCAGTCGAAATGTAGGCACGCCAAACTGGGAAGGTGGCACATATCTATAATCTCAGCAATGTGGGAGGCTGAGGCAGGAGGACTGAAAGTTCGAGGCCAGCCTGGGTAATTTAGCAAGACCCTGTCTCAAAACAAAAAATAAAAACCGGTTGGGAGTGTAGCTCAGTGCTAGAGCACCTCCAGGTTCAATCAATCCTGCATATTGCAAAACCTAAAACCAAAACTAACTTTCAGACTGTGTGAGATACACGAATTTAGTATGTAGACCCCAAGTTATATCTTTGTGTATTTGACCATATCCACAAATCTGAAAAAAAAAAAAAACTGAAAACCAGAACACCTCTTATCCCAAGCATTTCAGGTAAGGAACGCTCAGCCTGTGTTAGTAGTATCTTCTCCATCCTGAAACAGTAGAAACGAAGACCAGAAAAGGTCCAGCCCCTGCAAGTCCCGACAGAGAGCCCGCCCCGAGTCTCTGACCACACCGAGCTGTCACAGAGCCCCCTCTCACATCCCAGCCCACAACTCCAGAGGAAGACTTCACATAGCGCATTTTACAGATGAGGACACTGAAATCCGAGGTCTCACAACAGGAAAGTGACTAGGACGACACTGTCCAAGAGGTTCGGGGTTGGACCTAGACGTGCCAAGGGTCGGGTTGGTGGCTGAAAGGGCGGCAATGAGAACGGGAGGAAGTGGGTGCTGGCGGCCCAGCTGCAGCCTGCGGGCGGCCTGAAGGTCGCGCCTCCGCCCAGCTGCCCCTTTCCCCGACGCCACGGCCAGCCGGGTGCGACCCGTCCCGCCCCCGCCCCCGCCCCCGCTGGGGACCCGAGGGCCCTGCCCTCCACGCCCGCCCCGCGCCCCCTCCTTTCAGAACGGGAACTCGGACGGGCTCAGAGCCGCTCCCGCTCGCGCCCAGCCCGGTCCTCGCCTGTCCGAGGCCCCGACGCCCTGCGCCTCTCCCTGCCCGGTGCACCCCAGCCGCCTCGCCCGCGCACTCTCTGGGGCCTTCCACTCTGGGGCCCCCTCGTCCCCAGCCCCGACGCCTCACCTGGGCGCCCGCCCGCCGCTGTCGTCTCCCGGGCAGCCCGGATCCTCGCAGCTCGAGCGGCCCCCCAGCTCCGCGGTTTTTGGGGCCCAGGCGCCCGCGCCCGGACAGCACCGACCGCTGAGGCGCGAATGCGGCCGGGCTCCGGGGCTGACCGGCCTCCCCTCCCCTCACCTCCGCGCCCCGGCCGTCCGAGTTGCAACAGCGGACCTGACCCGGGCACCCGCAGGCATCTGGGGCCCTTCGCCGCACCCAGAGCAGGACAACCCCGCCCTGAAGTGTCCTAAGACCGCCCTCTTAGACTCAGACCCCACCCCCAGGTCACGACCAGCTCCTCCGAGGATCCTAACCTCAGGCAGCTGCTGAGTATCCTGATCCCACCCCCAAAGAATTGTTTTTCTTTTACCATCTGCCCCCCATTGGAGGCTTCTAACCCTGCCTTCGAGGACCCTGAGGAAGAGTAACTATGCTCCTCAAGGATTTTAACACGTCTGCCAAATACCCTAAATGCCTCCTTCCCAAATCCTGACACCTCATCTAATGCATTCTAATCCCTCTGCCAGTCTAACCTTGTGATAAAAGGAACTTAACCGCATCCCCAGGGATTCTAATCCGCAGGTACAACAACCGAACACGTGCTCTCCTCCTAAAAGCCTAACCCAGTCCCCAAAAGTCCTAGTTCAGACAAATGCAGGATTCCAACCTCCCTCCAAAGGATTGAAGCCTTTGCAATGGAATATTATTCAGCCATAAAGGGGAATGAAATCAAATCATTTGCAGGAAAATGGGTGGAATTGGAGACCATCGTGTTAAGTTAAATAAAACAGCAGCAAGAAGTCAAATACTATGTCTCTTCTCAGATGAGGAATATGGGGGAGGGGAGAAGAGGAGCGGATGAAAGGCAGAAGAAAAGGGAGAGGCGGGGTGGGGAGAGCATGGAAGTGGATAGGCGACTGTTGGAGAAAGGGCGCGGGGAGCAAAGAGGGGGATAATGTGGGGATGAGCGACGCACCAACACGCCAAAATGAAGCTCACTAGTCTGGATAACTAATACCCACTTTAACAAAAATCTAGCTCTGTCCTCAGGATTTGTAACCTTAACCCCAGGGATTCTAATGTTGTCCCTGGGTGATCCCCCTCTCTCAAGAGTTTTAAACTCCAGGATTCTAATTCCACCCAACCAAACATTCCAACCCTTCAGAGATTCTAACTCCACCCATCAAAGGATTCTAACTCCTCTCTCTAAAGAATCTAAACCTGCCCAGAAAGCCCTACCCCTCATCCGCACAGGATTCGAGAGCCCACCCTGCAAACTTCGGACCCATTCCCCCCATTCCAACCCTCTACTTCCACCCACCCCTGCGCCACGAGGCACCCGCAGCCTTCCCTGAGCTTCTGTGGTCAGTGGATTTCCTTCCACCTTCCCACGCTATTCAAACATCAGGGGAAGTTCTCTACCCTCTCGCAGGAAGCTCTGGGGTTCATTTCAAATAGGATTCCGGGCCGTTTAGAGGACTTCCTAAATTGAAAGGGGTGAAAGTCTGGCTGGAGGGCTACAAAGCCCCTCGATGGGTGGTGCACTGTGCTGTGCAAGGGCAGAGCACTTCTATTTCCGGGAAAGACAGGAGGTTACCCTAAATTCTGCGGAACAGCTTTCCAAGTGTACAGAGAACCCACTGTGTCAGTCTGTTCCCCCTGCTCCCAGCCACATGCCAGTCCCAGCCACTCACACCTCCTCTCATTCCCTTACGGGTGGGTACATTCATTCATTCGGCAGTGCACACCTCCTGGGGGCTGGGGGGTGATGGGTTCTCAAATTCAGCACTGTGTGCATCTGGACCACATAGTTCTCTGTTGTGATGAACCGTGCTGATCACAGGAGGATGCTCTACTCTCTACATGCCAGTAGCAACAGCCCTTCCCAGTTGGGATCATCAGAAATGTCTCCAGACACAGCCAGATGTCCCCTGAGAGGGCAGAGCCTGAATGAGAAAGACAGTGATCCCACCCTTACAGGTTTGGTACAGGTGCTTGCATAAATGTATGCCCTTTTAACAAGCAGTGTCTTGTTTACTTAAACGATATTTATTTAATTTCTGAACCACACTGACTCAGTTCAGCTGGGTATTCCAAGTTGATCTATGAGTTAATCTACCACAATGGGCACTTGGGTAGTCTTTGGTTTTTCACGATATGAAAATAAATCTACTATGGCTGTAACCCACTTTCTGGGCCCCCTTCTGTCTCTCTCAGACAGAAGCTTTTCTTTCTCTCCATAAATTCATACTACTCTTAATCTCCATTAAAAATAAATAAATAAACAAAGCTACTATTCATGTATAAGTAGTATATTCATGTATAAATAGTATAAATATTCTCTGTGTAGAATGTTTTTACTCCCCTTGAGTAAATACTTAGTCCTGGAGTTGCCATAGTAAGTGTATGTTTAACTTCATAATAGACTGCTAACCTGACTTTCAAAGTGATTGTACTACTTTACCAGTGATACATGATTTCCTTGGAATTGTTGCTAACCTTTGGCATTGTCTCTCTCTCTATATCTATATGAGCTTGGCGCACAGCAGTAATCTCAGGTACTTGGGAGGTTAAGACAGGAAGATTGGAAGCTCAAGGCCAGCCTAGGCAATTTAGCAATATCTTGTCTCAAAAAAGCCTAGGGGTATAGCTCAGTGGTGGAGCTCTGTGTGGCATGCACAAGGCCCTGGAGTCCATTCCCCCATATCACAAATTAATTGAATTAAAAATTTTCACCTCATTTGTATATGTGTGCCAAAAAACATTTATATAATTTATATAACTGCAAAGTTTACCCTAAAGCATTGCTGTCCTGGTCTTTGGAGTGGTGGACATTTGTGTGCCCATTCACACGTTCATTCAGTGTCACCCGTTGGACATTGTGGAAAGAGGAGTGTAACTTCTGAGGCCAGCTCCTAAGAGACACTGTGGCTTTTGTCTGGCTTTCTCTTGTGCCATTTGCACTGGAAAAAACAGCTTCTGCTAAGAGGACACCGGCAGTTTGTGGACAGCCCATGTGGGAAGGGAATGAGTCCTCCTTCCAAGGACCACCAACTTGCCAGCCATGCATGTGAGCTGCCCGGGTGGTGGAGCCTCTGGTCAAACTCGGAAGTGACCACAGCTCAGGCCAACATCTTGCCTACAACTTCCTGAGAGACCCTGAGCCCAAATCACCATATGGTCCTGGTTTCCCAAACCCCAGAAACTGGAAGATAATACATTTTTATTATCTTAAACTGTTTCTGTTGTCGTGCAATATTCATAAGTTATACAAGATGTGAAGGCCTCAAGGCAAGAAAGCGTGGGTGTGCCCAAAGAACCGCAGTGTGGCTGCAGAGGAGGGAGCCCAAGGTAAGGTCCCCAAAGGTGCCCATGTCACTCAGGACTGTTCTGCTTCTGTGGGTTTTATTCTAAGACTCACAGGAAGCCCCTAGATGGTTCTAAGGGGGACTGACCTCATTTTCCGTTCATTCAACAAACATTTATGGCACATCTACTGTGGGCCACACTCTATCTGATGCTGAGAATACAAAGCATTCTGATAAACAAAACCAGTTCCTTACGCTCTTAGAATTTCCCTTCTGGAGGGGAAGATGGAAAATGAACAGATACTGAAAGGACATCCTATGGTTGGGGACAATATGGCTCATGACAAAGAAAGGAGGGTGAGGGGGAAGCAGAAGTGGGAAAGGAGCAATGGTCTCGGGGGACACAGAGTAGCCAGGGGAGGCCTCTCTGAGGCGGCATCATGAGAGCGAGGCCTGAGAGCTGGGGAAAAGAGCTGGGTGGTAACCGGGGAGTGCACTGAGCAGAAGGAGAGTAATAGCAAAGGCCCTGAGACGTGACAGCAGAGCAGAGGAGGTCAGTGTGGCCAGGACGCTCTGGCACAGCAGAGAGTGAGGGAGATAAAGTGGTAGAGGGAGAGGGCCAGACTGTGAAGGCCATGATCTTCTTGGTACCAACATTTAATTGACACAGAGGGGAGCCTTTGGAGAGTTTGGAGGAGAGCAGTGAATCAAACTATTTTAACAAGATCCATCTGGCTGACGGATAGAGCGTGGACTGGAGGGGCAGGAGGACAGCGGGGCCCAGTGAACAGCCGGAGGGGGTTTTCCAAGGGTGAGGGCCAGAATGGTGGTGATGACAATCATGAGAGGTAAAGAGAGACAGGAGCAGAAAGCCTAGGAGACACCGTGGTTTGCACAAGGAAGCTCATCCCAGCCCTGCTTTCCACTAGGAAAAGATTGGACAGAAACTAAAAGGCCTGAATTTGGGGGCTGGAAAGATAAATACTAACACAACGGCAGGATACTGAGCAGTTGTCAAGGAAAATAAAGTGTGGCGGTGAATGCCTACAATCCCAGCTATTTGGGAGGCTGAGGCGGGAGGATTGCAAGTTTGAAGTCAGCCTGGGCAACTTAGCTCCTGTATGAAAAGTCAAAAGAACTGGTGGTATATCTCAGTGGCAGAGCACAGACCTAGCATGTGCTGAGGCCTTCACTTCAATTCCTAGTACTGTAAAAACCAAAACCCAACTTGCCTTCTAAATGTGTATGCAGAAATAACTTGAAACTAGAATTCCATATGGAAATGCAAGGAACCCAGAAGAGCTTTACTTCTAAAAAGAACAAAATTGAGGAATTCATACTCCCCAATTTCAAAATTTACTATAAATCTACAGTAATCAACACTCTGTGATATTGGCCTAAGGATAGGAATCACTGGCCAATGGAACAGAATTGAGATTTGAGAAGTAAACCCTCAAGTTTATAGCCAGTTGATTTTCAACAAGAGTCTAAGATAATTCCGTGAAGGAGAAGTTTCAGTTTTTTCAACAAATGATTCTGGAACACCTCGATATCCATGTGCAAAGCAAGGATGCTGGATCTATATGACACACCATCTACGAAAAAGAACTCGTAATGGATTATAGAGCAAAATGTAGGAGCCAAAATTACAAACTCTTAGAAGAAAATATAAAAGAAAATCATTCTCTCCCACCCACTGAGGCTAAGACCACTAAGACTAAGACTATTAAGACTAAAAACTAGACAAAGACTATAGATTATTGACCACAGTTAATGATGTCATCCATATGCCCTTGCTATCATTGGATGAATATTACCTAAGCAACTATCCTTGCAATCTTATTGGTTAACCATAATTTTGACCCACATTGTACCTGCCTTGTGATTTTGCTCCTTGGCAACCCATTCAGGACCCCTGCTGTCTCTCAGGAGCTATTTCTATTCTTCATTCCAATTCCCCATTCTTATTTGCCAGTCCTTCTCTCCAATAAATTTTCCTACTCTTAAAAAATAAGAACAAGAAAAAGAAAATCTTTCTGACCTTGAGTTAGGAAAAGTCTTTTTAATGTGATATGAATGACACAAGAAAAATAGAGAAAATGGACTTCATCAAAATTGATAAACTTCTGCAAATGATGCTACCCAGAAATTGAAAAGACAGCCCACAGAATGGGAAGGGATATTTACAACTCATAATTCTGATAAGAGGCTGGGATCTTGCTATAAACAACACATAAAACTTGATAATAAAGAGTTAATTTAAAAATGGGCACAAGACCTCAATAGCCATTTCTCCAAAGATGCTATACAAATAGCCAGTAAGTACTTCGAAAAATGCCTGGTATCACTAGTTCCAAGGAAACTGGTGGGGATGTAGAAGGTTGAGCTGCTTTGGGAAACAATCTGGCAGGTTCTCAAAAAGTTAAACATGGAATTTTATGACCCAGCAAGCCCACTCCCAGATAAGATATCCAAAATAACTGAAAATATATGTCTGCACATACATGAAGTATTCATAGCAGCACTATTCATAACAGCCGAAAGCAGAACACAGCTTCAATACCCATTAATGGTTAAACAAAATGTGGCATATCCATACAAAGAAATATGATTTGGCAGGAAAGAGGTGTGAAGCACAGATACATGTTACAACAGGGATAAACTTTGAAACTGTTATGACACATAAAAGAAGCCAATCCCAAAAGACCATATAGGGTATGATTCTGTCTATATAATATGCCCAGAATAGATAAAGCTATAGGAACAGAAAGAGAACAGTGGTTGCGTTAGGTTGGTGACTGGTACTGAATATAGAAGTGTTCTTAAGGGGTGATGATGGTGACAGCATTTTAAAATAAACTGGTGATGGTTGCACATCTCTGTAAGTGTATCTAAAAAAGCACTGCACTGTGAAACTTAAACAAGTGAGTTGTATGGTGCACAAATTGCAATTCAAGATATATGGGTAAATGGGGAAAGGCAAGGTGTACCATGACTCATTATACTTTACCATCTATGCAGAACAGGAGAACAAATGTGCAGGAATTTGCCAGCCAGCACCTGGGCTGAGGCAGGAAGGACACCCATAACAGTCCCAATGGCTCCTTGCAGGGAGAGGAAGTGGAAAGTCCCTGTGCTCCTGCCTCGGGAGCCACTTAAACACATTAAGTCTTCACAGATAGCATAAAGACTTTTTAAAGAAACAAAGAATCAGATTCATGGACATGATAGAATTGGGGTCGGGTGGGTATTTTTTTGGGAGAGTTAAGAAGTGCATGCTGTGTGTGCACTTGGCAGTGGGGCAAGGTGAAAGAGAAGGGTGGTGAGGGGTGGGGGTCTAACTCCCTGCCTCTCACTGCGGAGACTTGGGCAAGGGCTCTCAGGCCACGCCTCACCTGCTAAGTAGAGTAAAAGGTCACGTATCCTAGGTCGCGCAGGCGTCCTCACATTGTCTCATTTATCTCTTATAAGTAAATAGTGATGATTATAAATGGATGGTTCCAAGGTAAAGACACTTGCCCAAAGTCATACAGCCTGTGAGTGGCAAAGCTGGGTCTCAAACCCACGTGGACACACCCCAGGTGCCTCAGGCAGCTGTGCTTATAACTGCTGCACACGGTGCGGGCCGGTGTTGGGGGTGGGGGAGGCTGGAAATGGGGCAGGCTCCACTCTGAAGCGGGTCAGATCCTGCCAGCTTTTTCTGAAATATATTTTCCTATTTCCAGGGACATTTGCATGTCACATTTTAAATTCCTTGGGGCCACTGTTGATTATTCCACATTCAAAACAAGTTGGAGAGCAGAAGAGAAAACAGCAGTCCCTACTTCAGACTGAGCTCAACTGTTTCTCTTTTTATTTGCAAAGTAGCCACTGATCATTTAACAGCTACAGCCCAGTAGGCAGGAGCTCGCTGCTGCCCTCTTTTCCCAAAGGGACAAAGGAAACGCTCAGAGGACCTGCCTTGGGAAGCATGACAGCCCCCTGCAAGCTCTTCTGTTCTTGTTGATTGTGCTGCTCGTTCTGAGACAGGGTCTCACTATTGTAGCCCAGGCTGAGTGGTGGGATTACAGGCGTGGGCCACCACTTCCGGGTCTTGCAAGCTCTTGACCCTTGCTCTAGAGAAAGCTCCTCTATCCTCCAGCCTTCTCTGTGCCTTGTCTTCTCTAGAGAGCTTGTCCCCACCATGTACCATGGTACATATTCCCACATTTAACCTGTTGTCTGTTCCTTCTGCTCTTTTTTTGGCGACCCCTCTGCGGGGGTGCTATTCATGGGCCTATTTTGTAGGCCTCAAACGTGAAGTGGTCCTCCCACCTCAGTCTCTCTGGTGTGCCACCACACCCGGGTCGTGAAGTCTATTAAGGGCCTAATGTGTGTGTTTCGACCCAGGTGTGGGAGCACAAAAATGGACAAGGGTGGTTTTGATTCTAAAGCAGCTTCTAATCCAATTAGGGAGAGAAACACAAAAGTTGATAGCTTAGATAGAGTGGAAAGTGGTGTGTGTGTGTGTGTGTGTGTGTGTGTGTGTGTGAGAGAGAGAGACAGAGACAGAGACAGAGACATAGACAGAGAGACAGACAAACAGACCGACAAAGTTGGAGAGACGCTGTGTCCAGCTGGGGTGCACGCTAGAGGACCTCTTATGAATGGTAATAGATGTGCGTTGAGGCCCAAAGGATGCCAGGAGCCCATCAGGGGACAGGGCATTGTACACAGTAGGGCCAGCCTGCCACAGCTTGAGGGAAGAAAAGCTTGGCCTATTCAAGGAGCCATGAAAGCTTCTGTGCCCCAGGCATGGACAACATGGAAAACAGGTGGAAAAGGCCGCAGCAGATGGGCAGTGGGGGTTTTCTCATGTGGGTGTGGTGGGGAGAGGAACCTAGGGTGCCCCCCAAGCTCCCCGCCCCCAGGCACCATCCTGTAGGTGTCTGAGCTGGAGGGGAGGGGGGATGCTAAGGAAATGGAGAAATTGTTTTTCTGCCCCCAGCTGTGGCCACCTCCAGCTGACAGGTCCCCCCCAGGGGGGTTGGAGGACTCTGGTTCATTTCACAACACCCCCTCCCCTTGTCCCTCCGAGGCCAAGAAAAGAGGAAGTGCTTTGAGGACTTCCTCCTGGGTGCTGGTGCACCGCTTCTCTTCAGAGAGGTGGAACCAGACCTGCATGCTGCATTCTGCTAGGACAAGGGGCCTGGCACGGCCACGCCTGCCATTCAGTGGCAGACATGCTGGACCCAGCTTCCAGCCTGGGAGCTAGGAGACCTGGCTGGAGTCCTGGCCCTTCTGATCTGGGGTTCTGCTCCAACAAGGACCTGACATCTTGCATCTTGAAGAAGCCACATCCTTACTCCGCACCTTTTCTTTTCTTTTTGGGGTTCCAGGAATTGAACTCAGGTCCTCACACTTGCCAGGCAGGCACCGCACCACTGAGCTATATCCCAGCCCACTCAGCACCTTGAGAGACCAGAATGAACACTGAGAGAGTCCCAAGACATACTTGCACAAGAGCATAGAGAGCATATTTCTCTAAAAAAAATATGCATTTTGTATTTGGCTATGTGTGCATGTAAATGTGTAGAGAAAGGTCTGGGAGCTACACAAGTCATAAGGATTGTCACTGAGGAAGAAAGGAGCCCTGGAATCAGGGAGGAAGTTGACTTTTCTCTTTTTTTTTTTTTTTTTTGAGACTGGGTCTCACTGTGTAGTCTAGGCTGGTCTTGAACTCACTATGTAGCCCAGGCTGACCTCAAAGTCCTAGCAATCCTCCTGCCTCAGCCTCTTGGAGTGCTGTGATTACAAGCCTGGGCTACCATAGCAGGTTCATCTGTTTTCTTTTTTAAACTAGAATACATTTGGTTTTTATTTGTGTAGCTAAAATAATAACAACAACAACAAATGTGGGAGTTGGTGTGTACAGTTATCGAATGTCCTTTCCTCCAAACATTTTCTTATGAAAATTCTTAAATATACAAAAAAGCCGAATCTTGCAGTTAAATTCCAATAGTCACTACTTGCATTCTACCACACCATTACCATTACTCTTTATCCTGTCTGTGCATCAATTCTTTTTTGTACTTGCACTGCTCGTGACCAAATCCAGGGCTTTTCACATGCTAAGCAAGCTCTCTGAGCTACATCCCCAACCCAGTGTCTTTTTTCTTTTTCCAAATGCTTTTTAAAGTAAACTGCTGCAGCACACATATTACATTTAACAATGGACAAAAACAACAGTGTTCATTTGCTGAGTTTTTACAACTGTACATACACCTACCTAACTTCAGCCCCGTTAGATGTACATGCCCATCACTCCAGAAGGATTTCTCTTGTCCTAGAGTGTATATAAAACCACTAACATCCTGCAGGTCAGAACTAAGCACAGGGCCAGGTACAGAACAATTGCTCAGACAACATTGGTTGAAGGAATGCATAAGTCTAGGGATGATGAGCACATGGCTTGCACCCTTAAGGGTACAACTATGTCTTTTTTTCTTGCATTCTATACTGAATTGGTACATAGTAAGTGCTTTAAAAGATTTGTTGATTATATTAGTTATACATTGCTGTGTAACATATCACCCCCAAATTTAGCAATTTAAAACATTATAAACATTTATTCTCGCCTAGCTACTTTCTTTCTTCTTTTCTTTCCTTTTTTGAGACAGGGTCTTGCTGTATAGTCAGGCTGGCCTTGAACTCACTATGTAGCAGTGATCCTCCTGCCTTAGCCTCCCAAGTGCTTGGATCACAGGTATGCACCACCACACCTGGCTCTCTCACCCAGTTTCTGTGAATCAAAAATCTGGAAGCAGGTTAACTCAGGGTTCTGGCTTGGGGTCGCTACTGAGGCTGCCGGCAAGCCATCAGCCTGGCCTGCTGTCATATGACAGCTTAACTGGGGCTGCAAGATGTCCCAGGATGACTCAATCACAGGGCTGTTGGCAGGGCCCCCAGTTGCTCCCCACGTGAGCCTCTCCACAGGGCTGCCTGCGTGTGCCAGGCTTCCCCCAAAGCAAGTGATTCACCCAGGAGAGCAAAGGGGACACCCCGGTGATCACACAGGCCACCCCAGTCCGTGAGGGACAGGTGTGGAAAACAGCAGGACCACCATGAGGTGGGACTAATTGGGGCCATTGTGGAGTCCACGGTCACCGTGAATATGCGTTTAAATTTTCCACACACCTGCTCCTTCTAGATGCTATACCAAGAGCCAGTGAGTACAGGAATGAGTCAGAACCAGCCCAGACCTTACAGGATCTGCAGGTGGGTCTGTGTGTGTTGGATGTGTGGGCGGAGAGGTCAGACAGATATGGAAGCAGATGGTGTCAACAAAGCGCAGTAAACACTGCAATAGTAGAATAGGGGTTCTTAGAAAGGGCTTTGCTGTAATGCATATTCATGCACAACAACATGTAAGCACAGCATGAGAAGGAACCCTCCTCCCTCCTTAATCTACAGCCGCCAACTCCCCTGCTCAGAGGCAGCAACGCAGCCTGTTCTGTGTGTTCTTCCAGAGCTAGTCCATGATGCGCAAACACACTTCCTGCCTCTTTAAACGGCTAAACAGCGCTGTCCACTGTGCTGGGCTCCGCAGCTTGCCTGTTTGCTCTTGTTTTGCTGTATCTTGGAAATCAATCCCACATGGAGAGCTATGTTGTTCTTATCGACAGCTGCGTGATATTCTAACGTCTGTGTAGGCCACCATTTGTCTAATTCCTCCTCTATTGTTGAACACTGGGTTTACTTCCAATCTCTCGTTACAGACAAAGCTGCTGATTTTCCTTCTCATCCCTTCCCACCCATATGCATAAAAACGGAGAACTTCCTGGCAGTGGACCTGAATCCCTACATTGGACAAGCCACTAGGGCCATCAACTTCTGGTCATTTAGGCCTGACTACGTCTAGCAGCTACAACACTGTTTCATAATATTGTAACCTCCTAGAGTGTCAGTCCCAAGAGGCTGGGGCTTAGGAGCTGAGTAAATAGGTGTGCAATGAATGAGTGAATGGGTGAATGAACGAGTCCAATCAGAGGATATGTGTGAGAGGCTGTTACTTCAGAGCCAAGGGAGTCCTTTTCTCTCGCTCTTCCTTTGATCCTACCCTCTCTTTTTCCTGCCTCTCAATCATCTGAGTCAGCTCTTAGCATCTGCCAGGGTCCTTGTTCCAGCCCCCGTCCCAGTCCCCGGCCGCCAGGGCCACTCCCCCCGTCCATCCTCCTCAGCAGCTCTGTGCTCTGTAGAGACTGGAGAAACGCGAGCCCACAAGGCCGCTCCGTTACTTGTGCTTCTTTGCCTGCCTCGGTGCTGTATCTCCATCTAGTGTCTTCTGCCAAGCCTGGCACACAGGAGGTGCTTTCTAAATGTCTAGTGACTGACTGACAGGGCCTGAAGACTTTCCGTACAAAGCTGGCGAAGATGGGTAGAAGTCTCCAGCTGGGAGCTGGGCAGAGTAGGAAGTTGCAGAGCCCTCACATGGGAGAAGCCCCCTTCTAGGGGGTCAGCTAGTGAGAATTTTACTCACCACTTGCCCTTCGGTGAACTGTCCCCAGGTCATCTAGCTGCTGGGGAAGTTCCATACTTGCACTACTCCCCAGAGGTCCTTGGGAACCAGCTGCCCTCCCCCTAATGGGTTTTCCCCTCTTGCAGTGCCAGGAACTGAACCATGATAGGAAATGACCCTGGAAGAGCCTTTGGATGCTGCAGGAGGAAGTATGGTGAGTTTCTGTGCACAGTGCTTGGGGCACCCCAGCCAGCACCCTTCGGACTTCTGAGACCAAGGGGTTACATGGCTTTGGCAAGACAATAGTTCCGGGGAGGGTAGGGACTTTCTTGAGGTATGAGGGAAATTGCCCCATCCCCTGAGCGGTGATGTAAGCACTGCCCCATGTTGCCTCTCAGCAGCCTTGTCACGGTGCCTTGCTAGGGCTATGGGCAGTTTCAGAGCTTCTTTTGCAGGCCTTTAAGATATGCTCCAATCTCTGGCCCCTGCCTCTAACCACTCAACTTTTCGATCTATGGTTGCCTCACTCAAGAACTTACTAAGGCTCCCTATGGCTTCAGGTCCCAATGCACTATATCCCAAAGGCTGGAAACAGGACAAGAGAGAGAAGTATACGCTCCAGGGTTGACAGGATACGAGTTGAAATTGTGACTCATCATATGACCCTGGCTCATTCACTTTACCTCCTTCAGCTCCTGTTCCTTCATCCATAAGGATAAAAATTGAAAACATCAAAATTGAACAATCCGTTCAATAAAGCAAATTCATTAAAAGGAAGTCACCCTAGACTAGCTGTTCTCTAAGTGTGGACCCTGGGCCATCAGCGTCGACTGGACACTGGTTAGAAATGTAAATTCCTAGGCCCCGCTCCTGCTCCAATGAGTCAGAAACCCTGCAGTGGGGCTCAGCACTCCGTTTTACCAAGTCCTCCAGGAGACTTTGGTGCAACACCACAGATAAACTTAACAGATGGGCAACACACTGGGAGAAGATATTTGGATATCAACATCCAACAAGAAATTGATAGCTAAAATTTGTGAACCAACAAGATAGGAAATCCAATAGAAAGTGAGCAAAAGGTATGAACAAGCAGTTCACAGAAGGGGAAGCTTAAATGCCTGGTGGATACAAGAAGAGGTTCTAAATTTCAGAATTAATAGAGAAATGCAAGTTAAAACAATGCTCTGTCACCTTACACTTGAAGTGATAGGTCACAGTGATACAGTCAGGAAATGTAAAAGCTTTTGAAGACATGGAGGGATAGAATCATTCGCATGCTGTTGGAGGGGTCATTATGGAAGAATTCCGCTACACTTAACATGCATGCGTGTTGTGATCTATTGATTTCTCCATTGGGAATAAAGCACACAGTTTTCATGGGGTCCACGAAGGTCAAGCACACAGATGCTCATTCAGTACAGTTTTGTTTGTGGTAAGAGAGTGCTAGAAGCAACCGGGGTCCATCACTGGGAAGATGGACAGGGAAGAGAGGATGCTCAGCTTGGACTATTGTGCAGCAGATGGATGTGATAAGTTAGATTTTCTCACAGCAACATGGGTAGATCTTAAATACATTATGGAGTGAAAAAAGGAAGCAACAGCATGAGGTCCTTATGCAATGCCACTTATATAAACACACACAGTATGGCGCATTCTATGTCAGTGAAACATTTGAATGTGTGGAGTGGGTGCTCTCAGTGCAAGGGGGGAGGAGTGTGAGGGATGTGTGGCTAGAAAGGGACTAGAGGAGAACATCAGAAGGACTTTCCATGGGCCAGCAAGGACGGGATGTTCGTTTGCCACTAGCTGAGTATGAATCATGACACTCTCGAGACCTAAATTCCTAACAATAATATTCCTTAAAAATTGATAACTGTACCTTCTTTTCTGTAAGTGCCATGTGTCTGGCTGCAGGAGGCTTTGTAAGGTTCTACCAATTAATTTTAGCTCTTCTAGGAGTGCCTCTGGCTTCCTCTCAAAGGCTTAGGCTGTGCTAAGCCTGGTTTCGTTTCGACCTCTTTAGCTATCCAGCTCTGCCTTCAAATTGCTTTCACTTCCCGCAGACCCCAGTCTGCAGAGTCTTGGGAATGCCTGTGTGTGGAGCTTAGGCACAGGGCCCCAGAGAGTTGCAGGATCGAGTCCTGTTCCTCCTCCCAAACCATGAGCTCCCTGACAGCCTTATTAACATCTCACCCCACCACAGCTCCCACCCCACTGCCCCAGGAAAGACAGTAAACCGAGCCAGAAGGCGTTCCACGTGGAAGGGAGCAGCATTTATTGAGCACCTACTATGCTCTAGGCCCAGCACTAAGGTTTTGCCCTTTGTTAATCCCTCATGACCACCCTGCTAAGGCAGGGCTGAAATGATTGGAGAGACGAAGAAATTCGAGGTAATATCTAAGGAGAATCAGAAGATTCCCTCAAGCCTCCTGTCCTTTTTGAACTCAGTTTCCAAATCCGTAAAATAGAAGGAGCACAAGTTTCTGAAAAAAATAGGTGTGTGTGTATGTATGTGTGAGCGCGCGCCCGCGCTGTGGGTTAAACCCGAAATTTTTTTTCTCAATCTGCCAGCAGGTGGAGCCCTTCCTCATCCTTCAGCCTGGGAAAAGCTGAAGCGTCCGCTGAAGCGTCCGGAGGAGGAAGGGAGGCCCGCCAGGGCTGCAGGCCGAGGCTCGGGCTGAGCCCCTAAGGGCCGGGGACTTTAGGATCTGCCCTCGCCCTCCCCCTGCGGGAAATTCTCGGTACTGCAGGGACCCGAGCCGCCAAGGCCTCAGACGGAAACCAGGGGGTGGAATCCTCGCGAAGTGTGCGGGTGCGACAAAGGAACAAGGATGCCCGGGGATGGGTCGCACAGGCTAGAGTGAGGAAGCCTCAGAGGCGGGCTTCAAGGGGCAGACGCTACAAGTAGTTGTCTTCAGTCACGTCGCCCCCACCCCGGGACCCGTCCTCGTCGTCGTCGTCGGGGGCCAGCGCCTCGATGTCGTGCGTGATGTCCGCCAGCAGGCGGTGGAAAGCCTGGTCCTCTGGCCGCTGGGCCGCGCCGTCATAGCTGCGCACTGCCGAGGCTGATGTGGAGCTCATGCTGCGCTTGATGCGGCCGAAACTGTCTGTGAGGATGCCGCCCTCACGGATGCCCATGCCCTCCAGAAAACCCTCGAAGTAGCACGCGTCCTGGTCCGGGATGAAGGGTCGCATCCCTGCAGGCCACGGGCCAGGGTGATTCCCAGGGTCCTGCCCCTTCCCTCCCATGGAGGAATCTGCCTCTGACATCTGAGTTCAAATCCCAGCTCTGCCACTTGGTGGCTGTGTGGCTTTGCCCAAGTTCCTTAACTGTCTGAGCCAGCCGATCATGACATGTTGCTCAGCACACAGCAGATGCTCGCCTCCATGCTATGATGGCCGTGCTCCCACGTATGAGCTACAGGACTTTCACTCGGGGCCCCAATTTCCCCATCTGTAAAACTGAGATAATTGCACCTATTCTCCTGGTAGGCAGGTGAAGACTAAATAACAAGGAACTTTGAACACATGTACACCCCATAAACGTTATCTCACTTGGTCTCCATCCCTGCTTACCAGCTATTTGACTTTGGTACTGTACTTTGCTACTCTGGGCCTGTTTCCTCACCAGCACAACAGGGACAAATGTATCTACTTCCCAGAACTGAGGTCACTCCATGAGATGGTGCCTGGCTCATGGTAGCTGCCGTGTTAGCTCACTAGGATTATTATTCCTGTTGTGGTCATTAGCCCTCCTTCTTAGCTGTATGACCTTGGACAAGCTCCTTGGCCCCTCTGAGCGTCAGCTTCCCCTTGGGGATGAATGGGAAGACTCAGGCTCCCTCCTGACATTGCTCTGGAGGTAAAATGGCTGCAGCAGGGCCTCATTCCTGTTTCCCGACTGTTAGGAATCCTTCCCTTTCTCTGTACCTCCATCTCCTTGTCTGTACCATGACCTGGAGACCCTGGCCTTGTTAGAGGCTGACGGGTAAGCAGAAAATCCTCCAGGGTGGTACCTGCTTAAGAATGACTCGGACTCAATAGGGGCGTCCACTGCCTACTGGGTGTGGTAGGGTGGTGGGTCGGGGCTCACCAAGGAGCAGGAACTTGCGGCGGTCTCCGTAGAGCTTTAGCAGACCAGCACAGAAGTCCTGGATGGGCAGCCCCAGCCGGTACTCCCGCAGGAGCAGTGCGAACTGCTGGATCTCAGAGGACCCCAGCTTACTCCGCAGCTGTGGAGGGACCCCCTCTGGCATCAGTCCCAGGAGCAAGCCCGCTCAGCCCCTGCCCGAAGGAGCCAGAGCCCTCTCTGGGGGCATGCGTGGCATGGGCCCCGCTGAGAACCCTTCTGTGGCCCACTCAGGGGGCTCAGGCCCCTAAACTGCGCCTGAGAATGGCCGCTGGAGTCCCAGAGCTGGCCTCCTTGGGGACACAACCTGCCTCACTCCAGGCTGCCTCTCTGTGAGATGATGACGGCCCCTCCCTCTTGGGGTTGTTGAAAGGACAGAAAGAAATGGTACAGGAAAGGTGCTGAGAAAGCGCCTAGCACACAGCGTATACTCGGTGTGAGCCGGCACGATCTGGCCTTTCAGGGTCCGGCCTCCCCACCTGCCCTGACCTCTGAGGCCTCGGGCTTTGGCACATCCAGGGCTGTACATGGCTGCTCCAGCCTCCTGGCCTCCCAGCTCACCGTGATCATGTAATCCTGCAGCTGCTCGAGGCTCAGGCCGCTGTGGTCACTGCCGCTGCAGTGTGAGCCGTGGAAAGAAGGCGTGGATGTGCCACTGTAGCATGCTTCAAATGTGTCCTGGGAGCCATTGCTGCAGGAACAGACAGAACAGGGCTTTCACTTGCCTCCCTCCAGCTCTTCTCCCCAGGCAGGCTGGCAGTGGGTGGGCTCGGCTACCAATGCCATGGGCCTGGGCCTCATCTGATGCCCCATTTTAGCCTCCAAGACCCCACGTTCTGGCCTCTGGTCACTTCTTGAGCCTCCCTTCTCACTGCTCCTGCTTGCTTTTGGTGCTCTGGCCACCTGCCTTCTCCTCTTCCCTCCTATACTCCAAGCATCTCCTTGCCTCTGGGCCTTTGCACGTGCTGCTCACTGCCAGGAATGCCTCTCCCTCAAGCTATCTCTTGCTCATCATCCCATCCTAAGTGTCACTCTTCACAAAGGTCTTCTGTGATCCCCAAACTAGCTCAGACTCTCCGTTAAATGTGTTCACTGAGTCATGTTTCCCCATGACAGGAAGATCTTTCTAGACACCCTACCAAATCCTGACTTTCTCCCCGATATCCTCTGCCACTCTGCCACCAGCATGGTAGCCTCCTGCCTGATCCTCACACAGCCACGCTTTACCCTGGCCTTGCTGTCCCCTCTACTGACGTTCTTTCCCCTTCATCCTCTGCGTTTTGGTCCAAGTGTCATCAGTGCCAAGAGGCCCTCCTGACTCCCCACGTCAGCTGGGGGGCTCTTTGCCTCTCTTGTAGCAGGTCAAGCTCCTCTTTTGTGCTTAATATCGCCAGTGCTTGTTGCTGTTAAATATCGAGCTCACTGCCTGCTGTGTTAGACGGCAAACTTGGCACACGCTATAGCTTCCTCCTTAAGGGTGTGGACTCTTGTGTGCGTGTCTCAGGCTACCACCCAGCTGCTTGATCCACGGATGGCTAATTCCCTATTGCCCCGCTTCTCTCTCTATAAGATGGGATGACAAGAATTGGCATCATTGTGAAAAACAGAGGAATTAAAATTTGTAAAATGCTTATAGTCATGGACTATATGCAACAAATTATAACCACAGTAATGCTGCCATGTAGCTGATAATAACAAAAAAAATGAGTGCTTTGGAGAATAACAATTGGCACAGAGCAAGCTCAATAAATGTGAGTCATTAGCATGATTTTCACCTCTCCAGTAGATATCGGGTTGTTTACGGCCTAGCCTAAGGGTGCGCTGTATTAGAAAGGCAGATCTATTGCCACTAAAATCATAAAACAAATAGTGGAGCATATATCACTGGAAGGAACTGCGATTTGCTGATCCAAAGTCCCCCGTGACATGACTAGGGCGACTAATAAGGATTTCCTAGGACTCTTTGTGTTTTAAAATGAAAATCCCATATCCTGGGAAACCCCTCATTCCTGAGCAAACTAAGCTAGTCAGTCACCCTAAACAGAACCTGGGCAATGTTCCCAATGGAGAGAAAACATTTCAATCCTACGTTTTCAGCTTTGCTTACAGCTAGTTATGACTGTGTGACCAACTTCTGATGAATGGTATGTAGGCAGAAGTCACTGGGTGAGAATTCCAGGAAAGAGTTTTTGTCTCTTGTGGTGCCGGGGATCGATCCTAGGGCCTTGCTGAGCATGCGCTCTGCCTCTGAGCTACACCAAGGCCCGGCATGAAATTCTTTAGGATTTCCTTGGCATGCTGTTGTGAGGGCTGGAGCGGCATCCTTCCTGGTCCATGAAAGTGACCTTGAGGATGGAGCAGATGCCAATGAGAATGGGGCAGAGAAAGAAGCCTGAGGCCCAGGTGATCGCCAGGACCTGAATGCCTGCTCTATTTTATATCAGAAACAAGAAAGCTAAAAGAGAAAAAGCAAGCAAGCAAACCAGCTATGTCTTTATTAAGCTACTCAATTTGGGGTTTTCTACTACACACAGTAAACCGAACGGTCTCTGGAGTTGGCTGTGACCTGGGACTCTGCGGCCCTGGGCCTGGTATGTAAAGAGAACCTCCGGCTCTGGGTTCTGGCATCCTCCGCTCTCCCTGGGGTCTGGATCCCAGGAGCTCACCGGTCTGGCGCTCAGCTTACCCCTATACTCAGTGCCTACTGTCCCAGCACAAATCAGGGTTGGACCCTGTTTGGACCAGCGGGACCCTGTTTGTGCAAGGGCAGGGGAGATACGGTGTCCCTGACAAGGGCAGTACCTACAAGGAGCTGCAGCAGCTGAAGTCGGCGTCGTAGGCGTAAGTCCCATCGGTATGGCAGCTCTCACCTGCAGCCAGAAGAGGAACTGTCAGGGGGCGAAGCAGGACATCCCCGGCTTCTGGGTCCCAATGCACATCAGACCTGGGGCAACCCCCCTCCCCACTGCCAGCACAATACCCCTTCCTGCCTACCTCGTGGGGCCTTGGGCAGGGCAGGTGCGTGTTGGGAGGGTGTGTGTGGCAAACTGTGTTTGAAGCAAGGCGAGAAGAATTTTGCACAGGGGAAGGAAGTCAAAATCTTCAGTGAAAGCAGCACCATCTACAGAGAACTTCCCTTCTCCCTGCCTGCTGTCTCACCTGCCCAGGTATTAGACTCACCCTTCTAATCTCAGCACTTTCAGTGTCATTTTGTCACCCTGACTTCTCCGGTGAGGCCAGTTCCTCATTATACATTCTCTGTTTATATATTTATCTGTATAACGATTTCACCACCATCAGCCCGCCTCTGCCTAAGCTTCAGGAAGACAGAGTTGGATATGGTTTTTCCCACCAGTATATCCTGATGGTTAATACTGGATCTGACATACTAGGTGCCCAACAAATATTTGTTGAATGAATGAGTTCGTGAAGCACTTATTGGATTATGTAATTTATTTGTCTACCATCCCATTGAGAGTTGATGACTTATCCCAGCTCCCCAACAAGCACAGCTTCCACGATGGGGGCCTTCAGAGAACAAGTGCCACCGCCCTGCTGTGGGGCTTTCAACAGGGGCCTGCTCCAAGGGCCTACAGCTGGAGGAATTCCCTTAATGACCTTGAGCACAGCATGGAGGCTGTTACAGATAGAAAGTTGGAACTAGATGTGCCTAGGTATGAGCCCACTATTTGCCGCCTGGGAGATTCAATGTCCTTCTCTGTAAAACTGGAATTAGGTGGCCCCAGAGAGTAGCTCTTGGGTGTCTGAGATGTACCCAGGCCTGTGCTAGGCTACCAAGACTGACAAGTTACTCTAAGGACTCAGTGAGACTTGGCACCTTGCTACTGCGTTTGGCACGTAGTTGGTGCTCAATAAATGCCTCTATCAGTCTCATTCTTACTCTATAACCTGACTGCAGCCAAGGACCAGTCTGGAAAAGTTGATTTGGACCCTGGCACCTGATGGGACTGAATGGCTCAGCAGGAGGACAGTGTGTGTGCTTCCATTTCTGCAGAGCAGGGGCATCCAAGTCAAGGGAGAGAAACACTCAAGTGTGAGGGCCTCGTTCCAAACTCGGCAATCTGAACATCTTTGATGAAACTAGGTTTGACGTTGTCATGTTGAAGATCAACATCTTATTTTACCCACCTATTAAGGGGACACTAACAGTAGTTGAGATCAGGACCCTAAAGGCTTTTATCAGCCCTGAGTCCTTATGCACCACCCCTGTTTGACAGGAGAGGAGGCCCGGAGCCTGGGTACTCACTGCGGCTGCACAGCCACGGCCGCTCAGGAGTGGACATGTAGTGGTAGCCAGCCCGGTCCACACACTCGATGCTCTGGTCCCCATAGATGATCTGGAAAACCTGACAGATGAGTGCACAGGACTCCTCGGCAGCATCCTGGTCAAGAGAGGAGAAGGAGGAGAGCTCAGGTCCTTACCTGTCTCCACGTGATTCCTGCTTCCTCAAACATAGTGTGGGGAGACTCCAGACACACACCTAGGGGCCCCTTTAAATTGATCTTGAAGACATTTCCTGCCCACATTATATGATCCTCTCTGAGCCTTGTGACCCTGTTACAGAATCCAGAGACAACTCTGGCACTTCTGCTATGAAAAATGCACCCTACATTTCTGAGAGGTTCATGGATTCTCATGAAGCTTATCTAAAATAAGCCCTAATTTAATATACAGGTATAGAAGCTGAGGTCCAGAGGGCTTCTAACGCATAATGGGAGAAGGAATAATTAAATATGTGGTGTGGTCAAAATATGTGGTGAATGTTTAAGTTTTTAAAATTTATTACAGTAAAAGATACATTTCCATTAATTCCCCTCAAAAGATTCCCCTTCACTTCAATATCCCGTCATTCTTGTCTTTCTTTTCTTTTTGGACAGGGTCTCCCTATGCAGTTCAGGCTGACCTTCAGCTCACTTTGTAGCCCAGGCTGGTCTGAAACTCACAACGATCCTCCTGCTTCAGCCTGCTGAGTGCTGGGATTACAGCCATGCGTCACCACGTCCAGCCTAAGGTCCCACCATTCTTGCCACCAAGTTCTTGGAGCAGTTTTGGAAGACCTCTTTGTTGAGTGTTTTTTACAGGGTGTGATAAAAAATATAGTGAATGCTGCCACTGAGTGACTGAGTGACAGCCAGGGGAAAAGGAGTGTTGTAAAAATATTACGGTATGAGCACTAGGGCCCTGAGTTCGATCCCCGGTCCCGGAAAAAAAAAAATTACGGTATGTCCTCATCTACTTTATTCACTGGATCTGGCACTGTGTGACTTCTGCCTCTTTCCCAAGTCAAAATGACCACAAAAGGTAAATATTTTGAATCATTTTAGAACATTGAAGGAGCCACAACAGTGAAAACTAAAGACACTCACAAAAGAGGACTTCCAGAAGTGCTTCAGAAAGTGGGAGAATAATGGGATAAATATGTTTGTAGCACAGAGGAGTGTTTTAAGGGAGACACATAGCAATGTGTCTTTTACTGTGAGAAAATTTTAAAAAGTTAAACATATATTTATATTTAATTTTATCTATACTTATATTATTTATATTTATATTAATATGTATTTATATTTTTATTTTCTTTTTCTGAAGCAGGGTCTCCCTATTTAGTCCAGGCTAGGCTAGAACTTGCTATGTAGGGAAGGGTGGCCTTGAACTCCTGGGGATCCTCCTGCCTCAGCCTCCCAACTGCTGGGATTACAGTGTGCACCATGATGCCCAGCTAAACATCATATTTTTCAGTCACTCTGTGTCTACAAAAATTTTAGGTTCAACATAGTTACTACTACTAGATGTCACATTTAGATATGCACTTCCCACTACTCAGTGCAAAAATGGAAGCAGGATGCTTGAAAAAAGGAGTATAAGTTCTTGGGCAAAACATTTTTTAAGATTGCGTATTTGAAGAGAGATTTACTTCTTTAATTTACCACTTTATGTCTTTAAGCAAGAAACACAGAAAGGCAATAACAATGAAGAGAGGTAAACTTCATGAAGCTATTTCCTATTTTCTGTCTCTAGAAAAGTCTGAGATATAAATTAAACAGGAACTCAAGACAGGCATTTGGGAACCTGAAGGGAGTACTGATCACTACACTAGGGGTGATAGTTACAGTGACCCTATGAAATAGACTGTGCAGATCCTTATTTCATAGTTAAAGATGAGGCTTAAAGTAGTTAAGTGACTGGAATGGGCTCACCCAGCAGATTCAGGACATTGGTACCAGCATCAGAGTTTTAGACTCTAATTTCCAAGTCTTCCCAGAGACCATGATGACTCAGGAAGGAGACCAGAGGCTCAGACATCACTGGAAAGCAGCTTGTCATTACATTTCAATCCACAAGTTCTTGTTTCCTCCTCTAGCAGTAGACATCGGGCAGGCCCTGTGCCCTAGGAGCCCCACAGTCCAGTGTAATAGAGAAGGCATATGCTACCTCTGCATGCTTCAGTTCAAATGACACAAACTTACTTTCTCTAAAGAAAGTGAGTCTCCTTGCTCATTCTGTATCTTGGCCAGCTACATGATACAAAATGCCTTCATCCATCCATTGAATCAACATGCATTCACTGAACACTTATTATGTTCCAGGCATTGTTCTAAGTGCCAGGGGTGATACAGGGATGCACAAGTCTCCTGCACTCTACCAGGAGTGCATTTTGGCTGGGATGGAGTCAAGGGGAGGGTAGCAAGAGGCGAGGCCAGAGATGAAATGGTGCTGGTGACTGAAGCCTCAGTGGCCTTATAAACAGTTGTTGGTTGTAGCCTTTCCTCTGGATGAAAGAGGAGCCACTGGAAGAACTGGAGCAGAGAAATGATGTGACTTATGTGTTAGCAGGACTGCTGCCTGTGTAGAGGAACAGACTGGGAGAAAGTGCTCAGCCAGTGAGGGGTGACAGCATGACCCAATGAAAGGAGGCACTTGTGCCACTGGGATATATCCCCAGCAGAAGGCTTGGGGCTTAAAGGTGGTGGCCAGACCTCGGGCCTCCTATGGGAGGACGCCAAATCCTGCTCACCTCTGTATCCGCAGCACCTCAGCCTCTGCTTACTTAGCATGTAGATGGCTCTCAGTAAACATGCTCAGGGGAAAAAGGCAAGGAAGACTATGGGGATTGGGGGTGGGGTGGGGACAGGTAGGGGAGACGGCCTTTTGCCTGGGGCCATCTTAGTTACCAAGAGCACCAGCTCTGAACTTCCTGGGTTTAAATCTTTAAGTCACCACCTGCTGCCCCTGCTTTTTTGGATTAGTGATTAAACCTTTGGTCTCTTTCTTCTTCTTGTAAGCCTGGAACTCTGGAAGGCTGAGGCAGGAGGATCAAAAATTTGAGCCCAGCGTGGGCAGTCTGGCAACTTAGTGAAACCATGTCTCAAAATAAAAAAGGAGCTGGGGATGTAGCTCAGTGCAAAGGCCTTGAGTTCAGTATTCAAACCCTAGAATCCAGAACTATATCCCCAGAAATGGGAATAGTGGTCTTTTTGCCCCTAGCGTTTGCTGTGAGAATTAAATGTGAATGCTGTCCCTGTCTGGAGCTCGGTGCATGGTGCTGATTACAGCCCTCGGGCTCTTAACTGTGCTGGTGCGAACGCTGACCGCATTGGAGGGGAAGCGAGGCTGGAGGAGGGGGTTCCCATCAAGTCTATCCGCTATTTTGAGGTTTTGTTCCATTGGAGAACCCAGGCCGAGGTGTCCCGGCACACCTGAGGTCCTGGGTGAGGTCGCCGAAGGGGAAAGGCAGACCCGGGAAACTCGCGAAGGGTGGGAGGCGTCTCGGGCACCCTGGGGCGGGCGCCCTCGGGCTCACCCTGTTGGGCACAGCCAGGATGACCAGGTTGCAGTAGGCGTCGGGGCTGGGGTCTTGAGGCTCGAGCGGGTTGGGGCCCGGGTGGCGCCGTTCCCAGCTGCCGCTGCCGCCGGCCGCCTGCCTGCGCTCCCAGCTGCCGCCCGGCTTGCCCGCACCGCCACCGCCCGCGTGCCGCCGCTCCCAGCTGCCGCTGAACGTCTGTCGCCGCTCCCCGCTGCCCGCCGCCCGCGCCCCGGCGCGCTGGCGCTCCAGGCTGCCGCCGCCGCCCGCGGCCCGCGCCTCGGCGCCCGCGCCCCCGCCCCACGCCGCCCGCCAGTCCAGGCTGCAGATGGTGTGGCGCCGCTCCGCCGTGCCCGCCCGCCGCTTCTCGGGCGCCGCGCCCGGAGGGCCCGGGTCGCACCTCGTGCCGCCGGGACTGGCATCCACGCCGGCCGGCACCGGGTCCACGCCCAGACCTAGGAGGGGCGGGGTGGGGGCGTCAACCGCAGGAGATCGCAGCTAAGGAACCTCCTGAGGCCACCAGATGTACGCCCCCACCTTCCTGCGGCTGCTCTGGGCTCCCGTTGCCCGGGCTCGACCTGCCCCGCGCACCCCGGCCCCGCGCTCAGGCCTCCTGGGCCCACTTCTGCCTTCCAGGTTGTGCGGCCCTTCGGGGTGCCGCCCTTCGGGATGCCACCCGCGATTTTAACTTCGGGCTCCGCCCCCGGCCTCAGATTCCACCCCCTCCAAGGCCTGACACCACCCCGGTCTCCCGCCTTACTTTGCCTCACTCCGGGGCCCCTCACTCAGACCTGCCTTCTGACTTATAGGTGATCAGAGCGTCCCCTCCCTATGTCCTTAATTCAGACCGAGTTCCTGGTTTTAGCACGCCCACTGTCCTCAGCCCCGCCCCCCGTTTGCTGTGGCGTGACCCTGCGCCTGGTCTCAGGGTAGTGCGGCCAGGTCTACCACCCCCCCCCTCCCTCCGGCCCCACCCCTGCTGCAGGTCCCCCCTGCCAGGTCCCACCGCCGCCCACCGGTTTTAAGCACCAGCAGGTGCAGCGCGTCGTCCTGCAGGTAGGAGGCGGCGGCGATCTCGTGCGTAGGGATGCGCAGGATGAGCTCCTCGTTGTCGCGCCAGGTGAGCAGCAGGCAGCGGGCCGACAGGCTTAGGATGCTGTCCTGCTCTGCCGTGGTCTTCAGCGGCAGCTCTTTCAGCTGCTGCGGGGTGGGTCGGGTCTCCTGAGTCACGGTGGAATGTGTGGGCAGGAGAGGGAGCAGGGGATGGGACCCCGCCCTCCACCTTCTCTCCCCAGATCCTCACCCTGGCCTTGTCCAGCAGCTGCAGGAGCTCATCACGGCTCGAGGGGTTCAGAGAGGAAGTCACCCAGGTGAGGTGGCCTAAGAACTGGATGAGAAACGAATAATGGAAGAACACAATCACCCTGGAGCTGTGGAGGACCCTGGTGTCCTGACTGACACACTGAGGCTAGGCTGAGATACAAATATCTGAATTCGTAATAATCTGATGATAACTTTTATTGAATCCATAACAGAAGCCAAGCACACTTCTGAGGGCTTTATGTATATTTCACCCATGGCACAGGGTGACTAAAAAATTTGCCCAGGGCTAGGTGTGGTTACACACATTTATTAATCCCAGCACTCTGGGAGATTGAAGCTGGAGGATCACAGGTTCAAGCCCAGCTTGAGCAATGTAATGACTTAGCAAAATTTGTCCCTCAAAATAAAAAGGCCTCGGGGTGCAGCTCAGTGCAGAAAGTGCTGAGTTCAATTCCCAGTAAGGCTTTGTGCGTACTAAGCCAGTGTTCTACAACTGAGCAACACCCTTGCTTCTGCTGTACTTAAAAGGACCCACCCCAGCTGGCTGTTGTAATTTATGCCTCTAATCCCAGCTGCTTGGAAGGCTGAGTTGGGTAGATCACAATTTGAGGCCTGAGCAACTTTGTGAAACCCTGTCTCGAAATTTAAAAAAAAAGACCCAGTGGTAGAATGCTTCCAAATGGACTGCAGCTCATAAGCACTCTTTATGATCTCCTTGAAGAAGTCAAATGGAAAGGGAAAAATGTATTGAATTAGTATTTCATTTTGTCAGAAAAATGGTGCTTCAAATCAATATATTAATTCTTCACTTATTCTTAGTTGTAACCTGATGTTATCACCTAAATGTTATTTAATATGAGAATTAACTTTCTTCATTATATTTAGTTGTAGGCTTCTAGGTGAATTCCCCCAAATGTTTTCTCTTCTTTTTTTCTCCATGAAATCTCAGTCCCCATCTTTTAAGTAGATTTGTTAGCTTTTCCCTGTAGCTTGCCAGATAAAATACAGGATGCCAATTAAATTTGAGTTTCAGGTAAATAATTTTGGTTTTAAGTTTTTAGAACTTTCAGTTCTGTACAATATTTGAGACATATGTATGCTAAAAAGTACTGGTTGCTTATCTGAAATTCAAATTTAACTAAGTGGCCTATTGTTTGCTAAATCTGACAGTCCCACCCTATCACAATCCTCCTTGGCTGAGGGTGCCTACTTTGCTTTCGTGATGTTCCTGACACAGAAGTCCTTGGGCAGTCAGAGTCCTTTGTGGATTGTTAACCTGGACACTGTCCGCATAACAAAGTCACTGCAGTAGAATCTTATGGGAAAGCAGAGCTTTTTCAAAACACAGAACACTCTCCCATCTGTAATCCATGGGGACAGGTGTTGACCCCATGCTGAGAGGGGAACACAGGCTCAGAGTGAGGTCACCAGCTAAGGGCACACAGGGCCTAGGCTGACAGGAACCCAGGCCTGTCACCCAAGAGCCGCAGCTATCCCTGTGCGAGACCAGGGCATGGTGTGGGGGACAGATAAGACCTCACCCAACCCCTTCTTATCCCACACTCACCTTGACCTCCTTCTCCAGGTAGTCACAGAGCAGAATCTGGGGGTCGATGAGATAGTCGGGGGGGTAAAGGGGCATTGAGTGCAGGGGCCGGCGGCTCACGCTGTTGCGAAAGGCTGCCCGGCGTGCAGCCTTGGGGAACACCAGCCTTCGGATGGGAGACACAAAGCCCTGGGGACAGCAGGAGGGATAACAGTAAAAACAGCACTGACTTTAATTGAGCACGTACCATGCCCACTGTTTTACTTACAGGGCCTAACTTAACTCTTGTAAAAACTCTGCAATTCTTGCTTGACAGGTGGAAAAGTTAAATCCCAGAGACGGAGCTAGCTGAGAAGCTGATAGCGATGGAACCAGTGGTTTCAGAGTGCAGCCAGAATGAGGAGCAGCTGCTTGGAAGTGTGGTTCTCATACTTGGGCTCCACTCTTATGTCCAGACTGGGGCAAATATAGAAAAAATCAGTGTTGATCAATGGTGAGTGCAAACATATTTGTTGAGGTGTTCTCTGTGCTTTCCTAAAAGTTAAAAATAAATAATTTAAGTGTAAGCCAGAGGTACCTGAATAAAAATGGCGAGGATCAAGATTGGAGGTGCAAAGTATAGGGGCACTGCTCAGACCATCGGAATCTAAGTCTGTGAAGAAAGTCTGAGCACTGCTCTAGAGCAGCTGTTCTCAGCTTGTGGTTCCTGGTCTAGCAGCAGTGTCTTGGAGCCTAGAGAAATGTAGATTCCCAGCCTCTACCCAGGCCTTCTGAACCTGAAACTCTGGAGATAGGGCCCAGTGACTGGGATTTAACAGGCCCTCTGGGTGATTCTGATGTGTGCTCCAGTGTGAGAACCGTACTTCCGAGCAGATGCCCCCCACTCTGGCTGCATGCTGGAATTACTTGGCTGGGCAGCTTCTAAAACTTCAGGTGCCCAGTCTATACCCTAGACCAACCAAGCAAGTCAGGAGTTCTGGGTCTAGGACCCGGCCATCAGGACTCTTAAAGGCTCCTTGGGTGATTTCAGTGGCAGCCCACCCCTGAGCATATACACAGAATTTGTGGCATGATTATTTAGCTCCTGCAATAAAACAACATGAACAAAACAGCACCTCTACCCTTAGGAGCTCATGTTCTAGGTTAAGTAAACACACTGTACACAAGTCCACAAGTGCCTTGCTTCATTCATTCAGTGAACATTCATTCACGCCCGTGCAGCTGGGTGCTGGGATTCAGGGCCTGAGCTGGGCCCCAGCCTCGCCTCCGGGGTTCATGACAGATAGCCTAGACTAGTGAGTTTCAGACTTGGCCATGTTCAGCCGTCGTGGGGTGGAACTGAGACTCCCCACTTCTAATGGGCTCCCACATGCTCATGCTGTGGTCCATAAACTGCCCCTGGAGTAGCGGGACCAAGACCAGTGATCCTCAGAGTATGATCCCACAGCCAGCACCCCCCAGGAGAGTGTTAGAAATGCCATTTCACACACACCAACCCAGATCTATTGACTTAAACCCCAGTGACATGCATTTTTACAAGCCCGCAGGCAATTCAGGTTTTTGAGTTGATATCATGCATGGAGTGTGTGGGAGTACTGAGCAATAAGGGCCAACTCTCTGGGTCTGGAGAAGGCATTCCAAGCAGAGGACGCCCAAGTGCAAAACTGCAAAACCCAGGGCTTCAAAGGCTGATTGGGACGAACCTGAAGAAGCCATGTGCAGCCGGTTATGGTGGGATTATGAGATGAACAAGCCATGGAGGCCTTGAATGCCAGCTGCAGGGCTGGGACTTCAGCCTGTGTGTGTGTGTGTGTGAGTGTTGGGGTAGGGTAAAGGCTTTGTCTGTGACTCTGAATGGTCTAGCCCTGCCCATTTCTCCAGCCTCGTCTCCTCGTTCCCCCTTCTCCTGCCTCCTAGTGACCTGGCCGTTGTTCCATTCTTCCAATGGTTCGTTCCTTCCTACCATGGGGGTGGGGCTCTTGTACCTGCTGCTACTCTACTCAAAACATTCCCTACCCCCTTCCTTCCACCCATTAGCTCTCAGCAAAATCTTCCCAGCCTAGGGGTGGGGACGCTAACATTCTGTCTCCCACTGCAGGGCATGGGGTCTTTGTGCAATTTTACATTAATTCATTCATTGCCTTAAAAACAAAAAGGCTGTTCCCCTTCTTAGCCTGCGAGCTCTGGGGAAGGAGCAGGGACCTTATTTGACCTTACTCACCACTGCATCATCACAGGCACCTGGCACACTTTCTGGCACATGACAGGTGCTCAGTAAGTGCCTATCAAAGGAACAAGGCAGACGGGCATGCACATAGGCTGGCTCCCTCCTGAGTGCTCTGTGACTCACACAGGCACCTTTTAGAGAGACCCTGAGCCAGGTTCTTGGGAAGGGGGTGCTGTGTGGGTGGAGTGGGGGGAGTTGGAATGCAAGGAGTTTGGTGACACAGCCAGAAAAGTGGACTAAGTCAGGGAGGGACAAGTTTGGGAAGGGTAGGGGACGGGTCCCAGCTGAGGCCTTAGGAGTGGGTCCTGTGCAAAGATGGGGAACAGGCAGGACACCCAGACTGAGACAGGCTGCCTCTGAGCACACAGTTGCCCCAGCTGGAGCGCAGGGGAGTGGGAGGATGGGTCTGCTGGGTGTCTGTCTGTTGGTCTGTCTGAAAAGCTACAGGAAGGAACCACCAGAAATACGAGGGAAGCAGGTTTCCCAGGAAGGTCCCTGTCTCTCTGTCTTTCTGTCCATCCAGGGAGGGCAGAGGCCACCGACAGTGGACAAACAAGTTAGGGAGTTGAGAGCCAAATGCCCGCTGCGGGTAGAAAGGAAGTGAGGAGGAAGCCCCCGCCTATGCCACCCGCTGCCCGCACCTCATCAGCCCCTTCCCCAGCTTCAGGGACATTCCCCTGCCCTGCATCCCACTCAGACTCCCACCTACCTTCTTCCCTTTCTTGACTTCATAGTCCATGGCGAAGTGTCCCCTCTCCTCCTGCCACCCTCTCTGCCCACCCCCCCCAGGCCCCTGTTCCTTTGTTCTTTTTCCTGCCTGGTCGGAAACTCCACCAGCACTGGAGTTCCTGCCCCTCCCATCTGTGCGACAGTGGAGAGGGAAGGTGGAGGACACGGCGCCAGGGGACCCTGCAGCCAAAGATGGAGGCCCAGGCTTCCAGCCCGGGGGGATGCTGTCTAGGGAGGGGGCTTAGCCACTGGGCAAGGCTGGGAAGGGGCCTCTAAGTTTGGAATCCAAACCTGGAAAATTTCAAGTTCTAGCCCCACTTCTGCCACTGAACTTATTAATGTAATGACCTTGGCAAGGCAGTCAGCTCGCCCTTCAGAGTCTTGCCCCTTGCCCCTTGCTCTCTGTAAATAGGAGCAACCCCTTCCTCTTGCCCTGGGCTGCTGTGGGAAGAAGCGAATGAGAGTGGGTGGGAATGCTTCGTAGAGTACCATGTCCCAGCAAGTCACAATTTAAACAACTCATTACTATTCAGAGAGACAGTACATGTGGGCCTTGGAGACTGGCTGCCTCGTTTGGATCCTGGCTTTGCCACTTACCAGAGTTATAAGCTTTGGGCAATTTCTGTAAGCACTAAGGGTTCAGCTTCCCCATCTATTAAGGGGATATAACGTTAGTTTGACTTCATAGTGACCAACTAAGGATTAAATGCATACAGAATAGCTCCTGGCACATATCATTCAATAAATTTTGACTATAGGGCTGGGGATGTAGCTCAGCAGTAGAACATTTCACTAGCATATTCAGTCTCCAGAACCACACACACACACTGTCGCTCTCTCTCTCTCTCTCTCGCTCTCTCTCGCTCTCTCTCGCTCTCTCTCGCTCTCTCTCTCTCTCTCGCTCTCTCTCGCTCTCTCGCTCTCTTTCTCTCTCTATCTGTTTACTTCTCTGTGACTAGTGGGCTATTTTACTGTCTCTTGGAAGAGTATTAGGAAAGCATGACCTCTTTGTGCCTCTGTGCACTGTGCGTGTCTCATGTTGTTTATTCCCTGCCCTGTTGGGTACCCTTATTCCTACTACACATTGTTTTGTTTGGAGACAGGGTCTCACTATCTAGTTCAGGCTGGTCTTGAATTCACCGTGTATCCCAGGCTGGCCTCAAATTCATGGTAATCCTCCTTCCTCTGCCTCCCAAGAGCTGGGATTACAGGTGTGCACCGCCACACCTGGCCTGCTACGCAGATTTTTAAAACAGAGACTCAAGTGCAGAGCCTTGCTCATTATGTCACAAAGTGAACAAGAGGACCTGGTACTTTTGGCTGGTCTGAATCTGAAACCTGGTGTCCCCTACCTCTAGAATCTGTACCTTCTGCATGCCCCACCCAGGACACTTAGAAAGGTTCCGAGTGGTCCATCCTTACCATGCCCTCACACCTGGATTCTGAAGGCTTGTATTCTGGATTGTCTTTGCTGTATGACCCTGGCCACCCCATCTATCTATCTATCTATCTACAGAGTCTCACTATGTAGTTTGGGCGGCTATATTTGCACCCACTATATAGTCCAGGGTGACTTTGAATGCACAGTGACCCTCCTGCCTCAGCCTCCCAAGTGCTCACCACACCTGGCTCCAGTTTTCTTATTGAAACCTCACTTTGCTGCAGTGTTCTTATCTTCCCAATAGGATCCATGGCCGCCAAAGCTCTGTCCTGCAATTCAGAGATGTGACAAGGAAGATACAAGGACACGGACGCGAAAGCAGCTGGAAAGTGTGATGTGCAGGTGCCAGGGCATCGAGCTGTACTGCAGTGGTTTTGAAAGCATGTGTGCCAGGTCAGTGAGAGTTGGAGAGAGTATCAGGACTCCCCGATACCTCTGGTGTGAGACTGCTTAATGCCAGCTCTCGCAGCCTCTCCTTCCTGCTCCTCTACATCCTGCTCATCACCTCCCAGGAACAGGAAGTGTGATTTGCACTCAGCCTGCTCTGTCAACAGGAAGAGGCAGGGATATGTGAGCTAATGCCTGACTGTTCTGTACACCAAAGTTGCCACTTAACCTTTGGACTAGTCCAGAATCCCCACTGTCAGAATGGCAGCAGGCATCAAGATGTTCTCTTACTCTGCCACTTCCATGGCTGGCTTTTGCAAGCTCTGTCCTCTCTGTGAGGCTCAGTTTCCCTATCTATAAAATGGAGTTTTATATTATTCTTTGACTGATTTCAAACATCTCTGAACTGCTGGGAATACCAATTAAGACCAGAAGTGTTTCGACCAGCAGTGTTTTAAATGCCGCTAGAAAGAGAATTGTCTGAGTATTCTCTGCAGTGTCCATCTGAGACCCATGAACGGATGAAGTGCTTACTAAATGTCAGTGGAATGGTTTGGGGATGGTGGACCTATGGTTGAATGTATATGACCTTGAACAAGTTGCCCTCATCTCTCAGAGCCTCAGAGGCCCTCCTTTGTCAAAAGCAGGGTAACCATGGTGCCTGCCTGAGATGCTGCTACAGGGATTAAATGCGAGCAGAAGCATACAGTGATAACATATATTATTAAAGTTAGCTTGTGAATCAAAAATGAGATGAGCCAAACAAAGTCGGCGTTTTTAGAGACCTCACTGTGGCAGATAGGATTCACCTCCAGCTGATTTGCAGGGTTGCCTACAGAGCTGTGTAGGGGATTATAAAAGGCAAATCTGCTCCCAGCAGGAGAAAAGGATTGATTATCAATGCCTGCCCTGGGCAGGAGGAGGGACAGAGCAATGGGGCCAGCAGGTGTGCAGTGCATATGCCAACCCTGTGTGCTTAGAGAGAAAGCCAGCCCACGAGGAACTCTGCTGTAAGGCGAGCTGCTTGTGTGGGAAAGCAGGAGCAGGAGCATTCCCCAACCCTAAGGCCTTCCAGCCCAGCCAGGAAGGAGAAGGGGAGCAAGGCTGAGGGAACAGCTTGAGCAAATGCCTGATGCCTGATGTGGCGCTTCTGGCTGCAAGGAACTGGAAATCCACACAAAGGGGATCAGACAAGAAGAGGCATTATTACTGCTGTGACAGGAAGTCCCAGAATGAGTGCTTTCAGGGCTAGCAAACTTAGAGGCTAAACAGCGGCATCAAATTCCTCATACTTTTCTACTTTGCTGGTGTTATGGGCTGAATTATGTGCCCCTCTCCTTGTGTATGCCAAGGCATTTAACCCCCCGGACCTCAAAATGTAAAAGAGATTGGGCCTTTCGAGAATTTATTATGTTAAAATGAGGCTGTTAGGGTGGTCCTAATTCCATCCTTGGAAAAGGAAAAAATTTGGGCACAGAGACACCAGGAGAGAAAGACCATGAGAGGACACAGCAGAGAGAGAAGATAGTGAGCTATAAGCCCGGGGGAGAGGCCTTAGGAGAAGTCAACCCTCCCACACATTGGCCTTGGACCTCTAGCATCCAGGATTGTGAGAAGATAAATCTCTGTTGTTTCAATCCCTTGTCTTTGGGTTTTGTCATGGCAGCTCTAGCAAACCAACACAGCCAGTGAGACAGCTACAGCCCCCTTGGAAAAGACAGACATGAAGTCATCCAACAAGATGAGACCAAGTTTCCCTCCTTTGTCTGTCATTTTCTTTCCAGGGCATGGGAGTACTGGGGATTAAACCAGGGTAGCACTGAGCTACAGCCCCACTTCCTTTTTAAAATTTTTATTTTGAGACAGGGTCTTTTTAAACTGCTCAGGATGAATGCCAACTTTTGATCCTCCTGCCTCAGCCTCCTGAATAGCTGGAATTCCAGGTGTGCCTGGCTTCTTTTGTGTCTTTTTTTTTTTTTAAGTCACAGAGGAAAACCTTTTCCAAAGACCTCCCCTAGGAAGCAGTGGTCCAAATGTATTAACCAGGATATATTTGGCTGTAACAAAGACCCAAATAACAGTGGCCTTAAACGTGACAGAAGTTTATCTTTTCACATAATAGTTGAGATATGCACAGGCCAGAACAGGTGTGGTAGCTTCATATGTCACCACCCATGTATTTCCTACCTTGCTGCACTACCATAGGTGGCATCCTCCCCTTGTACTACCTGCAGCAACCAAGGACCTGGGAATGTCCCATCCCCTTGTGTTCTCCGCATAGCTTCTGCCAGGAGAGAATGTCATGCCCCTCCCTTAAAGGGAAGACAAGAAGTACCCTAGCACAAAGTTCTATTGCTCATATCTCATTGGCCAGACCTTGCCTCACTGCAAAGGATGCTGGGAAATGTAGTCTTTCATTGTGGTGGCCGTATGCCTTGCTAAAAGTTCCTTACAGAAAGAAGGGGAGCATAGCTACAGCAGATACTTGGCAGTCACTGCCTCAGTGGCATCAGGTCACCTGTTCCTGCTCCCATGAATACCTGGCCTGGGGAATTCACACACTTGGGCATGCATCATAGTCACTTGGAAGACTTGTCAAAAACAGATTACTACTCATTCATTGGCTGATTTGGTAGGGCTGGGTTGGGGCCTGACCATTTGTATTTCTAACAAGTTTCCTGATGCTGCTGGTCTGGGGACCACGCTTTGAGAACCATTGTTTTAGACCATTTTTTTTTTTCCTTACACCAAGTAAGGGTTAACTGTATGATATTTTTGTACTTGGAAGAGGGCCTCTAGGAAGCCTGCATGAAAAGATGTTGAGAAAGGCTGTTCAGTGGCAACGAGGAGAGTCTCATGGGAGCAGGAAGATGGGCTTGGCAAAGCTCAGTGGACCAGGTGGGACTCCTGGAGATGAGGCTCAGAGATGTTAGGGGTCTAGTTTGTAAAACGTTAGCATCAGGCAATAGGGTTGACATTTATCCTGGAAGTGCTGGGGAACCATGGGGAGTTCTAAAGCAAATAAACACCATGATCAGATTTGTGTGAGGATGCATTAAAGGGATGGTCCTAGGAATGAGATCTTTAGACTCTCTCACACCAACATCTCCTGGAGACCTTTTGAAATAGAGTTGTCCCCCTCCCCCCCAAAAAAAAGAACAGGCCTGTTCTATCTACCTTCAGGTTATGGAGATAGAAATCTGCATTTGAAAAAAGCTCCCCTGTCCTCCAAATAGTTGTCGTTTTTAGAAGCTTGAGGACTGCTGGGTTAGAGTGGGAACCCTTGAAGGAGGGACTTCTTAGAACCAAGGCCCTTTATAAAATAAACTCCTGTTTTATCTTTCTTGTTCATGCACCTGGCATACAGAAGCTTCACAATATACACTTGTTTTAGAGGAGTTGGGAATTTTGTTCTGGGTTTTGATTGTGTCATGGACCCATTTGGTGACCATTGACAAGTATGTTCTCACCCCTCACTCTCTTCTTTCTCCTTATCTGTGAAATGAGTTTGGAGATAATCGCTAGACACATTGGCCTGGGATTCTAGATGATTGTTGGAGGTTCTGTCCAATCAACAAGGAAGTTGTTTAATGTCTTAACTCTCCCAACCAACAGTCTTTCTCACTGGAAGGAGCCACAGAGATTATGGCAGAAGATAGCCTTCCTCTCATTCTTCATTCCCCAGCCCAGAACAGCCACGACAATAGGACACAAGCAGCACATACTGAAATGACTTTTAATATCTCATGTTGCAGCAAAATTAAAAATATACAAAAAGTTTGTGGAGTACAAAAGAGTTTTAGTACAGAAGCCGCAGCTTGGGGCCCCCTCCCCCTCCTGGGGGAAGCTCAGAAGGGCTGGTGGGGGGGGAGGGCACTGGGAATGGCACAGATGTAGTAAATATCTAGAAGTGGGACTGGGACTGGGAAACAGAAGGAGCAGGGTGGGATCGATTAGGGAGGGAAGAAGGAACACGGAGGGAATCACCGGAATTGTGCTGAGAGAGGGAAATCAGCCCCTCGGGCATGGCTAGTTGTTCCTGGAGGAAAATTAGGGCAGGGGGGGTCAGAGCTGGGGCGGGTTCTGGTGGGACTCTCCCCTGAAGGACCTGGGTTCTGGTCCCACCCTGCGATCAGCTTTCTGTGTGACCTTGGGCAGGTTACTTCTCATCTCTGGACCTGCTCTTCCATGAAATAGGAGCTGGACAACTGAACCACTGATTCCCGTGTGAGCTGCTAGAGCCTGCCTGAGGGTCTGTGCAGGAAGGAAGAGGTGGGCATCCAAGAGTGCTTTTGACAGTAAGCAACCCAATAGGGTATGGAAATCCCCACCCTCAAGCCCTGGCAGCATTTACTACAACCAGAGTCTTAGTATGAGTTAATGTGGCAAAATGAATCCATTGAGAAAGGAGGTCCGCTTGCGAGAAAACACAGATCTTCCAAAGCACAGGATCGTCAGGTGTGAAGAGAGTAAGTGGACACCCTGGGAATGGTCCCCGCTTCTTCCAGCGGGGGCCGGGGTTGTTTGCCTGAGGTCCTTTCATGTTTGGGGGTTTAGCCCAATACAGGCAGGCTGGAAGAAGGCAGGGACCGGGTCATGGTAGGTCTGGATGGATTCTGGGATTTAGGTGACGGAAAGATGGAGGAATAATTCTTTTCCCATCTGGTGCTGTCTTTACCCGCTCTTTGTCTGAGATTATTGCAGTGGCCCTGGGTCCCTACCCCACCAGCCTGGCCTGGGAGACCTTCATGGGGAGTGTGCATAGACTAAAGGCCAGGGTTACTGGGGAGAGGGCTGCGTTCTTGTTAAAAGAAGGTTAGAGGGGAAGAAGCTGAGGACAGGAAGTTCCCTGTGCCCCCAGAGGGTTTGGTGTCAGCCCGGCCAGGCTGGGCTGGGCCTCCCTCTCCCAGTGGGTCCTGCTCCGCCTTCCTTCCTCTCCGTGCCCCCACCTCTAGCAACCAAGGGCCTGGGAATGCCACATCCCTCCCCAGCCAGAACAGCAGGTTATAGTGCCTGCCCCCGCCAGCCTAGGGTCTCAGGAACCTCTTTGGCTAGGAGGAGGGACCAAGGCCCCTGCCCCACAGCTGTCTGTGTAGCTTGGCACTCACTCAGTCCCTTGCACTGAGAGGTCACAAAGCACCCCAGTATGGAAACTGGTGGCTCTTCTGCACCGGTTCCCAGCTCAGGTGGCAGGGAAGCAGGTCCCAGAGGCCAGCACAGCATGGAACACTGGGTCCCACTTTCAGTTCTCATCCTGTGCCTGGAGTCCCCTTCACCTGTGCAAGTTCCTCCTAACCAGAACCCCCCCCAAGAAAGACCCCCCCCAAGCTGCCCTGAGGCCTGGGTGGGCCTGCAGCCCTTATCAGAGGATGGTTCCTAAGGCAGGGTTCTTGTGGATCTCCTGGTCTCCTTCTAGGAGTGGGTTCTTCTTTCAGAGGGCCAGGTGACAGGGGCATAGAGCTAGACTGGTAAAGTCTCAGAGGAAGCAAAGGCCTTTGTCCTTCACTTCTCCAAAAGGTTTCCAGACCCTGTGGGCCTTCCCAGAATCATCTCAACATTTTGAACTAAAGATTTCAAACTGGTGACCCTGGAAACTGTGTTTAGTTTGGCCAATACAGTGTGTTTGTAAAAATCTAGACTTTAGTGCCAATGGGTGGGGCATATAATATCCTGTTTGCCAGAGGCCCCCCCCCATCCCATTGGCACCTCCACTTCCCTAGCTTTCATTACGTGCAGACATTTCAGTTTGCAGGCCACACATCTGCCCCAGAGAACCTTCTCCCCATGCTCAGTGCCAGCCCAGGTGTCTCTAAGGGAAGGACCTGCAGAACTCTGGTCTTTAGGGAGCTTTGGGGCTGCCAGGCAAGCACTTTCCTGCACATTCTCAACCCCCTTGTCCTCACCCAGAGATCTGGACCTGCCAGCCCTCTGCTTTTCCAACTCTCATGGGTGACCCGGCTGCAGGGAGACCAGGTGTCACAGGGAACTGGCTGAGGGTAAGGTAGACTTAGGGAGGTGTAAGAATGAGGCAGAAGAGAGGAGGGGACTGAGAAAGCCTCCCTCGTTGGGGAGCCCTTGCTAGGGAGATGGAGGCCTATGCTGCTCAGCTGGGGTGACGGATACAAGGCACATGTTATGTCAGTGCGTGGACATGTGACAGGGGTGCTCGGTGCCTGGAGAGGTTGGGGACCACAGTCAGCAGCCTACAGGGTCAGTTCAAGGGTGGGAGCTCAAAGAAGTAGAGAGACTGAAATTTGCCCTGAGAATAGGGACAAGTCTCTTGGGATTAGGTAATAGAGCAGGGCTTCCTGGTGCTTTGGTACCAGAATGTCTCCTCTTCTCTTCCTGGCAAAATTAAGACAGATATGATCACCTCTCATCCCCAGGAAAATCCCAGCTCTGTTACTGACTTCCTGTGTGATCTTGGGCAAGTGCCTGCCTCTTTCCAGGCCTCAGTTTCTCCTTTACAATGGACATGGAGGGTATGTGGCTGAGGGGACCCCTTTCTCACAGCAGGACTTTGTAGGGATTCTGGGGAGGACTGAGCATCCAGGCTGGGGTGAGACAGGGAACGGGGGATGGAGAACTCAAGAGGTTCAGTTCTGGCAGGGAAGACAGACAGGCTGAGGTAGATTGTGTGACAGAGAGGAACAGGAAACAGCTCCAAGGAGATGGGACTTCCCTCACTCTGACTCTATCCCAGTGCAAGAAGGGGACAGGCCAGCAGAGAGGGGGACCTCAGGCCAGGAAGGATGGGGTCCCGAAATCCAGGGTCAGAAGGCTGAACTCTTGTGAGGCTAAGAAGCAGAATGTGCGCACCACCCTCTCCTCTGGCTCTTTGACCATGATCTTTTCTGGTATTCAGATGTTGTTACACACAAAGGTCCTGAGGGAAGGTTTTGTGGGACTGAGTTTTTTAAAAATGTAGGTGTGATCCCCCTGTGAGCCTCAAGCTGTGCCTGGTACTGCCAGCTCACTCACATGCCCAGCTCCTGGAGCTTCCCGGGCAGTAAAGCAACTCCAGCTCCAGCACAGGTATGTCTAGCTCTTCCTTCTAGGATTCTGGAGAACGAGGCAGCCAGATGGGCCATTCTAGGACCCTAAGGAATAAAATAACTTGCCAAGGTGATCCTCAAGTGGCTGTGTTTAGTTTCCTCATCTGTAGGATGTGAAGACAACACCTCTGATTGGGAGGTCGCAAGTAGGGGTCAGTGGAAGGGAAACAGCCTGGGAAGAAATTTCCCGGCACAATCAGCCCTGGGGAAACAGCACCCTCATTGGCAATGCTCATGTCAAAAAGACTGTGGCACGTGTGTAACCAACCATGGAACTGGGTCTCTAGAGATAGATCAGGGCAGAGGACAAGGAGCATGCACGATCCCACCAGAGTGGGCCTGTGTTGGGATGAAATCATCCATCACTCCTGAGTTCCTGAGGCTTTTTAGGAATCAGAAAAGCAGAGGAAGAGGCTGAGTTACTTGTATCACAGATGCAACATGTGCTTGTGTGTGCGCGCGCATGTGTGCACACAGTCCTGCCCTCTTTACCCTGAGGGTGGGCCCTCCTTCTGTCCTCAGCAAATCCATCACCCATCACTATTTGAAAGGACAACCAGCCATCTAGAGCCTTGGGAGAGCAGCTGCCACTCTGGGCCTTGGTTTCCCATCTGTAATCGGTCAGGGAGCTGAGCAGGGAGGCTAAGTGCACCTTATACTTTGCATAGTTGGGATTCTCATGGCATACTTTGCCCCAACCAGGGCCTGCATGTGTCTCTAAAGTCCCCTGCTGTCCCTTCCCAGCAAGCCTACCTTAGATGGTTTGGAGAATGGGAAGGGCTCCAACTTTTACCTAAAGGGTCCATCCCTCCAACCCATATGGCTCCCTGGGTCAGAGGAGCAGCCTGGATGTGTGGTCCCATGCACACCCCAGGATGTTTGGGTCTGGGAATGGACCATGAATCCTGAGGGGTTGTCAGATCTGAGACAAAACAAATCAGTTTTCCAGATGCTGCCCCAGAGAGCTGCATCTGCCTGGTGGTGGAGAGCCAGGATTCATGTCACATCCCCAGAGCTCTTACTTTCCCTGCTGAGAACAAGTTGGCAGCTGAAATAGCTCAGGTTCTAGGGACAACTTCCTTTTTAGAAAGATGACTGTGGACCAGGATGACAGGAACCTAGAGCTCCCATAAGTCCCAGAAGTCTAGAACTGTAGCACCATCCCTAGACTGTTCCATTTGCACTGGGTTCTAGAGGCCCCTTCCCCTCACCCAATGTAGGGGACACCAGAATCCCCCACAGTGAAGCAGTGTCCTTGCTTCTGTGTCCTTACTTTTCACAAAATATAGATTAGCAACTCCCTAGGACATTTTATCATTGATGTGTTCTAGAATTTCATCTAGAGCTAAGTATGTCTCTAGAACAGTTCCTCTGCTGAATGTCCTGCTGCCTCATCTGTAGTTCAGCCCACACAGAGTATCTTCCTAGACACTTTATCTGCGGTGTTCAAGACCTTCACCTAGAAGAAATGTTCCAGACGCTCATCTAGAACAAAGAATGGCTCCTCAAAAAGTTCACCTGAGGTGTCTAGAACCTCATCCATACCAGTCCACAACAAAGCATGTTTCCCAAGGAGCTGATGTTCCTTACTCTCTCTGCTCTGGATTGCAGATTCCTTTCCCCAGACCTTCACCTTGCCATGTTCCCACCAGCCTGGGCCCTTGGGGTTCCTTCCCCTGTCCATCTCCACACCACCAGCCTGCACCCAACTCCCCCACCCCAACTCCCTCCTTCAAGTCCCCTCTTGTCCAGCTCTAGGCCTCGGACCCAACAGGACATGCCAACCCTGTCCACAAGATGCCCCAACTCACTCTACACCTTCCACCATCTCCTCCATCGTCTCAGAGATTCTCTTCCATATGGAGGTGGTCATATTCCCCATCCCCTCTGGAGAGCAAGGGGCCAAGGCCATGGATCTGACAGCGCCCTCCCTCTGCTAGGTCCACCAAGGGTAACAGGTGGGCAGTGCCAGGCAGGAGCAAGGGCACTAGCCCCTTGCATCAGGCATGGTATGGAGGCCCCAATAAAAATGGGGCAGCTTGTGAAGAATGTAGCACCAGTCGGCTCTCTGGGGCCTGGCTCAGGGGACTTTAGGGAATGGGCCAGAGCATTGAAAACTGGGCCTGGGACTGAGGCCTCCCCTAAAAGGCTGCCCCCACCCCTAAAGAACCCAATGGTAGGGCCACTCTACCTTGGACCAACAGATCCATTCCCCCTTAGCCTGGTGGCCCTCAAACTCCAGGTCAACACTGTCGCTGATGTGGGTCAGCCATGTCTGTCTCCCTTTTGGGGAAGACTGTGGCCTACACTGAGGTCTCATATTCCAGCAGTTCCTGGGATATCCCCACGCTCCGGTACTGCAATCGGGGTGTGGCAGGTGAGGAGTACTCCAGTGCCAGAATGGTCTTCCGGAGCCGGCGGTCAATAAAGTGAGCGTCCCAGGCTGGGTACTTCTTGCGAGGCAAGTCAATCCGAATGACAGGACCCTCTGTCCGCACAGGCCGGGCCACTGGTGTGGGAGGCAAGCCAGGACGCACCTGAAAGACAGGTGGTGTGGGGGTCCCTGCGCGTTCACCCCCCACTGAGACCCCATCCCGCTCCGTGGCTGTAGTCCTTGGCAGAGACCTTGGCGGACTTGTGATAACGTCAGCCGGTGGGCCACAGGGCCTTGGGGACTCGGAGAAGATGCAGCCAGGCATCTGGGGACCCAGCATGGGCCCATTGGGGTGCAGGAGACAATAGTAGACACACATGAAGAATATGCCCAGAGCAAAGCTGGAGGCCACCACACAAACCAGAATGAGGGAGTAGAAGTCGGTGGAGAAGTTGCGGTTGGAGTACCAGAAGCCAGTGAGCGCGGCGTTCTCCAGCAGGACAATGCAGTAGTACAGGGCCATGCGGCGGCGGCTGCGCCCCTCCTTGACATTGAACCAGCAGAAGATGTAGATGATGCCCACCACCATGTTGTAGATGATCTCCTCCCACTTGGACATGCAGAAGTCAGTCTCACCCTGGATGACCCAGAAGGTCATGACACACCAGTGGGCCACAATGAAGATGCCAAAGTAGAGTTTATAGACACTGGCAAAGAGGGCGAAGGCCAGGCTGCGGGCTGCAATGGTGAACAGATGCCACAACACCTGGGCCACGGCACCCTTGTAGGACAGGGGCCGCTTGTCATCCCTTGAGTCCCGCAGCACCTTCTGGTAGGAGGCCAGTGTCCATGCCAGGGACACGAGGGAGGCAGAAGTGGAGAGGGCTGTGGAGACAGGGTGGGAAGGGGGTGGGCCAGGTTAGGGTGGGTCTGGGTGGGGGCTGGGGAGAGCAGGAGGGATCTGGGTCAGGAGCTGCCCTGATGTCGAGAGGGCAGATCTGTGAGGTGGCCCCAGGAGATGCAGGCTAGGATTGGGAGTCTGGGGAATGAACAGGCAGTGGACTTCCACAGCAGGTCTGCAGTATGTTGAGGGATGAAGGGCAGAAATGGGGTCTGGTTTGCCCTAGCAATGGCAAAGGGGGAAGGCATGTGGGAGGGGTCCTGAGGAGTGGTGAGAGAGTGAAGAGTCAGGCACAGGAGCCAGGGGTGTCTTGACAGACCTGGAGTAGGAAGACTACTGAGTGGGTTTCCCTGGGCTTTACCAGGACCTTGGAAGTCGGGAGGCTACAGGGCTTCCCCAGGGCTGGCAGCCAGGGCGGGGCGGGGCGGGGCGGGGCGGGGCTCACCAGGCAGCAGGTCTGGCTCCCGGCCTCTGTACACCAGCAGGCTGAGCTGCAGCACCAGTTGAGGCGCGCTGCGCAGGAAGGTCTCCAGCAGGCGCAGCATGCTCACGTCAGCGCTCTCGAACAGCATCCGCCAGTAGAAGTGGCGCCCTAGCCGCTCCCCGCGCCAGCGACTCTGCAGGCCCAGGTACAGGGCGTGCAGGTACCTGCGGGAAGCACGCCTTCAGCCCAGGCCCTCCTGCCCACCCAGCCCCCAGTCCCCAGCCCCCAGCTAGGTGGCCAGCCCAGCGGGGATCCCACAGCTTACAGCTGTAAAACGGGCCTCCGGCAGTGGATGGAGAGCACTGGTCGGCTCGTTAACTTCCTCTACAGAAGACCCTTGTAGCGGCAACTTTATCAGCGACCTTAGGCGGCCCGCCTTCTTTGAAGGTTTACTGACACCGTAGAGCTCTTACACCAGCCCTAATATCATCCCCATCTTGTAGAAGAGGAAACTGGGCCCCAGGGAGGCCTATCATTCGCTCAAGGTCTCATAGCTAGGAAGCAGGGAAACAAGGACTCAAACCTAGGCAGCATTCTGACCTCTTACTCGCATTATAAAGGGCTTCCTTACTTCAGTATATTCACCCCCCCACACCCCCACCCCTGTTCTGTGATAGCTACTTTATGGCCTGTCCCTGAACTTATCTCAGTGCCCCGCTCTACCTGGGAGCAAAGGGCTACGGGGATCATGTCTCTTGGTATTTGAGACTATGCAGATTCCTCTTGTGACACTTCTGCCAACAAATATTGCAGCTTCACAACCACAAACACACTCAGCCACCTAATCTTTGACAAAGGGGCCAAACAACCTCACTGGAAGAAAGCTAGCCTCTTCAATAAATGGTGCTGGAGAAATTGGCTTTCCACTTGCCGAAGACTGAAAATAGACCCAAGTCTATCACCATGCACCAAACTCAAGTCAAAGTGGATCACAGATCTCAATATTAAAACAGAAACACTAAACCTATTGGAAGAGAAAGTCGTAAAAACCTTGAAGACATATGAGTAGGCAGAGAGTTCATGAACAAAACTCAAACTCAAGGGCAACACTTCAAAGAATCAATAACTGGGACCTCATTTTACTGAAAAGTTTTTGCACATCTAAAGAAATCACCAGCAGAGTAAAAAGAAAACCCACAGATTGGGAAAAAATCCTAACTGGCTGTTCCTTGGACAAAGGTCTTCTATCTAGAACATGCAAAGAATTAAAAAACATGAACCTATCCAAATTCAAAGACCCAATCCAGAAATGGGCATCTGAGATGAATAAACACTTCTCAGATAAAGAAATACAAATGGCAAATAAATGTAGGAGAAAATGTTCTACATCTTTAGTCATTTGAGAAATGCAAATAAAAACAACATCGAGATTTCATCTCACCCCAGCAAGAATGGCCAGTATCAAGAAATCATCCAATAACAAATGCTGGCAAGGCTGTGGAGAAATAGGAACTCTTCTGCACTGCTGGTGGAATGCAGACTGGTGAAACCACTGTGGAGATCGGTTTGGAGATTCCTCAGCAAACTAGGACTAGAGGTCCGATTCAACCCAGCTATTCCCCTTCTGGGTATTTTCCCAAAAGATCTGAAAATGTCATATCACCGTGATATATGTGCACCCATGTTTATAGCAGCACAATTTGTAATAGCTAAATCGTGGAAGCAACCCAAATGTCCATCCACAGAGGAATGAATTTAAAAAACTGTGACATTTTTACACAATGGAATATTATTCAGCTATAAAGAAGGACAAGCTGAAGGCTTTTATAGGCAAATGGTCACGGTTAGAGACCATACTCATAAGTGAGGTAAATCAGATGTGCATGTGCAAACAAAACAGCGTATTGTATTATTAGTGTAGGAACCTGGAGGTGGGAATATAAATCGGGAGGTATGAAAGGAGACTGCTCAAAAGTAGAGAGCAATCGGGATGAAGGGAAGGAGAAAAGGAAGAGGGGGATAGCTGTGTAGGTATGTATGTATGTGCAGGATGGCTGACATGGTTTCACTATTGTCTCCTTACATTTTGATGTAAGGAACAATCAATGATTAATTGTTTGATCAATCTTGTATGTCTATTTGTATTGCCCTGAGCATACACTTTGAAGTTATCAATGTGTAATACAACAACCATTGTTGATCCCCTGCCACCTTATCTGTAGTTCAGTTTCTGTACTGTTCTTGTGCTGCTGTGTGTCTGTTTGTTGGTATTTTTGTTCTTTTACTTTAAAAAAAAAATACTGTGGCTTCAGCTACTCTGCACAGGCTACAGATTGCACAGCGCTCAGTGACTTCTCCTACTGCAGAGCTTTTATACCAGTTCCTCCTTCTGCCTGGAATATCCTGCCCTGTCCCCCAGGCCCCAAGCCCCAAATCTGGATAACTCTTGCTTATCTTCCAAAGTTCTGCTTTTAAACTTCTTTCAGGAAGCTGTTGATCACCCTCCATCAGGGGTAGGAGCTTCCCCCAGGCTTCTGTCTTCCTCTCTCAGGCCTCATTGCAGTGGGTTTTTGTTTTTGTTTTTGTTTTTTGAGACAGGGTCTTGCTATTCAGTCCAAGCTGGCCTTGAATTCACTCTGTACGCCAGGCTGGCCTTGAGCTCTCAGCTCTCCTCCTGCTTCAGTCTCCTGAGTGCTAGGATTACAGGCGTGTGCCACCGGGCCTGGCCATCTCAGTGGGTTGTAACTGCTTGATTGAAATGTATCTCCCCAAACTGAGCTCCAGTACACTGACTAGGTAAGCCTGCTCACCGTGCACCTTCAGTTCTAATCACACAGTAGGTGCTAAGTCCATGGTGGATTGAATGAATGCATTGTATGCAAGGCTGCTGAGCTGATTAGAATACTGGTAACCTGGGCAGGGGGCAGCTGGAAGAGGGGAGGTACACTGAGTCCCCAGTCCAGTTCCTGATTTCACTTGTAATTTACCATGTAATCCTGCACAAGACCCTCTCAGAGCCCTAGTAGCTCTCAAAGTAGCTGTGAGGATTGAATAAATTGGAAGCTACTTTGCATACAAATCTCTGGGTTCGATTTCCTCTCTCTGGTCTAGCAGCTGCACTCTGGCTGCTGTGCTCACAGACCCTGCCCCTTCCCCAGCCTCCTAAACACTTTGATTCATGGGGCAGGCAGGCCATTTGCTGAAACCATAAAGCAGTCCTCTGAAAGTTGCTTCCCCAGGAAACTAGGCAGGAAAATCCCAACACAGATTTAGTGACCTTATTGCCCAAATCTGAAACTGGGGAACCCAGGATTTGAGGAGTCTAGTCTCAGATGAGAAGTACTGGCATCTCCAATGTTATTTGGGAACCTTGAGACCAACTGTATCCACACTATACTGTGAGCCTAAGGGAGGGAGCAATGTGCCATAGGGCCAGCTAAAACCAAGTTTCCTCAAGTGGGTGTCCTGCTCTTCGAAGTAGTGTGGTCTCTCTGAGCCTCAGTTTCTCCATTGGCCAGTAAGAGGGACGGGCTTGGTGGCCTTGGAGATCCTTTCAAAGATTGTATTCTGGGGTCCCGTAGACTCCCTACAAAACGTGGCCAGGAACTTCTCATTTAGAGCCCTCCTCCCCACCCCCCCAGTTGATTTTGCAGACACACCCTCCACATGTTACAAGATTGGCAGCCAGGACCAATGGGAAAGGAGCTATTCCCTCTGAAGCTGACTTGCAAAGGCCCCTCAGTCCAACGCTACCTTCCAACACAGGAATTCCTTCAGTCCTTTCCAGCCTGTTCATTCACACTCATTGCTCGGACACTTTCCTCCCTCCCGAGGTGAGGCCTTGGCTTCTGAACAGCTCCAGGCCTGGATTTTGTTTCTTCTGATGGGAATAAATCTGCGTCCCTTTATCCTCTGTTCTTTGGACCCCTCCCACTGCCCACATAGTGATTTCTGCAGCCAGAATCATTCTTTGCTGTTCATGCAATAACAAGCACATTTTAACCACCTGTTTTTTGCCCTCACATTTCTCACAGTCTCATTTGGGGAGACAGGAGACAGATAAGAGGCAAAGTAGACACTACAAGATGCTTTGGAAACCAGAGATGAGTAACGTGCCTGCAAGGTTGGGGGAGAAGTCAGGGAAGCCTAGAGAAAGAATATACGATCTCAGTTTTAAAGCGAGGATCAGCATTTGAAGACTCCAAGAGGTGGAAGGTCATCCCAGAGGGAAGATCTGGTGGACGCAAAGGTGCAGGCACAAGAGCACGTGGCATGTCAAGGCAATGGCTTGCTGGCACCCCGGCTTGCTGGGCCTGGACAGGAGGGTTTTAACAGGCAAAGGCATAAAAGACCAGAACTGTAAAGAGTAGCACATTCTGGACATGGAGGGGCTGGCAATGTAGCTAAGCGGCCGAGAGCTTCCTTAGGATGCACCAGGCCCTGGGTTTGATCTTTGCACCATTAAACAAATCTGGACTGCAGAGTTCAGATTTTATTCTAGGGGCTGGGGATATAGCTCAGTGGAATAGGCGCCTGCCTAGCAGGCGCAGGGTCCTGAGTTCAATCCCTAGTACCGCCAAAAAAAAAAAAAAGAACAGATTTTATTCTAAATCTGAATTCCATGCCAGAATCAGAGGTGATGCTATCAGCTCAGTATCTCTGAAAGCTGGCTCTGGAGGCTGGGTTGGAGGGATGCCAATAGAAGCCGGGGTTTGGTCCAGGCTCACAGTGACAGCTGAGCAGGGGACGTAGCAGGGGCAGAAGGGGGCCTAGAGTGACTGGAAGTAGGGGCTATGAGAGTCTAACATGGCCCCAGGGCTTTGAGAGGCTCAGAACATAACCGTCTTCCCTGGCTCCACCTCTTCTGCCTTCCCAGCCCACTCCTCCCACCCCGACTCCCATGGCTCTGGCTTTGAACAGGAAGGAGAGACCAGCTGGTCCAATGTGAAGGGGCCTGGGGAGTTGGGGGAGGGCGATACCCTGGAAGTTTCTTTCAGGCTGGAAGACCATCTGTTTCCGGGCCGGGTCAGCATGAGGGAGGCCCCGGCTCCAGGCCAGCATCCATCACCACCTGACGGCCAACTGCCCACCTCCCCACCCACTCCTGCCCTCTCCTCAGCCAGCTCCCAGCTCACAGCAGACAAAGGCTCACACAGCCCAGGGCTGCTATGGGCAGGAACAGGGACAGGAGAGGGAAGAAAGGAGACCTGAGTCTGAGGCACATGAGGTCAGTGGAGAGCGCACAGACCTCACTGCAGCCCAGGGATGAAAGGCCTGGCTTCTGCCTCGCTTGGCACCTTTTGGCAACAGGACCCAAACTGGCTGTTCTTTCCAGCCAGCATTAAATGCTCACTGCCAAGGGCCTGTGAGATGTTCGCGGACCTAGAAGAATATTTGAGGTCTGAAAAAAATTGGCTGTAAAACACAGGGAAAAACTGCAGAATCAAAATTAATAAATGTTTAATTAAATGTCTGCAAAACAGAACATGATGTCAGCCAGTCAGCTGCAATTTGGCTTTTATCTGGTTATGTATAATTTACATTTGATGTTTGGCGTGGCTGCATTTTAATATGCTTGATAGATGTAGAGCCCACAAAGGTCTTGAAACAGTCCTGCCCAGAACCTGCAACCTAATCTCCCTGACCTCAGTTTCTGCTCTCGAAGATAGGCTGGCCCTTGCTACCCTGCCTGCATCACGGTTGCTGGATGAAGATCAGAAAGGAAATATTCCAGGGTGTGGGTTTGTAACCTGGCCTCCCCTGGGTAGTCTCTCTGCTCTTCTGAGCCTTATTCACTTCCTTGTTGTGAGCATTGAATTAAGTGATGGATTAGAAAATAATTTACAAACTGTAGAAGAATGGGCACACAGAAGGCGGGAACATACCTTGGGCTCCTCCTTACCACCAACCTACCTCTCTTGGAATCTCCTCCTGGAAGCCCACCCTATCCCACATCCCACTCACTTTGGAAGGAAGTTGAGAGAAGTTGATGTTACCATCAACAGGGCTAGTACCACCCACGGAGAAGAACATACTCTCTCAAGGCAAGGAATCCAGATTTGGGGGAGAGGGATGTACATTTGCTTTTTACCAGAATATGTCCTCATCCTTCCATCTCTCCAGTGTCACCGCGAGGTGCAGGTGACTGTTATTTCTTGCCTGGACAACCACATAGGCCTGTTCTGTAGGCTCCTCCCCCTACAGTCCATCCCCCACACGCAGCCCGTGGGATGGCTCCAGACCTGTCAGATCATGTCACTCCCGTTTGAAAAACCTCCCAGAGGCCTCCTAGTACAGTTGGACTCAAACCTGGGCTTCTCCCCTCAGCTTACAGGCTTGAGCCATCTGGCCCGTTTTTCATTGCATCTCACACCACCGGCTGCATATTCACCACGCTCCAGGCACCCTGGAGGGCCCAGCCAAACTTGTTCCTGATGCAGGACATTTGCACTTTCTGCTTGCTGGGCCTGGAACATCCCCTCTTCGTGTCCTGCAGTGACTGGTTCCTCGTCATCTTTATAGAGAGGCCTCCCAGGCCATGTCTGCCCTCGCCAAATCACTGCAGTCTACCAAATCCTCTCCCCTTTCTGCTTAATATATTGTGTAATAACTTTATTTATTTAAATACTTGTTTTCTATTCTTTTTAATTTTTTTTTTTCAGACAGGGTCTAACTATGTAGTTCAGGCTGGCCGTGAACTCACTATGGAGTCCAGGCTGGCCTCATTAGTGAGTAGAAAATCATTTTTTACTCTTTCACTGGAGAATCTAAGAGGGCAAGGATCTTATCTATCTTTGTCACCACTGTGTCTCTTGTGTTTGTGCATGTAGGAGGCATAAATGGGAATGTTTCCTTGTGTCTGCCTCCTGATCTTTGAGGGCCCTGGGAGTTCTCTGCTTAGAGTTTGCATAGAGCCGGAATACCTTGTCAGTTCCTCCTGATCTGCCTAACTTACTTCCTCCTCCAGGAAGCCTTCCTGGATGCCTTTGCAGCCTAGCTACATCTCCCTTCCTCCAACAGTTCTCAGATTTAAATGGCCTGTGGCCTAGTGTGAGTTAAGCACTATAGTCATGCCCTTAACCTAACAGGCTACTTCTGCTGCCCCATCTTATAGGTGAGGAAAGAGAGGCACTCAGAAGTCCATTTGAGTAATTTTCTGGCTCCCAGTCTTTTATTTTATTTTAGTTTTTGATTTCCAGCCTTGTGCTAAGAGGAAGCATGTCCTGGAAGAAATTAGAAGAGCAGCTAAGTACACACTGTTGGTGCTGGGTGCAACAAGCCAAGCCTTCAGAAGAGGTGAGAAGCCAGAAGTTAGGAGGTGAAATCCTTCTGCTCGAGGACCCCAAAAGCCATGCCTTCTGGACCCCATGACACCCTGAGCAGGCAGCAGTTGGGAGATAGAAGAGGGTTCCTTCCCTTTTTTCCCAGGCCCAGGTGCCTTTGTGACCCAAGTACCTCCCGGCATGACCCAGAGTGTGGGGATCCACCTAAACTAGAAAGAGAGGAGAATAGGGGATCCCATATTCCTGAGATGCCAGGAAGCTTCTGAGCTCAGCATCTGAGTCACCCTGGCTCGCTCCTGTTCCTGATCACCCGAGTCTCTGGCACTAGGTCAGGTCTCTGGGCTGGGCCTCAGGCTCCATTCAGAAATTCAAACATGCCTGGGCTGGGCCTTAGCTCTTCGGTCAGTGCTCAGATCCTGTTGTGTCTGGTCACCAAATGCAGGAGTCTATTCCTATACCATGTCAGTCATTTGTCTATCAGTCTCACTCTGGCACCCTGGGTTTATCCATCTATCTGTCCCTTGAACTACAGGTCCCATTGTCTCTCAGGTATTCTGTCCATCTGTTAGTCTGACCCTGAGATCCTGGGCCAGCCTGTGTGTCTGGCCCTCTGTGTGCCTTTGATGCTGAGATAGCCTGCCTGTCCCTTGGACTCTGGCTCTGCTTTCCTACCTGTCCTGGATCCTGGATACAGCCGTAATACTGGCCAGGAGTTTATAAGCCCCTCAGACTGCTGTGATGGACAAGCTCTGAGAGGCAAGGATGAGGCAAGATCAGGCCAGGCTGCCAGCGCCCAGTGGCATGAACCAAGGTGGTGACGCTGGGGAGGAAAGAAGTACTTGGGTTCAGAACAGCTGGGCTTTACTGTATCTGAACTGGACAGGGCAGGTGTCTGTCTGTCTGGGTCTTTCAGTCCTCCGGAAACCCCGTCCATCTGCTGGTTGGCTGCTCAGCTTGTGGCATGGTATGACTGCCAGTCCTCTGGCGTCCTCCAATGCCTGCTCCTCCTCTCCCTGACTCTGGGTCCCTCTCTGTCTGTCTGCGTCTCTCACATCCTCAGCTCCTCCATCTGTCGGGCTGCTCAGCGTTTCCGAGTGCGTGTTCTCGCCTCTCCCCACTCCCCCTCACAGCTCTGGGCCAAACCACAGCAGTTTCCAGCGGCTCCCCCCTCCTCTCCATCCAGGGACTGGCTCCACCAGGGCGGGGGTTTACCACAGACCCTGTGGGCTACTCAGGGTGGGCTGGGGAGGCAGCAAGCTGCCCGCTGGCCAAGCTCTCGTTACTCTGGGTGTGCAGGGGTTCGTAGTAATGATAAAAACTCTCATTTACTAAGTGCTGAAAGCATGGTGGGCCATCCTGCACCTTTTTGTGCTTCTCAGTGTGTCTGCTCCTCTCCACAGAACTTTGTGGTGGGTGCTACTCTTACCCCCATTTTACACATGAGGAAACCGAGGCCCAGAAAGGGACTGGAACTTAGCTAAAGTCACACAGCAGGTTAGTGCCCTGCCTAGGACTCAGACCTGGTTCTCCATGGCCACTTGAGCCAGAGAAGGAATGGGAGGTGGGGTGTCAGTGTCTCATGCCCACTGTCTCCATGTTACCGTGGCTACTTCAGTCATAGGGAGGGTGGGCAGGAGGACTGCCAAGGAGCACCCCAGTTGGACATGGTGGACCTAAGAGCTTCTCTTGAGGTTTTGTGAGTTTAGAGAAAACTGTGCAGAGGGTGACGAGAGTCAGTAAAGAGTCAGGAGACCTAGGTGGCTCTGGGAAGGTCCAACCCCTCTGTGAGTCTCCGCCCTCCCTAAAATAGGCCTACACAACAAATTCTTGCCTCCCCTGAGGAGTTTTCATCAGCAACCCTACCTTCCCCGTCCAGTTCAGATACAGTAAAACCCAGCTGTCCTGAACCCAAGTACTTTCCTCCCCAACATCACCACCTGGGCTCATGCCACTGTGCGCTGGCAGCCTGGCCTGATCTTGCCTCATCCTTGTCTCTCAGAGCTTGTCCGTCACAGCAGCCCGAGGGGCTTGTAAACTCCTGGGCCAGTGTTATGGCTGTATCTAGAGGTTCCCCCAAAGGCTCTTTGGGTTATAGGTGGGGCTTTTTGGAGGTGGCTGGATCTAGGGTGTTTGATCCTGGGAAAAAGAGTTCAATCTGGAATTAAGGGTGACCCACCCTTGGTATGATGGCATACAAGGGACAGAAAGAAGGCTTGCTGTGGTCATTGCTTGCTGCTTGCTGCCTTCTGCCTGCCCAGCCATCCCATGGACTGTTTCTCCTCTGTGATGTCCCTCTGCCATGCCACCCTGCCTTAGAGTCAGGCGATTACGGGCTGAAACCTCTATAAACTATGAGCCAAAATAAACTTTTTCTCCTTTAACTTAGGTGTGAGGTATTTTGTTTCAGCAACGAGAAAAATAAGTCAGTCAGGTTAGGCTGCTCCCCGCTACTCTTAGATTAAATTGTCACCTTGACTTTGGGGCTCAATTTGGCCCAGCCTTTGCCCCCTCAAGGCCCTCCTTGCCTCCAGTCTCCCTCTTATGCCCTCCAGCTCGACTGGGCTTGTTACTCCTCAACAGACATGCTCAGCCCAGGCTCAAGGCCTCTGTCCAGAAAGCCCGACACTATGGCCTGCCAAACTTGGATTCTTCTGTTTTGGTCAGTGTTACCTTTTCAAAGACGTGTCCCTGAACCCACCACCCTTCCAAACTCTCCTACCCAGCTCCTCCTCTGGTCAGCTTCTGTCATGCTGCTCTTCTCCTAAATCTCACATATCTCAACCCCAGATTATCTACTCTACTTCCTTACATACTTGTTTTCCACGCGAACAGGGACCAAATGTATCTTTTTCTCTGCTGTGTCCCCAGGGCCTGGCACACCATTCATGTTCCATGCTTACTTACTTCCTGAAAGAGTGGATGTACTTTATAAGCTCCCGAGTGAAGGTAGCTGAGCACAGAGGGAAAGAGTCCAGACTGTGGGTTAGGGAGAGCTGGGCTCAGAGCCTGGCTCTGTCACTTACTGCCTGTGTAGCTTCAGGAAAATTGCTGCCCTTTTCTGAACCCACTGGCTCAACGCCAGCCTTGCTGGAGTGAGGTGGTAAAATATATAAAACACCCAGCCCGGGGCAGAGCACTTAGTCATGGTAGGTATTAAGGAGGTGTTTGAACAAGAGGCCCCATAAAGAAGGAGACTTTATAGTTCCCTTCTAGTTTCTGGTGGGCCAGCTGCCCACTGAATCTGTCTCTAGGAGATAGGGGGTCAGAGAAAACTTCTGGGAGAGCTCACAAAGGGGTTTTCTTTGAGGGTCTCTGCCCGTCCCCCCCAAAATAACCACTACTCAGTCAATACCTTCTATGTGTACTTTGTTAAAATCCTTTGCAGCTCTGAGATTTATGCAGATGATATCCACTTTTCAGATGAGGAAACAGTCTCAGAAGAGAAAGTTTATTTGACTTTTTCTTTCCTTTTTGTGCTGGGGGCTGAACTCAGGACCTCACGTATGCTAAGCATATGCTCTGTCATTGAGCCCTATCCCCACCCCTATTTGACACTTATTTCAAGGATTTTTGAGGATCCATGATGTGTCAGGAGCAAGGACAGATACAATGGTGAGCAACAGAGACCCAACCTGTCCATTAGGAACTCATTTTAATGGAGGAGGAAGGCTGGACATTAATTAAATCATCACATTAACATGTAAAAACACATGTTCCTCGGGTTTCAGACATGCCCCAGTAAGGTTCCTTGCTCCAGCATGGAGGATGGCAGCACCACTGGAGAAAGGTCTGGTGGTCAGGGAAGGTTTCTGGAGGTGGTGACTGCTGAGCCATGGTCTGAAGCAAGCATTCAGCTAGCCAGGTGAAGGAGGGAGGGAAGAGAGTTTCAGGTAGAGGAAGCGTGAACAAAGGTCCTGAGGTGGGTGGGAGGGAACAGGAAGTGATCAGAAGAGCTGTAATTCAAAGAAGGAGGGGGAAAAGTGAGAGATGAGGTGGGCCATGGTGGAGGATTTGTTCTTTATCCCAAGAAGGATGGAGAGCCACGGGGAGGCTTTAAACAGGGAAAGGCCGATTGAGGGGGCGCTTTGGCTCTGGGAAAGAGACTGTAAGGGAACAAGGGTGGAAGATGGAAGACCAGTTGTCAGAGGACAGGAAAGGACGGTCCAGAGACGTTTAGAAGGCATTTAGAGAAGTGATTTGCCAGGGTCAAACAGCCAGAAAGTATTGAGGTAATACCTCAAGCCAGGGCTACTGACACCTGCATTTCGCCACGGGGGGTGGGCAAGCTGAGATAGGACCCGGGACCAAGACCAATCTGTAGGTTCTCTAGGAAACACCAGCCACTTTACTTGCACTGTGGCCCAGGAAGCACTTGGCCCGAGACTCCCTTCCTCATTGCCTTACCCTTCAATTCTGAGCACTCCTGTAAGGATGTAAAAAATAGGACCTTCCTGGTGTTGGCAGCCAAATGATTCATAAATGTCAGTAAAGAATGTGATTTTACACGTTTGATTCCCATTTCATATGGTGCTGGGAGCTAGGCTGTCTCCCTCCTCCTTAGCAGCCCCCTACAGAGTCACAGCACCTTTTTTTGCTGGGATGAGGCCAAACACTTTCCAGTCACTAATTTTAAGCTCTGCCTGAAAGCCCGAGACCCTCTCCCATCTAACCACTCAGCAGCTCCCAGGCAGTGTCCCTGGTTTTGTCCAGCAGAGCAGCAGGTAGCTGATCTCAGGCAGAGCATTTGGAACCAGGTTCAGGCATCTCACCTCCCTCACACTGTGTGTGCAGCCAAACCTCCTCTTCTCTCTGGGTCTTGGTTTCCCCATCTGTGAAACAGGCATGGAACAGAGACTAAAACTCAGGACCCCAAACTCAAGAAGCGCAGGGACTTTGTTTCACCTCTGCCCCTTTCCCTGCTATCCCTGTGCTATAACTGGGGTCTGGTCTCCCAGTAGCATCTGAAGGTAAAGAAATCAAGGCAGGGAGAAAGCAACACCTCTATTTGTCTCTGGTTTATAATTCCAGATGGTAGAGTTAGGATGTCAAACAGCAGCACTTAGAGGAGCTAAGCTGATTTAATTTGGGACTCTGGAGAATGACAGAAAGCACCCTGTCCACAGAAGCAGCCACTGTCAGCTCCAGCAACTTGCTGCCCTAGGAGAACATGGAGTTTCAATGTCTGAAGTGTATTTCTTTTCTTTTCCTTAATTTTTTAAAGAATAGTTGGAAATTACAATGTTTATGCAAAAAAAGAAAGTCTCAATTTAGAAATGTTGGCAGCTAATTAAAGAAATACCATATGAACTTTAAAGAAATTATTATTCCTTTCTATAGGTATGATAGCACTAGTGCACATTTTAGGCTTTTTAAAAGCTTCTTTTTGGAGATATACTGAAATATTTACGGAGGCAATGACATGGTGTCTGAGATTTGCTTCAAAACAATATGGAAGGAAGAAAATGCAGTGGGGTCCGGACCTGTGCTCTCCAACACCTACATTTGCAATATTAGCCATGTACAGTTGTTTAAGCTTAAATTAATTAAAATTAAATACAATTAAAAATTCAGTTCCTCAGTCACACAAGCCTCATTCCATGTGCTTAGTACCCAGATGTGGCCAAAGGCTGCTGTGCTGGTAGCACGGGCACAGATGAGATTGGGCGCATTCAGGGTGGTATGGCTGTAGGCAGCATGGGCACAGAACTTGCCAGCAGCAGAGTCCTGCTGGTGGTGCTGTCCTGCATAAAACAAGGTTATCAGGAATCAATAATCATTGGCCAGGGTGATGATATGTGGAGATCATTAGTTTAGCCTCTCTACTTTTTTTTTTTGTACCGGGAATTGAACTCAGGACCTTGCACTTGCCAGGCACCTACTTTTATATATGTTTAAAAATTGCTATAATAAAACATTTCATTGAAGAGTTAGAGAAAACAATACTGTATGGGCCAAAGATTCCCACCCTCAGGCTAGATTTGCCCAATTGCCATGGATTGACAACCTATGGTCCAGAAGTTCAGGATCATGGAACTGAGCATCACAAAACCTCAAGTAATAGCCGTAGAATTTTAAAACCGTAGGGGCTTTTGAGATGACCTGGTTGTCCTCCAAACTGATGTCAAGGCCCTTGCTACACTATTCTTAAACCAAAGTCAGCTGCTTTTCTCTGCATCCCCCTGTTAATCAGAGTTCGCGCCTTGGGGAGCAGCCCACTCTGTGCGGCGGGCCTGCTTGATAGGGTGTTCCTGCCTTTGTTTAAAAGATGCTGGCTCCCTTTAACCTAAGATCGTCACTGGTGCTCTTGCCATCAAGGGAGCCATACAATTCGCAGTGCTTCCCTGCTGGGTGGGGCTCAGAGGTAGTGGTTATTGAGAGTGGGGACCCTTGTCTCCCTCTCTCATGTCCTCTCAATTCTAAGCATGCAGGATGGCTGCTGCTTGTGCAATAACAGCAAGACTAAACAGTTTCTGAGTATGTACTATGTGACAAACCCTGTGTATTCAGTTACTCAAGGCATCTACAGGAGAACCGTATGAGGTGGAGATGGGAGCTCTGACCAGCAAAGAAACTTGCCCAAGGTCACAAGTCCAGGAAGTCACACTGCCTTGATCTCCACCTGGGCCAGGAGATCTCAGCCACTCTGTGTTCTTGCCCAAGTCCTGGGAAAACTCACACAGAATTCTCAAGCCCCCAACTGGACTTTACAGACAGGGTAACTGAATTCCAGGTAGTGAAGTGACTCACCCAAGATGCTCATCCCAAAGGTTCTAGTTGACTCATATTAACACCTATTAAGAACCTACTACAATGTGGGGGTGGTGGTGGTGCTTGCCTGTAATCCCAGCACTTGGGAGGCTGAAGCAGGAGGAGTGTTGCAAGTTTGAGACCAGCCTGGGGTACAAAATGAGCTCAAGTCCAGCCTGAACTGCATAGCGAGACCCTGTCTCAAAAAAAAAAAAAAAAAAAAAAGAGAACCTACTGCATACAGGGATCTTACTTCTCCATCTCCCATGAGTAAATCTGTATCATCCTGAAACTCACCCCAGGGTTGTTTCTATTACATCTTCAGCATTGTCCTTAGTCTTGGCCTGCTGATAGTTCACAAGGCCTAACAGACTGCAGCATTGTGCTCATAACTGCAGAAGACTCCAACGCTGCCTGAGCGTCTGCTGATTAACTGCAGACCCAGTGTTGCTTCAATAGCCCTCTTGTTCCAAGAACCTGGTATGGACCTCATCTGAGTTCCAGGTGCAAGGCCGTCAGTGGTATGCAGGCTCTGTTCCTGGCTGGTCACCAGAGGGGGCAGAGAGAAGAGGGATAGCCCTGACTCCTCAGAGCTTTTGAGCTCGTGGGAAAGCCTGCCTGGGGGCAGCAGCCTACCACAGAGAAGGAACTACGCTTCAGTGCTGTTGCTTCTGCTTCTTCAAACAGTCCCCGACTGATCATTCCGCAGGAATACACTTAAGTAGCCGAAGGTAGGAGGGCATTGTGAATTCAGGGGCTTGCTTGGTGGCTTCAGACCCTGGCTTTACTACTTACTACCTGGGAGGCCATTCTTCTACCTCTGTTTCCACATCTGTAAAACAGGACCAACTATGCTAGTTACAGAGCACCACTACGTACTGAGTATTGTGCAAAACATGTCCCATGTGTGAATTCAACAAGCCTGCACACCAGCTTTCACAGGGAATTGAGGCTCAGAGAGGTTATATAATTTGCTCAAGACCACACAGCGTATTAGTGGAAAAGCCTGAGTTTTGTCTCTACTGTCCTTGTTCCTCTTTACCACGTTCCCTACATGGCAAAGTTGCCATGAAGACCAGTCATCTAATATAAGTCTTCATAAATGACAATTATAATTTTCAGTAATATCTGATTTTTAAAGTCCAGGTGGGTATGTAATGTTTCTTGGTTAATTAAAAAGCACAAGTAAAACCTTCAAGCGCTGTAAGAAATATCTAATTAGTAAGTAGAAATCTCCCTTAACCTCACCCCTGAGCCCCCAAGAGATAATGAGTGGAAAGGAGCCTTTCTTTTCCATGCTGCCTAGAGCTTCAGCAACAGTGTATAAAGCTCTTCTGTAAACAAACAAACAAACAAACAAACAAAAACCTGCCAAGTAATTTCCATTTTAGATTTTAAAGACAAAGACATCTGCCTGGTTGAGGGGGTAGAGGTGGGGTCTGAGGGGCAGTGGCTGTGTGGGTTTGTTCAGGGGAAGTTTCTCAGAACAGGTAACAACTGCGCTCAGCTGTGAAGGACGCGCAGAATTTCATGGGAGGAGAATGGGAAATGGCCCTGCTGGAGGAGGCAGCCCCTCAGCGTGGAGAAACATGGGCTTTGATTTGGGGAGGAGAAGCGGCAGATCAACGTGGGGCCAGAGCACACAGGAGATAAATGTGCAGGGGCCACGAGCCTTGATGGCAGGCTAAAGCACCGGGCTGGCCCTAGAGAGGTACAGGGAAGCGGGGCTGCCCTGGGGCTCCAGAGGGGCAGGGGCAGGGGCAGGGGCAGGGGCAGGGGCAGACCCTAGCTGCAGAATCCCTGACCGCAGGCAGGGCTGGGGGGCAGGGGAGATGACAACTGAAGGCCTATAGGGTTCCCACAGGAGGAGGAACTGGAGCGCCCTAACAAAGGCAGGGTAGTGAGCGGAGGGGCCAGAGTGGGTCCCAAACAGCCTCCCTCCTCTCCACCGGGACTTGCTCCAGCTGCTGGGGCTCAAAGCTGTTTCCTGGCAGCCCTCCCTCTTCCTAATCCCCAGGGCTTCTCTTGTGTGGTCTTTATAGATCAAACGGGTAACGATGGGTCCAACTGCTGCCACTGTGTCTATTAGGAGCAGCTCTAATGGCCTATTGCAGCTGGACGGGCAGAGGGAGGAGGGCAGGTGGGGGTGCAGGATGTCCTGAAGAGGGGTCTCCCTGGAGGTGGGGGTTGAGGCTGAGGTTCGGTGTCCTGCGGCAGCCCTGTGAAGCAGAGCAGGGAGGAGCCTTGCAGAGGTCACTGCTAAAAATTCAGGCAGTTGTAAACATGTTTCAGCTGTGGCCCTGATTATTCAAAGCAAAACCTTCGACATGGAGCCAACATCAAAAGAAAGTAAGAAATGATGGTGAGAGGACCAGGACACACAGTTTCAGGAGTACTGTGGAACCCAACTCCTGAGTCCTTTTATACAGCATAATACAAACCGCAATGGCTAATCACAACTGTTGAGTACTCCTGTGTTCCAGGCACCACACTAAACATACATTATTTAATTGGCCACTCACAAGACGAGCTGTTATCAGAATGTCTGTTTCATGGATGAGGAAGTCAAGGCACAGACAAGTTATGCCAGTTGCCCAAAGTCACAGGAAGAGGCAGAGGCAAGATATGGCTGAATTCCAGACAACAGGTTCTGAACACTTAACTATCTGGTCCCAGTGGGAAGTTGAAGACCAAAGAAGGATCCTGTCAGTTCAGCCTTCAGCAGACCCCTGTTCTGGCAGCTGCTACACTGGTCCAATCCCCACCGCTCTCACTTGGCTCTTCATAGCTACTGCCCCTGGGGGCTCCAGAATGCTCTCTGCTCAGCAGCCACAGTGGCTAGTGCGAAACAGGAAGTCAAGACACGTTCCTCCTCCAGTCACCCCCACTCATGGCCTATGAGGCCCTGCACGATTGGGGCCTGCCGGTCTGTCCCCCACCACCCTCCACCCTCTCCTTGCTCTGCCTCTGCCACCTGAGTTACACCTCGGTCTTCTGCTTCCCTTTGCCTGCAACACCCTTCCCAAGACATCCACACACTCCCATTCAACTCACTCAGCCCTCTGCCTGTGTGCCACTTCCTCAGAGAGGCCTTCCTGAGCGCCTGAACTCAAGGAGCCACCCTCTCCTCCCCAGAACTCCCTTTTGAGTTTATATTAAGGACTGTACCGCATTTTGTTTATTGATCTCTCCCATTAGACTCCAGAGCTTCAAGAAGCAAAGACTTTGCCTTGTTCATCACTCTATTCTCAGCACTTAGAACAGTATCTGGTATATAGTAGGTGCTCCACAAATATTTACTAAATGAATGATGGCAGATTAAATGTCTACCCTGTCACTATGGCCTCAGAGGCTTCCTACCCCCTCATGGCCACATGTTCAGTGAACAAATCTTTGTTCCACAGGGAACAAAGCCCAGGCTGATGGCACTAATTGTCACCAACAGTTTTTGCACACTAAATGATGGAATCAGCCCTTTGTTAAATCCTTGGCATACATGATCTCATTAAACCCCCAATAATCCAGTGAGTAGATAACATTATGGTCCCTACTTTAAAAACGGCATGAGAGATTATGTGGCTTGTCAGGCCATATATGAGAAGCAGTAGAGCCAAGATCTGAACTGAGAACATTTGAATCCAGAGTTCGTGCTCTTAGCCGTTATGCCAAGATTGTAGCTTCCCACAGGGGAGACCCAGAACCAAACTTCCACAGGTCACTGACTCATTTCAGAACCTCTTCAGTACAGGGCTTGTTAGCAGGCAGAGAGCGTGATACTGTGGCCTACACATGGACAGAGTGTTGGAGAGAGGCCTCCAAAGTCCAAATAACTCCCTCTACTCCCTTTCCAATTCGAGGTGCCCAGATCCTGACAGCCTGGGAGGAATCCCATGCCAGATCTCTCACACTAATTGGCTTAGCAAACCATGCTTATCTGGGCAAAGCTGGGCCCATGAGTTCAAGATTAGGAAAAGCAGGATTCATGGCTTACTGCTCCACTGCCCACAGGGTCAGAGGAGACAGGGTTAGGACTTTAATTGGCTTAACAGTCTTCAGTGGCTTAACAGCTCACAGGATAGGCAGAGGGAGGGAGGGATGAAGATATGGGCTGGTGATCAGTCCACAGCCAGATTTATGCCCTATCAAATGATCTGTTTGCTTGCTCTCTCAGGGACTCAATCTGTCACTGCATGGACACATTGCTCTGGGATCCCCTAATACAGCTGGTGACACCTGGGACAGAATACAGCTTGGGAATTAGACAATGCTGGGTAGGTACCATTTTTCCCTGACTTATTCGGGGGTGAACTTGGACAAGTTACTTAACTTCTCGGGACCTCATTTCTTTATCTGATAAGTGGGCATATCAATACCTGGAAGAGGGCAAATTTCAAAATAAGATGAGATCCCATGCCTGGAACACTTCATATGGGGCCTTCTGGGATACAGTAGGTGTGTAGTGTTTGTGAATTTTCTCATTTTATGTTTTACGTAATAACATCTTTTTTTTTCAGTACTGGGGCCCTCAACATTGAACCCAGTACACGTACAAACTTTTCTTTTTAGATAGGGTCTTGCTTAATTGCCCAGTCTGGCCTTGCTCCTGCTTCATCTGCGATTACAAGTGTATGCCACCATGCCTGCTTAATAATAACATCTTCTGTGTAAAAGAGCCTTATCAATTATAAAGAAGTTACCTGAGGTTATAAAGAAAGAAGGCCCACAAATGCATTCCTTTTGGTTGTTACTATTTTTAAAACTCTTAATGAGCAGTCGAAAAACAATTAGTAGTTGAAAATTGGGAGAGTTCATACAAAAATCCAAGTTTCCTATTTCTCTTGAGAAATCAAGACTTGACAATATTGGACCCCCAATTTCTAATGGCACTGATATGGTAGCTGGGCGCCACATGTACCTATGTCTGTGTTATCTGCTTGACTCCTCAAAGCATTTACCTTTTGATTTGGCATTGCACAGGCCTAAAGAGTTGGAAATTATCTTTACGATTAAAATTGTTTTATTCAGAGTTGGGGGTGTGGGCTTAGAAGGTGCATGACTGGCCAGCCTCTCAGACTTGACCTTGCAGGGCTCCAGCACACATCTCCTTCCTCATTACCCTGGCCCACCACTCAGAATATATGCAAAAGCCTCTTGCTGTGGGAAGCAAACATGTTGTGCCAACATTGCTTAATTTCCAGGAATGACAGTCCCATAGGGGGCTTCCATATACCTTTTCTGGATTTCCCCCCTCAGCCATTTAGAACTAAAGACCCTCAGCCACTTTAGAACTAAAGCTATGGGCAAAGAGTCCAGAGATGTAAACTCCGATAAAACACCCAGAATCAGAATTCTGGATTAGTTAGCATGATCTAATGTGGATTTTTTACTTCCAATAGCCATTTCCATGAAATTTCTCTGAATTGATTGCAAAATGTGAGGTCAGAGAGAATAGTCAGCTGTTGGTAATTCCTTTCCAGCTCTCTGCAGACCCCAGCCCCTCCTCTCTCTTTCAATGATCTCTATTCTGTACAGGGAATGAAGAACACAGTAGGTCACTAACTCATTTTGGAACCTCTTTGGAATGCAGGGCTTGTCAGGCGATGGAAGGAGCAGTGCTGCACCCTAGACATGGACAGGGTATTTGAGGGAGGCTCCCAAAGGACATCAGGAGGCACTAGAAAGGAATATTCCACCCTTTAAGGTCATCAAATCTAATCTTCTTATTTCACATACAAGAAAACTGAAGCTCAGAAATGTGGGAACCCAAACCCAAGGTCACTTACAAACCAAGATGAAGATGCAAGTTTATTGAAAGTACCTCTGCAATCCAGCACTTTCTCCATAATACACACTGTTTCCTTATCCTTAGCCACGTGGTCCACCTCCCTCCCCCTCTTTTCACATTCTTATCTTAATGCAACAGAAGCTTGACTTTCTATCATCCTGGGATCTTGGAATCTCAGACTCATAATTCTTCAAGCTGTGGGAGGGACACTATAGTGGCAGAACTGCAAGGTGGATAAATGGAACTCGGATTTTGAAGGCTGAGAATCTTGAATCCCAATCTTCCAGCTCCTCACTGTGTGACCTTGGGGAAGGATGTCCCTCTCTTAGCCTCCATTCCCTCATCTCTCAAGTAAAAATTATAATACTAACCACATGACAGGCTCACTACGATGGGTGCAGGAGGTAAAGCAGGTAAAAAGGCAACCAGTAGGCTCAGTACAAAGTGAGTCCTTAATAATAAAATAATTGTTGTAAAACTGTAAATTAGGGCTCTCATGACTAAATGAATGCCCAAGAGAATGGTCCAGGTATAATCACAGGGAAGAGTGGACAAACTACTGTGCACACACACTCTGTCTAAGTTGTCTGATGCCTGAGACTTCCAGAGCTGATTTTTCCTCCCCAAATAATCTTGGACTCTGGGTATTAAAAATACTATACCAACTACCCAAAACATTTACATAGGTCAGATTTCACTCATGGCTATTAGATTGTTATTCCTGCAAAATCATATCACTTTAGCCTCTCACTTGACGATTTGGGAAATTGTGGAAATAACTTTTATCTAAGAAAACGTAGAACTCAGTGGACTCTTAGCCATTTCCAGACTTGTGAGCCCTTGCCTCTGGTCATCTTTTGCCCTACTTTAGGTAAACTTCTAGTCTATGTTCAAGAACGAGGAGACCTATTAGCTATTAGCTTCTTGTCAGTGGACTTTGAATGGGGAGGAGAGTAGCCAGTGAGTCATGGGGCAGTTGGCCCACTTTAGGCTGGAGGGAAAGGGAGTGAAGCTTTGGCTCCTAGGAATAGGAAGTTACCATTTCAGAATCTAAAAATACCTTTCACCATCTGTCCACTCAGGCACAGAATGATAAATGCAGATTAGTTCCTGGATGTAGACATGAATACTTTCATGTGTCAAGCTAATAAGAAAACACTACCTTATATGGACAGTGCTCTACTACTTTATTGCACAGGGCAAGCTAAGTAGAATATATACATCATCTTGGCAGGTATAAATGGGGAAACCAAGGCAGAAAGAGAATCAACAACAGAGCAAGTGTGTCAAAGCGAGTGAGCAGTTGGGACAAACTGGGTGTTCTTTCTCCAACCCTCAGCCCAGAACTGGGTCTTCTGAATTAGGCAGACTGCTTAACAAGTAGCAGAATAAATAGAACAACAGTAATGATCACCCATTATATCTCTAGAGTGAATTTTCCCATGCTTCCCCACATCTGTTATAATAATCACAACCCATTACATTCCCCAAATGGGTTCCAGTCTGCAGGGTCCTCATACAGACCTTCCCTTTCTTGACCATCCAATAGGTAAGAAAAATGTGATGGTTAGCCAATGAGATGAGAAGAGTAGAGTCTCCCTCATTTTACAGCTGAATAAACAGATGTGGAGGCAGAAGGAGGTTTGCCTACGATCGTGTAGTAAGTAAATTCATTTTGTCACTGCACAGTAGAGCTCAAAGTACTAGAGCAATTCAGATTCAAGAGGAGCCCTAGGTCTAGAATTCCCCCTCTGTCCAATTAACTCCACACAGCAGGCGCCCTCAGTCCTGGCAGAGTAAGAAACTGGAAGAGAGCAGCTTGAACAAAGCCTGTTTTGCTGCACCATCCTAGGATTAAAGGGCAGCTAGTGGCCATCTAATGTCAGATTCAAGACTGCAAGTCCCCTTGGCCCTTTTGGAGGAGGAGGGCGCTGAAAGGAGCCAGAAAGCTTCCCAGCTGGATCCAGCACACCCCTTCCCAAAGAGCTGAAGAAGTTTAGGTGGGATAGTCACTTAGCTGCCTCAAATTCTGTCTCTCTTGGGAGGCTGGCAATGGGCTGCAATTCCAAACTGAGCTTCTTTGAGAGCAAAGAAGGACTTCTGAGCTCTTTCCTAATTTCAGGCTTGGCACACAGACAGAAAGGGAGGGCCAGGGCTGGAGAAGGCTCTGTGGCCCTCTTCCAAGCCTCACGCTTGTCCTCATGAGCCCTGCTCCTCCTCACTCACACACCCCGCAGAGAATCTTTTCTCCTCACTTCTCGGCCCATCCCCTCCCTCCAGGTTGGGCAGGTGTGTGTGTGTGTGGGGGGGTAAGGGTCAGAAGGACCTGACTGAAAAGCATCAGAACTGCAGTAGGGTGGGGCGGGCGGAGGTCGGGACAGGAGGGGGTCCTGGGAAGGTCAGAGCAGGGCTGGGGTGGCAGGCAGCTCCTTGTCACTCCCGCTCCTCGGACTTCGCTCCCTCCAACTGCTCTTCTCCTACCTCCAGACTTGGCCGAGCTGCAGGAGGTGGACAAGGGTCTGCAGTAGCCAGACGCAGAGGCGGCAGCAGCGGCGGCGGTAGGCGCTGGCGGAGGGCCGGGCGCCCAGGTCCAGGCCGCCTTCCTCTGTCCCGAAGGCGCTGGCGCTGTCCTTGGTGCTGACGGTGGTGCCGCCGGTGCCGCTGTCCTTGGTGCTGACAGCGGGTCCAGGGGCCCCCGCGGGCTCTGAGTTGTCGTAAACGAACCAGCGAAAGCTGAGCAGCTGCACGACCAGAGAGGGCAGGAGCACGAAGAGCAACGTGAGGCCGAAGAAGGTGGGCTGACCCTGCAGGTAGTAGGAGGCCGCCAGCCACAGGTCCGTGGCGCCGTCGGAGAAGAACACGAGTAGCGCGCACAGCACCCAGCAGCAGTCCCGCAGCTCATAGCGTGGCCCTGCGCCGCCCGTCGCGGCCACCCCCAAGCCCCCAGACCCCGCCGCCGCCTCCCCGTGCCCGCTGGTGCTTCCTCGGGCCCCCGCGGCCGCCCCCTCGGGCCCCGGGCCGGCCGCGGCTGCCGCTCCATCCGACTTCGCGGCCATGTTGGCGGAGCAGGAGGCGGGAGCGACTTCCGGGCGGCGGAGGGGTGCGGGGCGGGGAGGACCCTGCGCGGGCGGCTCCCTCCTCCTCTTCCTCCTCCGCCTCCCCTTCTCCTCCTGCTCGTCCTCTTCTTCTTCCCCCCTCTTCAATGATTCATTCTTCTTGGCGCCGACCCACCCGGCCTTTGGTACCTCTAAGGAAGGGAAGAGGGCCGGCGAGAGGACAGCATCCCAGGTCACCCTCTCCGTCCTTCCTTGGAGGCGTGGAGCCTCAACCACATTCTTTGGTCTCTCACCTACCCCTGGACTCCACTTCTTTATAGCCCACTCCCTACCCGCTCCTCTTCCATTTGTTCCCCCACCCCCCTGCGGCGACCTAGGTGGGAAACCAGGGTTTTGGAATGAAGAGGCTGGGGACCAGCTGCTGGGCGGGACCCGCAATAACCCTTTAGCAATCACTCTGTGCTAACGCGCCGCTTTCTAGTTTCCTGAGTGTTCACCTATTGTTACACTCCCTCCTTTGATCTTGAGAAGCCCCTTTTCTTATTGTCTTCGCTGGGAGGCTGAGAAAAAGACAGTTCCAACAGTTGCCGTCCCCCCCCCATCCCCTCCTTTCATCTGTCCCAAGAGGGGAGGGGCTGGGAGGAAACGCCAGGAAGAGGGGAAAGCGAGCACCCAAGACTGGAGAGCGTGTTATTCCAAGAAATCCAGATCACGGATGGGGGCGGGGAGCTGGAGAGCTCTGCGGGTTATGATCCGGAGAGGCCAATAGGTGGCCTTTATTCAGCAGGCAGTGGGGAACAGTTGCAAAATTTGAGCAGTGGTCACATCATGTTTTAGAAAGAAGACTGGCAATTAGAATAGAAAAGTGATCACAGAGAAGCAGCCTGGGCTGGAGACACCAAAGGGAGATTAGAACAGTGACCCAGGAGAGGGGATAGAGTCCCTCACATGTCTTGAATACACCCAGTTCATACCCGCCGCCTCCAGCTCAGATCAAATGTTCCAGGGCATTTTTTTTTATACAAACTCTTTGACCATCACTGCTCTAAGCACTGTACAATTACTACCTTACTTTAGTCTCAAAATTTGTGAGATTGTTCACATTTCTCCCTCTTGTTTTATACATGAAGAAACTGAGTCCCCCAAAAAGTGTATTAATTCATTCAGAGTCATGCAGTAAATACTAGAGCCAAATCCAAGTCCTTCACCTGGCTTCAGGATAGGCTTTGGTACTTCCCAAGGGAAGGCCAAGAGAAGAGGAGGAAGGAGATAGGACGGTCTGCCTCAGAGTGGCAGGAAGAGAGATGAAAGGGGACAGCTGCCCTGGGCCAAGAAATAGCGGCCATCTGCAGCCCTGCAGCCTGGCATCCCCTTCATTTTTTGATGTTGAGGTCTATCTGGCATCCCCTTCATGTCCAGGGGCTCTTTTAGTCTCAGTAAAGCTAGGAGGTTGGCGATCGTCTGTTGCCTAAAACTGGAAACAGGAGAGGAATTAGAGACTAAGGGAGTTTTCCAAGCTGCATTCAAGGTTGACGCCCCATGTTTAGACTAGAGGGCGTGTCAGTGGGTCTGGAAGTCTGGGTTCCAGCGCGACGCAGAACGGAGCATCTCTGTGGTTTTCTCTCCTGCAGCCATAGGCGGGGAGATGTATGGGAGGCAACAAGAGAAGACACGCGTTTAGGTCTGACGCTATGGGGCCAGAAAATCTGGGTTTCAAACCCTTCCATCTCTCTACGCTTCCATGACATTTGGGTAGGTTCCCTCATTTCTCTTAGCTATAGAGAAAAGTAAAATGGGACAAAACCCGTACCTTCCTCCTAGAGTTGTTCTGGGGATAGTTGTTGAGATGAATAACTGGGGTGATGCTTCCCACAAGAAGCCCTCCTGGATCTCCCACCCAGCTGTGCCTCTTCCCCATCCCTCAAAGAAGTCTTCTTGACCCTCACCTATTATAACCTCCCCCAGCACTTTAGCCTTTTTCTTCTTAATGTCAGAGCCCTGAGAATTTATCTTCTTATGTCTGTCTGTTTGGAACTGCCTGGGAATTCTATGAGGGTTGGGACAAGGCATCTATTTTCTTCACCAGATATCTTATTTCTGTGTCTGGACTCATGAGGTACTCTATAACAATCACTGAGTGAATGAAGGATCAACCATCCAACATAGGTTCCATTATTCTCCTCAGTTGTGAAGTTGAGTATTCAGATAGGGATAATGATTTATAGAATTATTAAGCCCATTAGAGCATCGGCAGCTATACTAAGAATTTAGTGATAGTACCATATGTTATCTTCAAACCAGCCATTTTTGGGGGTAGAAACTGAGCCCAAAGGAAGTGCAGTCATTTGTCTGAAAGTAGCAAAGCTGGCATTCGGGAACTCTGCTAGAGTTTAGGTGACCAGAAGACATGGCATTGAGGAAAGATTTCATGGTTGGTCTGAAGTGTGGTTCAGGTATAAGGGTGATCCACTGGTCAGGAGTACTGCAGAGGAGACTCTGCCTCTCAGGGGTTTGGACTTTCATGTTCGGAGTGACCCACAAGCTTAGCAATTCTGACTGGAACAGGATGTATGGGTGGTATTCCAGTGGTGTAGTACAGCCTGGGGAATGTCTGCTGGTGCACACCTGTAATCCCAGAACTCTGGAGGCTGAGATGGCAAGATCATGAGCTCAGTTCAAGACCAGGGTGGATTACAGAGTGAGGCCCTACATAAATTTTTAAAAAGGATTAAGAGAGGCTGAGTCTGGCTGCATGAAGAGAAAAGGGGCCCAGAGCTGGTTGGAACTGGACAGGCTCTCTGAGAGCTCACCCAACTCCCTAAGCCCCTCTCATTTTATAGACAGAGACACTGAGCCCCCCGGAAGAAGTGCCTTGTTAGCAGGTGGCAGGCAAATCCAGAAACCTTTGTCTAGTTCCCAAGGCATGGTGCCTGGACTACACTGGAGATCACTCAGAAACAGCTCTCGTCGCCTTTCCCTACTTAGCCTCGCTTGGGATCCCACTGAGGGCTCACACCTTGCCTGCTGCGCTCTCAGCTTGGACCAGTTTTCAATCATTTTTCTTTAGCTTCTACTGAACTATTTGCATCCATGAAAACTACGCATGAGACAATTGATACTACATTGTTTATGACAGCAAATATTGGGAATGACCCAGATGCCCATCTGGACAACAGCTAAAAAAAAAAGAAACATGGACCCCCTGACCACAAAAGGGCCTGGAGCAGTGAACACTCCATGTCCTAATACGGAAAGGCCTTTGCAGGGAAGAGCAAGGGACAGAACAGGAGTTAGGCTGGGTAAAGGGGGGAGAGCAATAATCTCTATTTTAAATTGGGTACAGTGGCCCATGCCTTTCATTCCAGTACTCAAGAGTCTGAGGCAGGAAGATCGCAAATTTGAATTCTGCCTGGGCTACCTAGCAAGTCCCTGTCTCAAATTAAACAATTAAAAAAAAAACAACAGTTTGGGATGTAGCTCAGTAGTAGAGCACCCCTGAGGTCAACCTCCATGTACAAAAAACCTCTATTTTACGTGTTTATATATGCATGAAGAAGCCTTTGACATTTACATAGGAAAATTAGAGATTCCTGAAGGGGCACTGAGCAGAAGGGGAAAAGGATGGGAGGGAAATGTCATTACTTGCTTACTTACAATTTTTTTTGGAATCATGTGAATATATTTGCCCATTAGTAAAATAAAATACTAAGGGGACAGCTGCTACTCAGCTCCCACTGGGGGTTGTAACCCAAGGATGGGCAGGCAATCAGTGTGGTCAGATGTTCCAATTATTCAAGAAGTCAGAAAATTCAATTTTACTATAATATTCTTGAATTTTAAACATTGGCTCCAATTTTTCTCTAGCAGTTTCCAGGCCAGTAACTAAGTCAGTGGGTTAGACATGGCCGGAGGGCCACCATTTCTTAGCCTGAGCCCAGGTGGTTTTCCTGCTCCCAATGCTGGAGTTCTCAGAACCCCAGCTTTCTGCCCTTGTGCAGGCAGCTACAGGACCAAAAAGCATCTTGCCCCGCCTGCCTCTTGGCACTATCCAACCCATGCCCCTTGGAACTGTGACATTTGGGGCTTTTAACTCAAGATCTGGAAGGCAGAGAGGGGTTATGAACTCTCAGATAATTTTCTTCCCTAGGGCACTGCAAGCTTGAAGGCCCAGCTGTCTCCTGCTGCCCACCCATCTGTCCCTGGGAGATGGGGACAGGAGTGGGGCTGACAATGTGGGAGTGGGGAAGTGTCTCTGGTCTGAGCTGCAGATCACTGGGCTCTGGTCAGACCAGAATCTAGGAGAAACCTAGAGACTGTTAGAAAAGAAGAGTGGCTAGTTGGTGTGTGCCACAGTAATTCACCAAATTACTGACTCTAAAAGTAGGAAAGATCCTAAAGGCATCTTGTTGAACTCCCTGTGAGACACATGGGGAGACCAGCCTCTGCTCTCTGCTACACCGCCCCAGGCCAAGGTTTTGCAGTCTCTCTCCTAGACACCTGAACTGGCTCAACCTCATCACTGGGTCCCCAGCATCCCTTTCCCTCCTAGAGTCCAATCTCCACCTGCAGCACCCTCAGCCAGAGGGCCTTTCCAAAAGGGAAACCTAATCAAACTCATGTCATCTTAGAACCTTCTGACTACTTCCTACCTCCCTTTGAGCCAAAGTCCTTACAATATCAGTGCTTACAATCTCACCTGCCCACCTTTCTGAACTCATCTCCTGCCATCTTTCCCTCACTCCCTCTGTTCTAGTCACTCAGGCCACTGGCTGTACCCTTCACAGGCCAACCCTCTTCCTTTTATACCTGCTCTTCCCCTAGATGTTCCCACTCCTCCATCTTCCCATCCTTCAAATGCTTCCTTCTCAGAGGACTTTTCTTGGTCACTACCCCCACCACACATGCACACACACACACACACACACACACACACACACACGCGCGCGCGCACACACACACACGCACACACACACACATGCACACACACACGCATGCGCACACGCACGCACACACACACGCTATGACCCTCCTGCCTTGTTTTCAATTCCCTGTGTATATTACTACCAGACACTACTGTGCATCTTCTTGTTTTTTGTTGCCTAGAATGTCAGATCTGGAAAGCAGCAGGTTGCCAAGACTTCTCCACTGTCTCCTCAATGCTTTGTGGAGTCTGGCAACAGGCAGGTGCTCAGTGATCCTGTGCTGTTTGCGACAGGGGAGGGCACAGGCCTACCACTCAGGCAACAGCCAGTCCTGGCTCTGCCGTTACCTGCTCAAGTGGCCTTAAGCAATCACCTCGCTTCTGTAGCCTGTTTCCTCACTGGTAGAGCCAGGGCATCACTAACATACCTCCGGCCCAGCAATGTCGGTGAGTCTCCTCCCTTCCAAGCTTTCTTCCCATAGAATCCAAAGTCTGTGAAATAAACATAATCCTCTCTCTCTGATCTTCCTTTCTTCTTTTTCTTTCTTTCCTTCCTTCCTTCCTTCCTTCTTTCTTTCTTTCTTTCTTTCTTTCTTTCTTTCTTTCTTTCTTTCTTTCTTTCTTTCCTTCCTTCCTTCCTTCCTTCCTTCCTTCTTTCTTTCTTGGGGAATGAACCCAGGACCCCATCAAGGCTCGGGGAGAGCTCTACCACTGAGCTACATCCCTGGCCCTTATTTACTTACTGAATAGTTAATACATTCACATGGTTTCAAAACTCAAAGGTATAAAAGGGCCACATTGAAAAGTGTCTCTCTTACCATCTTCCAGCCACCAGCTCTCCTTCCCAGAGGCAAGCCACGGTACGGTTTCCTATGTGTATCTTTTCCTTCTCCTTCTCTCCGCCAGTCTCTTCTCTGTCTCCACCGCCTATCATTTTAAAACAAATGACAAGTTACTTATACACAGTTCTGTATTTTGCTTCTTTTATCTAACTGTTTTGGAGACTACTCTACCTCAGTGGAGAGTGGCTCATTTTCTTCCATGGCACCAAGCTTGCCTTTGCACGGCTGTGCCATCCTCTACTCCCCTGGCAGGTTGTCAGACTGGTGCCAGGCAGGTTGTCTCCACCCTCTGATAACATTTCAGTGAGTAACTTGGTGACCACACTATTTTGGATCTCTGTAGAAGCAATTCCTAGCAATGCACTTGCTGACCAAGTGGTATGTGTGTTTATAATTTTGATAAATGTCCTCCAAGTCACTTACGGATTCATCTTCCAATACCAACCTTGAGTGAAGATATTTATAAAGTGATTTTTAAAATGGACTGCAATAAGTCCTCCAGACTCCTTAAAGATAAATAAATCACATCACTTTGCTAAATCTCAGTCTCCTCTTCAAGCAAATGGGTGTCTGCAGGGCATGGTGGTACTTACCTGTAATCTCAGCCCTCCAGGAGGCTGAGGCGGAAAGATTGCAAGTTTTTGAGCCCAGCCTGGGCAACTTAGTAACTTAGCGAGACCCTATCTCAAGATAAAACATGAAAAAAAGTGGGACTGGGGATGCAAAAGTCCTAGGTTCCATCCCCAGTACCACAAATGTAGATATATAATTTATGTATATATTTGTATACATGTAAAAATAAAATAGGTATCTTACTTCATAGCATAGTGGTGAGGAAATGCAGGGAATGTACTCAGCACAGTTTCTGGCACATAGCAGGGCCCCTCTAAAGGGTACTTATTCCTGTTGTGCTTAACGTTGTCATCTGCCGCAGCGAGCTTTGTGGAACAAGGACTTTGTCTTGGTCACTGCTATAACATAGCTTCTGGTTAATAGTAGGTATTCAATACTTATTTACTGAGTGAGCCACTTCCTAATTTTCCTGCCCCCACCAGGCCCTCCGGTATGGCTGAGCCTCCTCTACCCATTCAGCCGCTCCTGCCCCCTTCTCCCCCTTCTCCTTGGGCTCCAAACATTCACCTCTTCCAGGCTCCCTCCTGCCACGGTGTCTTTGTTTCTTCTGGCTGATGCACTTTCTCTGCCCCGCCCCTACCCTTAGCCTCTCCATCTGCTGACTTTATTTCTAGACATCTTTAAATCTCAGCTAAAATGTCACTTTCTCCAGAAAGCTTCCTCCACCCTCTAGACAATCTCACTGGACTCTTAGTGTTTCATTCGTGGCTCACGACAAAAAGAAATGTTGTGTGCATGAACGTCAATCTTGGTCTCATGGCTAAAGCCTCAGAGGCTTGAGACTAGGCCTGTCTTGGTTACCATCAGATCTCCAGGGCCAGGCAGACACAAGGTCAGTGCTCAGTAGCCGTTGCCTGGAGTGAGTGACTAAATGCCGACACCCGTTTTACAGATGGGTTGAGTCCTCTCACCTCCACCCAACAGAGGGGAGGATGACTCCAGGTGCCCTGGTTTCCAGTGCGATGAAAGGTTCTGGTTGGTAAAAGTTTCCGGTTGGTGAAGAGGCAGAGAGAGGGAAGAAGGCAGGAGAGAGAGAGAGACTGGATCCTTAATTCTGTCCATGGTGAGGCCATGGCTTTAAACATTCAGCAAATCTGAGTGCCTTCTGAGGTCCTGGTCTTCCAGGAGGAAGCTCATGGAGCTGCTGTCCTCGGTGGATTCCTGGGCTGGTAAGAAACTAAACCTGGGGAAAAAATGGTGTGGTCCAAACAAGAAAGTGACCTGTGGGAGAAGACAATGAGAACCAATGCCCTCTGCAGACCCAAGGGGCAGCAGCCCTCCTGAGGGCCTGCTCGGGATGGCAAGGTCTTGCAGGGGGAAGGTCCTGGAGGGAGGAGCAAGTTCTCACCCAGAGGCGTGGGAAAATGAGGTGCGTTGGGGAGCCAGGGCTCAAGCAGAGCGGGGTCAGATGAGGTAGAAATTAATTAATCCCAAAGACAAGGATGAGGAGGCATGTTCTGGGAGGATTACTGCGGTGCACTTCTAATCTACAAAGATGGAAAACAACCCAGACACTGTCTCTAAGAGTATAGGCCAGTAAATATAATATTCATGGCTGCAACACTGGCAAACAGACACACAGAAAGGTGGGTACTTCTGCTGTGGATGAGGATGGGCCTTGGTAGCAGGAGGTGGGTGAGTATAGCTCTCCTGGAGAAGAACGTGGGAGTGTTCAGGAGAAAGAAACAGTGTGCCCTCGGAGGACACAACAGTGCGCCAAGAGGCTCCGTGTGGCTCTGTATGCTAACGGGAAGGGAAAGGCCACCCAGGTGTGCACAGCCCAGCTGGAAGCAACTGTGGGGTTTTCAGGATTGAGCCAGGGAAGTAGGGAAATAATTGACTTACAGCTCAATAATATTGATGTAGATTAAAATGCACACCCAGTTTATGAATATCTATGAAAATGGAACACACCCAACAGTTCTGCTCCTAGGCATACACGACACAGATACATACTCAGTGCACCGGAAGACACACACAGGAAAGTTCACACCTGCACTGCTGTTTGTGGGCTCAAGGTGGAAACTGCACACTTGTTCATCTCATAGAATGGTTTTATTAGGGTGCACTCCTATGATGGAGCACCCTACGGCACTGAAAGTAAACCATCCACAGCTACATGCAGCCAGAGATGAATCTCGGAACGTTGAATGAAAGGAGTTCGACACGAAAGAGCACCACATTGTGATTCTGTGTGTTCCAAGTTCAAGAACCAGCAAAATGGATCCACGGTCTGAGAAGAAAGGTGGCCATCCTTGGGGTCATGATGCTGTAAGTATCATGCTTGCTGGACTGTGCCCTTAGAGACAGTGTTTGGAGGGGTCTGCTGGGTGCTGCTAATGTCCTGTTCCTTGATCTAGTGCTGGTGACATGGGTGTGTTCAGGATTGGACAGTTCGTGAATAGTTCACTTACGATCGGTGTACTCTTCTCTCTGTGTGTAACACTTCCATAAAAAATTTTAAAGTGGCTGGGTGTGGTGACACACACCTGTAATCCTAGCCCTGGGGAGGCTGAGGCAGGAGGATTGCCATGAGTTTGAGGCCTGCCTAGGCTACACAGTGAATTCAAGGCCAGCCTGGACTACAGAGTGAGACCCTGTCTAAAAAAAAAGAATTTGAAAAACATGGGGCTGGGGAGATAGCTCAGAGGCACAGGATCTTGCCTGTCAAGTGCAAGACCCTGAGTTCAATTCCTGATACAAAAAATAAAATAAAATAAAAATTAAAAACATAGAAATACATAAAACAACCCTATGCATCTTGCAAGAAATCCCAAATATTTGAAGATATGCTTTGACATGGTAGAAAACTGAGTGGGTTGGGGACAAGGAAAAATAATATGAACAAGAAGAGGTCCTCACAGACCTACCGACGCCATGTGCCACGTGACCTTGTGGGATGGACTCAGCCCTCAGCAATTTAGTGCGTGAGAAATAACTGCATTTTAATTGAGAAAATAAAGCAGTGAACTCCAGTGTTTATGCACTGTAGAACACTTTGCAGCCATTAGAAAACAGGAGACATCTGAGGACACCAAAGCTGTCTAAGGACAAAGGGCCAAAGAGCAACCATGTACAACGCCCTCTGCCCCCTCCCTTCCTGGTCACACTAAAGCCACCTTGTGAATCTTCTCTAGGTTCACCACTGTCTTTAAATCCGCATCTCACCGGGCATGGTGGCCCACACCTGTAATCCCAGCACTCAGGAGGCGGAAGCAGGAGAATTGTTGCAAATTCAAGGCCAGCCTGCACCACAGAGTGAGTTCAAGGCCAGCCAGACGTGAAGAAAAAAAAAAAAAGACTCAATCAATCAATCAATCAGTCCACATCACAGTTCTAAAAAGACACACCCGAAAGGAATTCCGGTGTTCTCTGTAATATTTTCTCTTTTTAGGGGTGGGGTGGGGTCCTTTGTTTTTATTTTTGTTCTGTGACACTGGGGATTTAACCCAGGGCCTTTACACTGAGCTGCATCCCCAGCTTTTTTAAAAAATTATTTTTATTTTGAGAGATGGTCTCACTAAGGCACTAAGCTATCTAGGTTGGGCTCAAAGTTATGATCCTCCTGCTTCAGTCTCCCAGAATGCATGGTAGTACAGGTATGAACTACCACGCCTAACTTTATTTTCATTTTCAATAAGAATCTACTCATGGAGTTTAACATGCATGAAGTTAGGATTAAGCTGGTTGTGGTGGCTCAGGCCTGTAATTCTAGCACTTGGGAGGCTGAGGCAGGAGCATCACCCTGAGTCAAGGCCAACCAGGGTTACATAGCGATTTTAAGGCCAGCCTGAACTGCATCCTGAGACTGTCTCAAAAAACTGGAAAAAAAAAAAAGGATTAAAGGTACTAGTAAAGCTCAGGGAGGCCTGGAATATTCTGGATTTGTACTCTTTTGGGGGTCACTTAAGATTTTTCAAGCCAAGCCTGGGGGCCATCTGTTGCCTAGTGAAAATATAGGCATGGGGAATTGGGAAACATGTCCCCACCTGGTGTCCACATCTGGCTGCACGAACTTGGGAGGGTCCCCTTCTATTTCCTGGTCTCACTGTCCTCCTCTGCCCAATCGGAATCCGATTTCTACTTTACCAAGGGATGTAGGAGGGTGAAGCCAGGGCAGGAGGAGAATCTCATGAATGTAAGGGATTATTCTCCAGGTCCGGGGAGGAGGAATCAGTGGCCTCGCTTCCACCTGCCAAGCAGCAAAGGCTCAAAGGAAGCGGAGGGTGGAGCTGGGACCACCCAGACGACCAAAAAGCCCATTCACTGTGTCGAAGCAATCTCAGAGGCCAGGCTTGGCAGGGCAGCCACCCAGGCTGCCTGGAGAATTGGGATACTGGGCTGACCTCTCCACACTCTCCCAGCCTCAATGCAGCTGCAGCCGGGTCACCTCTCCAAGCCCCCAGCATCACCCACTCACTCCAACATGTACACACACAGTCCTTTCAGCCCATCCTCGCACCAGAGCCAGAGGGCCTTGCACCAGGCAAGTCCAGTTGTGCCTGTGCTTGCTTGAACCCATCCCACAGAGAGTCACCGACTGAGAGCAGTGCCAGTCCTCTGTCTCTGTCCACAAGGCCTGGCAGAAGCTGCTGCTCCTCCTCCCAACTCCAGCATCCCAAGACGGGGTCCAGAGCCTGGCCCTGGTTAGAATTCTGGCTCAAATCCTCACTCATTCAAAAACTGTTTATTGAGCACCTATCAGGGACAGGCACTATTCTAGGTGTTTAGGATGTATCAGTGAACAAAGGAGACAAAAATTCCTGTCCTCATGGAGCATCTTTTGTAGTAGAAAGAGTAACTATAGACACAGTAAATAAGGAAATTACACAGCATGCTGGAAGGTGACAAAAACTATGGGAAGAAAAAGGAAGCAGAGGAAGCTAAACAGGAAATTGGGAAGGACTGGGATGGTATTTTAAAATAAGGTGGGCAAAGTGGGTTTCACTGAAAAGGTGATATTTGAGTAAAGACTTGTAGGAGGTGAGGGAGAAAGCCAAGCAGCTATGAGGAAAAACACAGATAGAAGGAATAGCTAGTGCAAAGGCCCTGTGGTAGGACCACTCTTATCTGAGGAACAGGAAGGGTGTAGGAGGTGATTCATAGGGCTAGGAAAGGTCACACAGGGGCCTGCGGGTCTTGGTGAGGAGTGAGATGGGAGCCATGGAGGGTTCTGACCATTGGAGAGTACAGGAGGCAGCACAGAGAGAGAGAGGAAGCCCAGCAGGGCTGTGATCCGAGCCAGCATGTGCTTGGTGGCTTCAGCCCACTCCTTTGAGGAATGCCAGGATGTGTGACCCCTCAGCACCATCTGCCCCACACCCTGCCTCAACCCAGGCACGGAGATGGGACTTCCAATCCCTGAGATGGTGAGGCCCAGCTTGGAAGAAAGGTGTACCCTACAAGGGGAGTTGATTTTGTTGGCTCCGGTCCCCAAACAAGGCCTCAGCAGGCACGTCCCCAGACTTGGGGTGGCTGTTTCCACCCCTGCACTTGCTTGGTCATGCATCAATTGCCTGATTCTCTGGGCTGGAGCTCTCTAAGTGCAGGGACCAGTCCCGGGTTTGGTTATGTGGACTTTCTATCATGGGGCCTTGGAAGTGGCTTCATGCTTATGAAATAAGCAGTTATGAAATATAAGCGATCTCCAAGAGTCCTTCTAGATCTGACCATGCTCAATCTTGGATATGATTATGACTCTCCTCTCTCACTTCCAGTGGCCAGGAGTAGCCTCTAAGGGCCAGTGATATCCAAGAAACTGCTAACAGGAGCCTCCCTCAACCTCTCCCAAGACCCACCTGGCAGGGTCGGAGGGGGTCAGCCTGCCCAGCCTCTCTAGGCACTGAGGCCGACAAGCCTCAGGGCTGGGCAGGCCCGAGGGATGCCTGTGAATCTCCTTTGGCAAATGTCCCCCTTCCGTCACAAGGCCTGTGCTTGCATTTCTGAACCAGAAGGTATTTACACAAAACATCCTGGGTTTGGCGACAAATTCACCCTCAATGAGGAATCCTTAATGAGTCTCTCTCCTTCCCCACACCAGGCAGCTTAGGGAAGATTAGCTCTACCTCTAGTAGTTGAAGAGAGCTGAAGGCCAGGCAAAGCCGAGGTGCTGCTGGGGCTTCTGGGGCCACAATTTGGGGGAGAGTCTAGAGGTTGCTGTGGGATGGAGACCACAGCATTTCCTGCCCCAGTTTGCTGTGTGATGAGGCAGTGCCTCTCTCTGGTCAAAGTGTGCAGGTGTGAAACAGGGCAATAAGAAACTGCACAAAGATCTCTAGGAAACTAGATCAAGGCAGAGCATGGGAGGGCTAAGTTATCCCGAGTCAGTGGGGGAGAATAAAGCTGGTTATGGTGGCACACAGCTGTGATCCCAGCTCTCTGGGAGGCTGACTCAGGAGAAGCCCAGCTGAGGCAACTTAGTGATTTAAGGAGACCTGTCTCAGAATAAAAAAAAAAGGACTAGGGATGGAGTTCAAGCCTCAATACCAGAGAAAAGAAAGTGGGGAAGATAAAAAGGTAAAACGAGGGAGGCAGGAGGCAGGGTCCTCGTCTCCCTCGGAGCCTCGGGTGAGCCTGGTGTTTGCAGCTAAACAATGGCGGATGGGCACAAAGGTCGCTAGGGAACCCTGTGGTTCCACCTTGTCGCTGCTGCTGGCTGCCTGTTCTGGGAAGGCCTCTGGGATCCTGTAGCCCCCATGCACGTCCCGGCTCCTGCAAGGCTGCATTCCTGGGCTGGCACTCACTGCACAGTTCTCCAGGGCCTTCCCTGGGTCTAAGTCGGCTACGCTGGACCTTGGGCTGATGAGCACTGTGTTCAGGGGAAAATGTGAAGTGGTTACCGCTCCTTTTTCCATCCTGTAGGGACAGACAGGAGAATTTCTAATCCCTTTTATTAACCGATTGGAAACTGCAGGAGTCAGAGGTTAGATATAAGTCACACTTCCACACAGGCTTTCTTGGTGTTCATTAAATGGGGAGAAAATGATTTATACATCTCCAAACCCTTTATTACTACCTTCCATAGTAGATAATTATATCATTACGTATCGTTAATTGTCGGAGTTTCCTACTAGGATGAAGTTCCAAGAGGGTAACAATTTTGTTTTTCTCACTGGTACATCCTCAGCACCTTAAACTGCCCCGCACATACTAGGTTCTCAAGAAAGATTTCAAGAGAGGGAGGGGCGAGAGGCAGCGCCTCCGGCTGTGCACTTTCGGGCCTGCAGGGGGCGCTCCAGCCCCACCCCAACGCCAGGCCCCGCCTCTGGCGTTGAGCTGACGCTAGTCGTTGGCGCTGCGCGTCGTCTTTCTATTAGTGCGCAAGCACGCCGGAAGTTCCGTCATTGCGGCGCGTGCGCAAGGGGAGTCAGTCGGACCCCGGGCGGTCCGGAGCGAGTTCGGGTAGAGCAGCGTGTGAGGTGCGACCCTAGCTGCGGGGCCATGCTTTCCCCGGAGGCGGAGCGGGTGCTGCGATACCTTGTTGAGGTGGAGGAGCTCGCGGAGGAGGTGCTGGCGGACAAGCGGCAGGTAGGAGGCCCTTCCGTGGCGCCGGGGTCGCGGTGAATTGATCTGGCCCGCGGCCTGTCGGCCCGACTCGGGCCGTTTGAGAGAACGCGGGTGAAACGCTTGGCTTGACGTGGTGCATCACTCTCCCATCCCGCTGGCCCTAAGTGACGCCTGCTCTGTGCTGCGCGTTCCTGGTCTTCCTTCCCGCCCTTTCCGCATTCTGGCCCATTATCACCCTGGGCGGCTTCAAATACTTGCTCATCATTTTTACCTATGAACGTGTGTGTTTTTGTATGTGGTAGTGGGACCTGAACTCAGGACCTTGTGCTTGCCAGGCAGGCACTTGTGCCACTGAGGTATATCCGCTGCCCGACCCGGGCAGTTTCAAAATGCAGGTCTGGACTCCCATCATTGATCTGCGCGCACGGCCTAACCCACGGCCATGAGGAGACACGAGGGACAGAGGAGAGGCTTGACTGGGGACCGGGGAGAGGGTGCCGGTAAAGGCCGAGTCTTGGGAATTGGGGTCGGGATGGTGTTTTGGGATCTAGGTTATAAACGGGACCATGTGGCTGCTGCGTGGAGTATAGAATTCAGGAGGCCGGGGTCGAGGCAATGAGCCAGCAAGGAGCCATTGCCGTAGTCCAGACCGGAGATTGAGTTGGACCAAGTGGTGATGATGGAGAGTCAGTGGTGAGAAATACATTTTGAAGGTGGACTCAGCAGTGAGGCAGTGAGAAGGCTTGGGGGTTGGTCAGGCAGGAACTGAGGAGGGGAGGGCGTGCAGAAGCCTGTCAAGTTAAACACTACATCCGAGTGTGCAGGATGACACTGTTGAATTTGGCACAGTTAAGGCTTATCGGTCAAATACCTACAGTGTGTCAGGTACTGTTAAGCTCTTTAAGTTCCTTACTCAAGGCGTAAGGAACTCTGGATGTTGTAGCTCCAGAGCCGTCACTCTCAAAGCAGAGATTGGCTCTGCTTCCTCACTTCCGGAGTAGTTGTGCTAGTGTCGCCACTGCTGCTTTTCCAGTCTAGTATTGGAGGGGGAGGGGGGTTGTTCTGAGATAGGGTCTTGCTATGTAGTCCATGCTGTCCATGAATTTGTGACAATCCTCCTGCATCTACCTGTTTTAGGGTTTCTTAAACTGGGCCAGAGTTAGCTAGAAGAGCTAAAAATAGAGCTTAGGTCTAGTGAATCACAGTGTCATAGAGGAGAAGGTTTCACTCTCTGGTGATTCTCAAGTTTGAGTGGGTAACACAAAGTTACCTATTTAGTCAGCACACATTTTCTCAGCACCTTCGAAGAACCAGGCCCCTGTGTAAAGAACCTGGAAGTTTAGTGGGAGGAGAAACGTATTCACACATTGGTCTTATTTTGGGAAGTAACCCAGGAGTGGCATGTCCTCAGCCTCTTGTCTGTTGATAGTTTGGGGCAACGGGTAGCTGAGCTTCCATCTGCTCCTGTTTTCAGATTGTGGACCTTGACACCAAGAGGAATCAGAACCGAGAGGGCCTCAGGGCCCTACAGAAGGATCTCAGCCTCTCTGGTAAGTTGTACTTCCTGACTGCAGCCCTAGAAAACCTATTCAGTCTTTGAAGGCATTTCTTGTCCCTGGTAGAGACCAGGTGGGGACAACGAATGTGTTTCTCAGCCTAAGAGCACAGCTGTTGTGGGTCTGACACAGAGACTGTGGCTCAGGGTTTTAGCTGCTCACTTCAGTGACTGCTGTTAGCTTCTGGCTCATTGGGGATTGCAGACACTTGAGAGTGTGGCGTGGGAGGTAAAAATGACAGCCCCTACCCTTCTTGCTCTACAGACTAGAAAAGCACACCAAGTAGATCACTAAGAAGTGTGACATAGCAAATGATGGAGTGGGACGGATGTTACGGGTACAGGAAGAAGGAGAGGGTAGGCTCTTGAGATGAGCCAAGTGGCTGTGGAATAAGAGAGGATGAGGGGCCTGAATTGAGCCTGGAGAGATGGGCAGTAACCCAGTCTTAAGCAAGGGCCTTGAGGGCCAAGGGAAGACTTTGTGTTTTATTTAAAGTGTACTGGGAAGTACAGAACCTCACCAAGTAACATGCAGGGTTGTTACGCAAGGCTCCATGTAACCCAGCCCCCCATGAACTCTCCGTGTCTTCTGTCCTCTCACGCATTGACTCACACTACTACTTGTTCCTGATACCCAGGCGTGCAGTAGGTCCTTGCTGTTCCTGTTTCCTCTGCCTGGTTGCCCCTTCCCCAGATACACCCTCACTTTCTTCAGGTCTTTGCCAGATGTCACATCATCAGTGAGGCCTTGGACCACTGGCTATAAGTAACAAGTCCCTCTCATGCTCCAGCATTCTCTGTTCCTCTTACCCAGCTTTTATTTTTCACTCTATCCCGTATCAGACTCTGACATCCCTTATCAGAGTCTTTGCTTATTTCCTGTCCTCCACTGTAACATAAACTACATGAGGGCAGGGACTCTTTATTTTCCTGTGTCCTCAGCATCTACAATGCCCAATAGTAAATCGGTGCTCAAAAAATGCTTGTTGGAAAATGGATGTGGTGGTGCACACCTGTAACCCCAACATTCAGGGGGCTGAGGCGAGAGGATTTCCATGAGTTCAAGGCCAACCTGGGCTACATAGTGAGCTCAAGGCCAGTCTATACATAATGATACTCTTGTCTCTGCAAAAAAACCCAAAAAAGTACTTAAGGAAATTATCCTTTGCCATTTCAGAAGATGTGCTGGTTTGCTTCGGGAGTATGTTTATCAAGTTGCCTCACTCTCAGACGAAGGCAATGATTGAGAAAGGTAATTCTGCATGGGGCCGGGTCAGGGGGTCTGTCCATTTTTCCCACCTGCCTGGGATTATCACAGAACTGAGATTCTGGCTTTCGGCAGTCTGATGCAAGACAGAAACCCTGTGTTACAGGGTTCATACTGATAGAGGTTTTCATCCCTTCTCTGCCAGTGTGGGTTATTTCCTCATCTGTAAAAGGGAACGCAGCTACATAACACAGTTGTGAAGTTGAGATAAGGGTGTGTGCATGTGTCTGGCAGAGTATACTTGTATATCACTGAAGAATGAATTGGTTACAAATATCAGAAAACCCAACCAATTAAGGCTTAAGGAGGTAGGGTTCTGTTTTTCTCATGTGGAAGTTTGCCCAGAGGACAGCACATACCCAGCTGTGGCACCTGGCATGCTGTGGTGGCTGTTGTGCTACCAGTGCAGCCTCTCAGGTTTTGTGTCCACATGCCAGGATGGAGGGAGGGCAAGACACTTCCTCCTCAATGGCCTTGCCTTCTTTGGGGAATACGGCCATTCTCCCCAGGGCCTTTCTGCTAACACCTCACTGGCCAGAGCCACCATTCACTGTGAGGGAGCCTAGATGACTGTGCTTTTGTTTCTCATACCCCTGACAGTAGAGACTGGGTTGAAAGTGGAAATTCAGGGGGAGCAAACTTTTAGGGAAGTGAAGGCAAACCTGCCAGAGCTTTTAGTAATAACAGCCAGCCAGCTGTGGCACATGTACTGTAGGTTTCACTCCCACTGCTTTAGGGTGTGCCACAGCCTTGGGACCCAACATTACCTAAGTCTTGAAAACCATGAGATTCTGGAGCTCTTTGGAGAAGCATCATAAGGGTTCAGGATCTGGTGCTGGGTTCTGCTGGCCTACACATGTGACCTAGTCATTGTACCTAGAGGGTTTCTAGAACATCTTCAGGGTTCTGAGCATCAGGCTAAATAATTTCATGGGTTCTCATGGATGGACATGGACTAGACAAGCTTACAAGCGCTACTTATTTACAAAGAACAGTAGAACCATCACCCAGGGCCCAAAGGTTGGCCAATCAGGGCTTCTGTCAGAAAGGGTGAAAGGCTACGGGAAGGCAGACTAGCCAGGTCTCTTAGAGCAGATGGAATGTCACAGCAGTCAGTGGGTCACCAGCCTCTGATGGTGCCACTGCTCTGAGGTGCAGCCCACGTCTACTAGGATGACCTTTTCTGTTCACTGGGTTAATAAGGTTGAGCTGGAACATTTAGACTCACTCACTGATTGTTTTTAGTCACATGTTTCCACAGTTGTGCTTCTCAAAAACTCCATGCTTTGATGGACTTGTGTTTGTAAGATTCCTCAGCCGTGTCCAAGTTGGCTGGGTCCTCATTCTGCTCTCACCAGTAACCTCTGTGTAATTTTACTGTGGGAAGGTGGCCTATGGGTCTGATGGTACTGCTCCATGCACTGCCACCCCAGTGTATGGTGCATAATGAGAAAAAGATCACTGAGCCAGGAGTGAAGATGGTCTAGGCAAGCTGAGGGGCTGGGCAGGTCATGTCCCTCTGGTTTTTAGTCCCTTGTTCCTAAGAGGCTGGGGGAGGCTGGTGTCCCCACTACCTGGGCCCTTCTCTCTGAAGTACAGTCTTTTTCTCTGTTTGCCTGCCTCATTTTCAGATCAGGACCACCTGGATAAAGAAATAGAAAAACTTCGGAAACAACTTAAAGTAAAAGTCAACCGCCTCTTTGAGGCCCAAGGTATTGGCCTGGGGGAACTGGGAGCCAGGAGGGCAAAGAACTGGCAGTACCTACGCAGAAGGGCAGGAGTGGGAAGCCCCCAAGAAGGGGCCATGGCCAGGGCCATATGTGTGTAGCGCTAGAGGTGCAGGCAGTGGGCAGTAGTTGGTAGCTGCCGAAAAGTGGGATGCACAGGGAGGCTTGAGGGTGTTACCCCAACACAGCTTCTTTTCTAGGTAACAGGCCTCAAATGATCACACATCACATGCTAGGCTTTAACGGAATCTTAGCAGGTCTCAGTCAGGGGCAAATAGTAGAGCTGACGTTCTGGGTAAACGCAAGCACTCCAGATAGATCACAGGTCTGACAAAAATGCAGCTGTCTCTGATAGCAGCCCTGGCTTTGGAGGTTGTCCATTGAGGAGGACCACCCAGATGACTGTCCTGGACAGAAGGGCGGTTATCTCTATCTTGGCTAAACCTGGCCCTGTTTCTACATACACAGCTGGCTAGGACTTTGCCTTATCCCTTTAATTGGCTTTCAGCAATGCAGATCGGTCCAGCCAGAAGTGCTGATGTGTAGTCTTTGAAGCAAAGCAACAGGGCAGTGTTGCCCCGCCCCATAGCTCCCAAAAAAGTGAGAGGATGTGGGTGAGGGGTGGGAGGGAAAGCTGCCCATGGGATTGAGTCTCCAGACAAGAGACTATGACTTCCTGGGGCATAAAAAATTACACATCAGAGCTGAAGCCTGACCCTAAAACAGTAGATACTGCCTTGAAATGTGTTATGCAGATCACTCTTCCTGCAAGTTGCAGAGGTGATTTCAGGTCTCCTACCTAGCCCAGCTCTCTGCACTCAGGCACTTACATACTTCCTGCCATTCTCACACTCACTCATCCCTGAGCCATTCCCCTTGTCACAAATTAATAAAACCTGGGTTTAGCCTGGAGTCAGGGCGTTTGTTCTGGTGAACCATCGTCCTAGCTAGACTTAGGCCTCCTTGGCTCCCTACCATCTTGGATATATAATGGTGTTTTTATGCCATGGGCTGCACTGGAAGCGATAGGTTGGAATTAACTCGCTAGAATTCCATTAACTTTCCTTTAGGATTACAAATACTTCCTGGACGGTCACGAGATTGAGGAAGGGCTTTCTATAGTCCATGGCCCAAGAGGGAGTTGTGCATCACCCAGTGTGTGCTTTGTCTGAGACCTGCTCCCGCCAGACCTTGAGGCAGGCTTGGCAGTTTGAACGGAGTGCTAGCCACTTTGCTGGGCCAGACTCCTGAGCCAGCAGTAGGCGGGGCAGTGGGAGGTCAGGCCTGTTCGTACATTGTCTTCTCCCCGCAGGCAAGCCGGAGCTGAAGGGCTTTAACTTGAACCCACTCAGTCAGGATGAGCTTAAAGCTCTTAAGGTCATCTTGAAAGGATGAGAGTCAAGCACCAAGATAAGAGACCTACAACCATCATCTCCCCTGTGGTCATGGAGACCCCAATATCTCTGACCTTGAAACCTACAAGGACAGGATTGCCCCTGCAAGGGCTCAGGCATCAGGAATCTGGTGTGGCTTCTGCACAAAGCTTCTGTCATGGCGCACGCTTGGCTGCTCTGTGGTAGCAAGGACCCCTCAGCCTGTCCCTGTGTGCTGTGCTTGAAGCCTGGGGCTTGGTGGACACAAGACCTATTGACAGGGCCTGGCAGCCACCAGTAAGTGTGGGCGTGAGAATGACTGCCGCAGGCGCTTCTCAGCATTGGCCTTCTGCCCAGATGGGCCCTAGGCAGGGGCACAGGAGACAAAGAGGGGTGGAGCAGGAGCCTCCGGCCGGCATTCCTCAAAACAGAGGGGCAGTTCGGAGCAGCGAGTGGTGGGAGTGGACCAGAGCGGAGATGGGCCAGTGGCCTCCGTAAGCAGCAGACTGGCTGCCCCATGTTCACATAGCCCTCTGGGGGCAGACGCATTGCCCTACTGCCTCTAGCTCTGGCTTCGTTCCTGCTGCTTCACAGCTATGACTGCTCTTGGGTCAGAAGAGCCTTGCCAAGACTGCCGTGGGAGGCCCAGCGGCTTACCCACCTGCTGCTCTGTGAGCGCCCTCCCCTGCCTTCCTGGTCTGAGATCCTGGTGTTTGTGCTATATGTATGCATTCTGAGGGCTCAATAAATGTTTCTTAACAGATAACTTAGTCTTTATCTGAGGGCATAGCACTTCTTTGGAGTGCCACCCATAAAGAGGTGGCGGCTGAGGTGACAAGGGACCAGATGGAGAGGGCACATCTCACCTGCTTCTGCTTCAGGTGGCTCACAGTTACATGGGAACATAGCCTTAAGTTTTTCAAAAAGTGCTAGATTTAAGTTAAGTTGACTGTCCTGTATTAAAATACTGCAGATTCAAAAAATGTTTTAGCCAGACATGGTGGTGCACACCTGTAATCCCAATTCTTGGGAGGCTGAGGCAGAAGGATCGTTGCGAGTTTGAGGCCAGCCTGGGCTACAAAGTGAGTACAAGGCCAGCCTAAACTGTGTAGTGAGACCCTGTCTCAAAAAGACACACACAAAAGAAGTTTTAAATACATAAGCCAAATGTGGCCCAGACCTACAATTTCACATCTTGAGTTTTGTGCTCCCCCTGATGACCCTAAGAACCAGGTCGGGTTAGACCCAGCTGTGTGTCCTGCCTCGGGGGCCTGGTTGAGGGAATCCCGTCTCCAGAGTGGGCTGCTACCCAGCTGTGAGCAGAGGTGAGCAGCCCTGGCCCCTTGATGTGAACAGGCTCCAGGACGCAGATGAGAAAAGCAAGGGCAGAAGAGGTGTCTGATCTGCTTAACTACGACACTGCATGGCTCCCTGGACAGAAAGGGCAAAGTTGGGGGTAAAGGTGAAAAGGAAGATACTGAACTTTGAACCATATGGATATGATTTCAAAATACAAATTTAAAAAGTAGGGATTTGCAGAATTCCCAGGTGGATGCTGTCTGTTGTGGTTGCCTGGGTTACAGTTTCACTTTTGAAACATTTCTGACTCCCCAGCAGGGTGGATGCTAGGCTCAAGAGCCAATCACTTTTTCTAGTACAGAAAATTGAACCCAGACCCATTGTACTGAGCTAAGTCCCTGATCCTTTTTATTTATTTTGAGATAGGGTCTCACTAAGTTGCCCAAGCCTGGCCTGGAACTTGCAGTCCTGTCTCAGTCTGCCAGAGTGCTGGGATCACAGGTGTGCACGACCAACACTGGCTCAGTTCTTCCTCCTGGCAGTGGACCTGGAGGGCTGTGCAGGCTCGCCTCACAGGGATGGAGGCAAGTCCCTGTGTTCTGGAGGCAGAAGGTCCAGAGTAGCCCCACTCCCAGCCTTCCTGAGGCCAGCTGGCTCACTTCTTGGATTTGCCAGTATTGTCTCCAAAAACTGGGCTTAACCTAGACAGGTTCTGCTATGTGAAACCAGAACTGCCCAGAGCAGGGAGGGGTAGTGGGAGCTGCTTGGGGCCTCCAAGATGCCTGAGACATTTAGCTGACAGCGAAACACATCTTTATGAGACCTGCCCTAAACAGCTCTGCCTTCCTAATCCTCACCTTGCCCACCTGAGAAATGGGGGTGTTCTGGCTTACTGGTTTTCAGATGGTGCCCAGTGGAGATCATGGGTTTTCTCAATGTACGGTCAGGGCTTTGCAGAGGAGAAGATACATTTAGGGCTCAGCGCTTCTCCAGACTTTCAGTAAACAGTCTAACAGCTGCTTGCTGTGTGGCTCACAGGCTGGTTCCCTAGCCCTAGAGACCCTTTCAACTGACATGAGACATACAATACTAAAACCAGGAGAACTTGGCTGACGCCAACAGCACTCCTTGAGCCAGACCTGGTGCCAGTGACTCTAAGCAAGACCTGAGCACATTTATTAGACCTGATCTTTCCAGGGGAGAAGAATTTACTGCGCTTGTCTTCTGTGGGCCCCGGCACCAAGCCAGTCTGTCAAGGTTAGAGCCTATCTAGGCCCAGGATTGGCTGTCTCTTGGTGCAGTGATGCCCAGGGGCAGGATGGGTGGATGCAGGGGCCCAGTCCAAGCAGCAAGCAGCTTGTGCTTAGCCAGCAAAGCTGCTGCCAGGCTGGAAGGAGGGAGAGGAATTCGATGAAGTGCGCTGGCAGGAATCAAGCAGGGAGAGGCCAGGGTGGACCTTCCAGACACTTTCCTCCGTGCCAAGGTCAACTAGAAGCTTTCTTCTGGGCTTGAAGGGAGCGAAACAGCTGCTGCAGCTGGTTTTTTCTGTCATTGACACAGCCTGGAAGGGAAATAAGCTGTTGGCTAGGACGGTGGGGGTTTGCATCCTGGCTCCACTCCTGAAGTGCCCTGGTACTTAACAAGTCATTTGCCCTCCAAGCATCAGTTTTCTCAGCCAGGATAAGGACCCACATTTGGCAGTGGACAGGATTCATCAGGAAACCTGGCACCAGCTGGGGCTTACCTCGGTCCAGAAGGCATTAGGTGCTAGACTCAGGAATTCCAGCCCTTGTGGGATTGGTGTGCATGAGGCCAGACTTGAAGAGGTTAAGTGATTTGCCCCCCGTTTCCAAAAGTAGCAGAAGTGGGTCTTGAACCCAGGCTGTCTGGTGCCAGAGCCATACTCCCAGCCACCATGCCCCGCCCCCAGCCTTGCCTCCTAGTTTTGCTCAGTGGAAATGTATTAAAGCTTGCGCAGTGTTGACACCCGACAGACAGGTTGCAGTAAATATTAGCGTTCTTCTCTTTCTTAGCTCCTGCGCTGGGCTCAACTGACTGCGAGAGGAGCTTTCTTGACAGGTGGCCCCTGGCAAGCAAGTGTGTCTCAGACAGTCATGCCCAGATGACCTGCTGAGGTGCCACCTCTCCCAGCACGGTCACAGTACAACCATCTCCTGCTTGCTGTCAAGGCCGATCCTTAAGGCAGCTCCACAGCATTTAATCTTGTGGGCACATTGCCAGCATCTGTACATGCGGCCACAAGTACTGACCCGAAGATATGTGCCATCTCTCAGCACCCGCAGGCCCTGTCCCTGCCTCAGAGGCACTGACTAGGCTGAAGCCCCACTATGTGTATCCCCAGGGTTCTTCAAAGTGAGTTCCATGGCATCCTAGCTTTTACTGTATTTGACTCATTCTGAATGCCAAATCTTCATGGCCAAATCAAACCCCCTCTTGGAGCTCGAGACACAAGTCTGAGTTATCTGACCTTTTCACCTAGATGACCCTGCACACATCCCCAGCTCAGTCCTCAATCATCAATACCAAAGTAATTTCCTCCTCTGTTTACCTCAACTCCAAAGTTAATTTCCTGCTCTGTTTACCACCATCCACCAAAATACTTGACTAGAAACTTGGGAGTAGTTCTAGAGACTTCTAAATCAGTGGCTGTCTATCTATCTGGGCTGCCTGTTTGAGTCACTGGGAGCTTTAAAAAATACTCAAGCTCACGCCGGGCATGATGTTGCATGCCTGTAATCTCAGCCCTCTGGGAGGCTGAGGCCTGAGGATCTCAAGTGCAACCCCAGCCTGGGCAACTGAGTGTTTTGGTGAGACCCTCCCTCGAACTATGTAAAAGCAGGGCTGGAGATGTAGCCCAATACAAGGGCCCTGAGTTCATTCCCAGTGTTGCAAACAAAACATGCCCAGACCAACTACATCTGTATCTCTAGTAGGTATCAGTATTTTTTTTAAGCTCCTAAGTGAGTTTAGTGTGTAGCTGAGTGTTCTCTGTCTGTACTATGGAAATGTGAACCCAAGAACCAGCAGCCTCAGTACTGGGAGGGGACTGTCCAGACATGGCCGCAGCAGTTCCTCCTATTCCTATGGACGCAGCTCTGCAAGGTGACTTGGCCATTCTCACTGGGAAGTGAGTCCTGTTTCTTCACCCTGAGTCTAGGCTGGCCATGTGAGTTGTTTTGAGCAGTGGTATGTAGCCGAATGATGCTGGGACTTCTGAGCCACAGTCTCCTGAGCCTTTACCATGTCTTTTGGAATCCTGGCCCGACCATGTTGGGAAGGTGAGGCTAGACTTAGCAGCTGGTGCCCACATGGAGGAAGCAGCCTGGCTAACATAGCATCAGTCCCACTTGGAGAGTGAGGCTCCTCTAGGTCATTGAGTGTCAGCGAAGCTGCCAGGGGTCTGTACCCCTGTGAGTGACCGGAGGAGACAGGAAGAATCATGAACAAACAAAACAGCTGTTTTAAGCTGCTGGGTTTGAGGAGGGTGTGTTGCACAGCAGTAAACAGCATCACCTGGAGCTTGTCAGATGTGCAGATCCCAGGCCCCATCAGGTTGCCAGGTGACTATGCACATTAAACCTGGAGAAGCATCATGTAGTCATCTACCAAAACTGGATGTTGCAGACCTGGGGACCCGCTGTGGAATGCAAATCAAAAACCTCTTTTTCCTTTGTCTTGCTCCAGGCACACAACCTGACACACCAAGCTTTCTTGTCACTGGGATGGCAACAGGATGGTGGGGGGTGTCCTTCCCTTTTGGAATGAAAAGTCAGAGTCTTAAAAGAGAAAGCGTTGGCACTTGAGCTTTTCTGTTTCTTTCTCCTTGGGACAAGGATACAATGTCTGGAACTGGAGCGGATAGCTTACAACCATGAGGCAAAAACCATGATCACCAAACCAACGTGCTGAGTATGGCAAGGCAGAAGAGGGGGGCCCTGGGTCCCCAGGGCACTGTAAACTTGTTGGCCTGTGTGGCGGCCTAAGACTTCCTGTGAGATAATCAGCCCCTTGTTATTTAACTGCTAGGTGGCCTTTCAGTTAGAAGAAGCCAAATCCAGTCCTAAATCACCCAAAACCCTGAAAAAAAATTTTCTTTTGATCATCAAAGAAAAAAGTCACCACAAAATACAACTGAAAAAGCAAATTGACAAACCCAGGAAAATATTCACAGTATGTTTAACAAAGGGGTGTTATCTTTAGCATGTTAATATCCAAAACTTTGATAAATTTAGAAAACTTTAAGCAGCCCCCAAGGAAATAGACTGGAGAGCTTACAAAAGGAGAAATGCAAATTAAAAATCTGAAACCTCAGCAGTGCTCACTGGAATGCACATGGACAATAAGGACTCAGCACTTTTCACCTATCAATTTGGCACAGATTTTTCTTCTTTTTTTTAATTAAAAACTGGCAAATTGGAGCACTTTCTGGAAAGCAGTGTGGTTGTAGTAACTCCAACACTTTGATCCAGTAATTATGCTTCTAGGAATCTGTCCTAGCAAAATAGCCAGAATTTCAGTTGAATTTTATGGGAAAGGGTACTCACCATGGCATTATTTATGAAAGTAAAAAAATAGAATTGTGTCAATTATAAGAAACTGGCTTGGTAAATGTTGGCATATATGCAAACTAGAATGTTTTGCTGCATATGGTAATTTTGTTCTTAATTCTGCTAAGGAGCAGGAGGGTTTAGCTGGCAATGTTCAGGTTTTAGAGTGAAACAGACTAGAGTCCGAATCCTCATCACTTATGACCGAGACCCCAGCAATCTAGGTAACCTCTGGAGACCATTTCCTCATCTGTACAATGAGCATGAAAGCGCCAAAGCCAAAGCGAGTTAATGTATGTAAAAGGTTTGGTTTAGACCTGGCTACAGAGTGCTTCCAAATGAGAGGTTCTTAATATTCTTGGATAGAAAAATGGGACTCAGAACTCCAGCCCAAGGCCAATTTTATAAAAGAAAAAGTATGAATATATGCATTTTTTAAAAACTGGAAAGAGGCCAGATTATTGAAGATGGTTATGTCTGGATATTTTTTAAAATTTCCGTCTTTAGTTTTCAAATATTCTACAATGAGCGTGAATAATTTTTGTGATCAGGGAAATTTTTCACTCTTTAGAAACCAGCTTTAAGGTCAAGCCCTGAGGTCCTTCATTTCTTCTAATAATAGGGAATAGATATTTTGGGTTGTTTCCACCCAAGTCTTGAAATCCACCTCCTGACAGATTGACAGTATCTCTGTGTGTCTTAGGCATATACAGAAACTGTTCCATCTCCATTTGTCAGATGAAACACAGAGATTTAGTCCTTGCCTGAGATCACATAGCTGCTAAGTTGCAGATTGAATGAATCACAGTGCTATGCCAGATGGCTCCTGCACTGCCTGGCACCTCCCAGGACATTCCTGGCACCCACCTCCCACCTGCCCCACATACCGAGGTGTGTGTTGGTCACAAAGTTTCCCATCCCTGGCAGGTCAGGAGCCCCCTCCTCTCTGCTCACAGGGCCATCATTCCACATGAGGTCAAAGCCTCCGACTCGCTTTTCCTTTCCTGTGAGCCTGCACCAACAACAGACACAGGGTTAAGGAAGGTGCAGCTGGTGGGGCCAGGTCTCACTCCTGGGACTGTACTGGCTGGCACCTAGCCCGCCAGAGCTCCTGTTGTGTCCAGCTGTTCACTGGCTGTGTCATGGTGACCAACCACACAGGTGTCTGAGGGTTGTCCTTGAAGCCCCCACACTTAATAACATTCCCTTGATTTGTAATTTCTGGCATAGTCTGCTTTTCTCCCAAACTGAAAACACCATGGAAGTAGCACTAGGTCTCTCGTGCCCTTTACTGTGTCCTCAGTGTGTGGCACAGGCATGGCCACAGCAGGGGCCCAGATGCTTGTTGAATGAATAAGCATCCATTTCACCTTTCAGTCCAAAAGTGCCTCAGTTTTTCCTTTAAGGACCTTCCCCTCCCCACATGGTGGGGGTTCACACTACCCCGGGGCAGGTGGCCATGAGACCAAGGCCTGGACAGGGTCATAATGACAGGTCCCAGAATCAGCATGTGAATCAACCCCCTAGCAATAATTAGCCTTCCAGCTTTTGCTGAAAATAATTGGGAAAATCTAATATAGAAGAAAGAGGAGAGGAGAGAGAGAAAGAGAAACAGCAACACACAAACACACAAACACACACACACACACACACACACACACACACATACACACTTGGGGGTCATGAGTGTGAGAGCAAATGTGTTCAAGGTAGAAAAGTAGGGAGAGGGAGAAAACAGACCTACCAGTCAACACTGACTGAACACTTAGTTTCACCCAGGCCTGAAGCCTGCCCATTTTGTTGTTTTTTGCATTGTGTACACATTATTAGAACAATCAGTAGCCTTACTGGATACTTATCACGAGCGAGGCACTTTGAGGGGTAGTCATGATGCTTCCCATTTTACAGATGAGGAAACTGAGGCTCAGAGAGAGAAAGTGATGTGTTCCCAGGACCCACAGCCAGGAAGTTTTGGCTAAATCCTCCTTGACTGAGTCTTTGAAAACTATAGATGGCCACTGTGCTCTGGAGAGGTCTAGTCCTTGGGTCAGGAACCACTTGTATGGGCACCTCAGTTTCTCCATCTGTGGAACAGTCAAGCAGGCCAGATCTAGCTCCAGGCCCCTCTTGCTCTTAGTGGTGGCCCCACTGCCATAGACTGAGCATGAGGCCGAGACCACCCTCACCTGGCTTCCATGTCCACCACGTGCAACGTGTCCTCCAGCAGGCAGGTCTTGAGCTTGTAGTCCTCCTGGCTGCTGGCTGTCAGTGAGGGGGAAGCATTGACCTCCAGGAGCCACCTGGGACCAAGGGAGGGCCAGCCTGAGGATTACTTGGTCACCAGAGCCACTGGGATGTCACTGAAGTTAGACAGGTGCCTGGGCCCCACTCCCAGGCCAAGCGGGGCAGCTCCCTCCGTCTGCTCACCCTGGAGAAGAACAGCTAGAGGGGAAGCTGGCTTGGGGCAGGAGTGACCACGGGGCTTCCTGCTGGGATGTTTTCCTTCTCCAGTACCTGTGAGTACGAACGAATCCTGCTCTTCCTAGCTGTGCCTACACTAGGCACTCGCCCGCGCTCGCAGGGCTGGGAGATGGCAGGAGGAGCAGGGACCGTGCTGAGCTAGAAAGGGCATCTGAGTCTAAAAGGGCACTTGTGGGGCAGTGTCACCCTGTGGCGTGTGAACCCAAATGGCAGGATGCTCTGAGTTTTCCAGAAAAGCCCCAGATCCTGAGTTTTATGTAAAAACCTCCCCAATTTTAGAGCTTATCCAAAGCCAAAAGCCAAAATCAAGTGCATCTGCGGGCGGAGGTCAGCCCAAGGGGCTCCGCCTACAGCCTCTCACCTTGCACAGACTTTCATGTTAGACAGGAAGCTGGGGCACAGAGAGGGAAAGGCTCCCCAGCAGTCAATGGGGGACCAGGGATCCCCTTTCCGTTCTCTGCTGCCTGCATCCAGCTCATTCCCCCTCAGTGTCTACCCTAATGCCACTGCCACATCTTGCTACAAAGAGGAAGCTTGTTGGTGCCGTGACTCAGCTTCCCTTGAACCACAGGCTGACTTAGGTCTCGCTTTTGGCCCCTATGCCTGATTTCAAAAGCCCCTCAGCACCAACAAAGTGACTGTGCTAGAGGAGTCATCTCAACATCCAGCAGTGCTGCTGGGGAGCAGCCCAGTCCAGCTCCTTACAGCCTTGGCCTTGCCCAGCCTTGCCCTTGACCTGACACTGACCTTAGGCTCCTTGACCAAGCCATGGGCTTTCCTGGCCTGTCATGTCACATGAGCTGTCACTGTAGTCCCCACCAGTTCCTCCCCCTCCAGGAGCACTGCAGCCTTGCACCACATTCCTGGCAGGGACTGACACTGGGACCATATTCACTTACACAGCACTTTCATCCTCTGCACCAGGACTTCCAGAGGGAAGCAGCTCGCCTGGTAGCAGGGGAGCATTCCTGACTTAGCCAATGATCAGGAAAGACCTGCTAGAGCCAGGCTTGGTGGCTGCTGCTCCACAGACGATGGCTCTTTTACTCCTCCTCACTATAAGGTTCAGGCACTATTATGGCTGTGTCTAGGTGTCTCCCCAAAGCCTCATGCAGTCATAGGTGAGGCTTTTTCAGAGGTGGCTGGATCTGAGCGTGTGACTGGAATTTGTTCATGATGCTGTGCTGGGCTCAAGGGCACTAGGAGTAAGGGTGTGAGTGCTGCCTGCTGTAAGTAGCCTGGATAAGATAAAAGAGGGAAGAAAGATGCTGTTAAGGTCCCTTGTTGCTACTCCTACCTTCCACCCGCCATGAGCTGTTGCCCCTCTGCCATGTGCCACCCTGCCTTGGAGCCAACCAACTATGTACTGGAACTTATGCAAATGGTAAGCCAAACGAATCTTTCCTCCAGTGTATAAACCTTCACATGCACCCCTCTACTTCCAGGCTGCTCTCCCACTCACGGTTTGAGGTCCTGGTCGATGAGTATGTCATAGCCATACAGCTCGAAGCAGTGCTTGTCGCTAATTATCACCTTTTGCACGCTCTGCAGGCTCTTGATGAAGATGTTGTCTATGTCGCTGAACAGTGCCTCCACTGCCTGGGGGCTGTGCTTGGATGCTAGGTATTGCCGGAAACGCTGGAGCATCCACTTGCAGCCCTGGGCCAGCAGTCAGGCGGTGGGGGGACTTCAGGTAATGGACCAGGACCCTCAAGCCAACTCACTAACACAGCCCTTAGGCCTGAGTACCATGATCAGGGCAATCTGAGTGTAGCCTCCTCATGAAGCAAAGATTGTGTGCAGCTAACAGAGCTGGCCACCTAGGACCCCTGGGGTCACTGCAAGCCCCTCCCTAGGCCTCCCTCCCTGAGGAAAGACTACAATGACCATATGCCTCCCAAGGCCAAGAGTGGCCACCAGGCTGCCGTTCACATGCACAAGGCCCTGTAAGGGACAGAGCCAGGAGAGGGAAGGAAGGCAGCAGGTGTGAGCTGGAGTGGCTGTCCTGTGCCCCTGATCCAGCCCTCACCTCTGAAAAGTCTGAGAATTGTGTATTTGAATTTGGCCTTGAAGGTTTGTATGCAGATTAGGTAGCTCACAGGTAAAATAGATGATAGATAGACAGAAGATAGGTAGATGGCTGAATAGATAAGGTAGCATATCTGTGTGATACAACAGTGGATGGACTGAGCAATTGTCCAGGTGGAAGGATGGAATACTTTTTGTTTGGGGTGCATTAGTTTAACTGTAACTTTCAAACATTTAGACACAAGATTTGTGGACCGTCTTGTGGCTTGGGCCACCCAAATGGGAAGGGTGGCCCTGCCCTCCCAGTGAACTGTGTCCTGTCCGAGCTTCTAGCCCCACCCCACAAGGCTGTCCTTCCGGAGGGGGAAGCCCCGCCTCCTCACCTTCTTTGGGTGGTAGTCAGGAGACGTCTTCTGCACAGCCACGTTGGTAAGGTGAACATCTGACAGAGGTTGGTGGTCAAGGCCAGTGTGGACAACATGAGGAAGCCCTGCTCCACCTGCCCTCAGGGATTGCACTGAGACACTGCCTGGGATTGACAGGAAAGCTACAAAACAGCTCAACGTTCCTGCCCGTCAGGTCTGGGCTCACATCTGCCTGTATTTGAGTGGCTGTGGGCCCCTGAGCAAGCTGCTTAACCTCTCTGAGCCTGTTCCTCTACCTCATATATGGGGGAACACAACAGTGCTTTGGCCTCATAGGATTACTTGAAAAATCAGATAAATACTGTATGAAAGGGACACTTACAGTGCCTGGCACAGCTGATATTATGTCATGGTATTTCGGCTCAAGCAAACAGAAAACTTTCTAACCAAATATGCAACAGCTGCCTCAGGACACAGTGAGTGTCCCCTCGCTGCAGGGGTTCAGACTGAGTAGCCACCCTATGGGAACCCTGGAGAAGGGGTCCAGCATGGTGGAGGGCTGGGGTGACCTTACAAGACCCTGAGAGTCTGCCTTTTGGTATTGTCACTGTTGTCACCCTCCAGTGACCCCGGCAACACTGCAGCTCCCAGAGAAGAGCCACACACATCACTGCCTGTGTTCCCCAAGTAACTCCCGTCTTACAGCTGAGACGCTGAAGGCGAGGGGAAGGCGCTGACAGCCAGGCAGACTCCCCTGCAGGACTGGGCAGAATGGATCCCAACCTCCTGAAATGACCATAAGACGCAAGTTTCTGTAGGACTTAACATTTCTCAGCTGAGAAGGTGGAGGCCTTACGTCACTGGCTCAAGTCCAGCTTCTCCTTGTTTGTGGCATACAGAACACAGCAGGGTAGTGTCAGCCTCTCAGAGAAGGTGGGTGTCCTCTTTAGCCTCTTTCTCCCAGAATGTCATCTTTAGAGATTTTCAAAGACTTATTTTCTTTCACATCTGTCTGAGGGCTTTTCTGCCCCGGTTTCAAAAGAATAAGCACATGATGAATCACTAAATAGGAAGGGAGCCCTTATATTTATGATCGGTTGATTTTCTAAAAGAATTCAAGCTGGGCATGGTGGCACACTCTTGAAATCCCAGCACTTGGGAGGCTGAGGGAGGAGGCTGGCCTTGAGTTCAAGGCCAACCTGGGCTAATAGTGAGTTCAAGGCCAGCCTGAACTGCATAGTCTCAAAAATACATGCATACATACATACATACAATTACTAAAAGGCAATTCAGGGGCAGGGGAAGGAGTCTTCCACTAATGGGGTAGGGATGCCTGGATGTCCAGGTGCAGAAGAACGAAATGCGAGCCCTTTCTCACACCATAAACAAAGCCTCCTACAAACAGACCACAGACCTACACAAAGAGGAAAACTAAAAATCCAAACAGGTGTGGGGTTTCTTTGGGGTTGATGGAAATGCTCTAAAGCTCCCGATAGTTATGTGATGTGATACAAGCCTTTTTGTCTTGCACTTTAACGGGTTGAATTTCTGGTACGTGAACTGCATCTCAAAGCTCAACACAAATCTCAATATGAAGCAAGAAAGAGGCTTCTTTTTTCTGTACGTTCTTGAGTTTCCTGATTTGTGTTTAATGTTCTGTACTGCTTTTATGATGATGATATTATATAAAGATATCATATATAAAGCTCAATTATATCCCAGTAAATCTGTCATTTAAAACAATAGGAAGAGCGGGTGCTCAGGTGAGTGAGGCACAGGTTCTACTGCGGAAATCATCCCCTCACGGTCAGAGCTGCGGGGCCCCAGCACTGCCCGCTCCTCCCTGCCGGGCCTCCTGGGGGCTGCGGGAGGAGAAGGTGGCCAGGGAGCCTCCCCTCACTGCACAGACCCAGGATCCCGTCATCGCGGGCCAATGAGTAACAAAGTGGAAACAAACAATCGAAATCAATGTGGAGAGACGTGAAACTGACCAGCTGAAATCGCTAGGGGGAGGGATTCTCAGAGCCTTCGCGCGACACTAGACAGGGTGGAGGAGCTGTACAGACAGCTGTGGAGCCAACTGTGTAAAAAACAGAAACCACATCAGGACGAAAAGTAAGGCAAACAGGACTAGAGAAAAGATGCAAGTGTGACAGGGTGATAGTTTTGTCACGTGAATCTCACAACGTTTGCTAGCAATAAAAATGTTTTACTCTAATAAATCAGCTGTGGAACCCAAATGAAAATGTAACTGGGGGAGACCATCTGGGGAAAGGCTCAAAGCTGCTGGTAACAGGAGACAGGATTTAAAAGGCGGGTAGTGGGAGAGGGATGCAAATTGGAAGACACACAAATTATAAGCTGAAACCCTGCTTCCTCAGCATGTGAGTTGCATTCATTGATTTTGAAAAATTTAGAACTCAGAATAATTGCAAGATTATGTTTCACCTAGGTGTGCCCGTTGTCTTAGAAATGGCTGTTTAAGATGACTTTCCCCAGCACTGGGTACATGTCACTGAAATGAAATGGGTGTTTTAATGAGGGAGGGATAAAAATATAAACAACTCTTCTGGAGAGAGCTGGCCAGATACCCTTCACTCAGTTCCACTTCTCTGTGACACACTCAGCTTACCAAAGAAGCTGTCCCTCTGCACTCCTGAATATCACAACAGCAAAATGGAACCCTTCCCAGTGCCTGCCACATGGGACTACCAAGCCATAAATCCACCCCATGGAATGTTTTATACCCTAAAAAAAAATGTCTACAAGGAAAAATACAGAAGCTAATGTTTATTGGAAGAAAAGGTTATATATTTCTACTGATGGGTCAGGTCACCCACATGTAAAAAGTAACGGATAACATAAGCTCTACGAGTGAGCCCGGAGGAAATACACCCAAATGCCGAGCAGGTGTCTCTAGAGATGTGCCTTGAGAAAGGAGGGTCTTTCCCTTTTTGTACTTTCCTGAGTTTCCTGATTTGCATTTAATGTGCCATACAACTTAATGATGAAAACGCTACCCTCTATGCTTTATTACTAGAGAAGAGCTTATCTGTTAGAGAAAATGTTCATAATGTAAAGTTGAAGTGTGTGCTGACCTGGTTCTCATCCTCTCCAACTTTCAGAGGTAACAGATTCCTAAATGCTGCTCATACTAAACAGAAACATGCTAAACAGAAACATACCTTTAAAAAAGCAAAACAGGATAATAAACCAATTTTGCAACTTGCTGTGGTGTTTTTCACTTAAAAGTGCCCATTGCTTTTCCATTTCAACCCTCTTTGTTCTTAACAGGTCCATAGCGTCATGTGGATGCTTTGTAACCCACTCCACCCTCCCTCAAGCGTGATTTCAGTTGTTTCTACTTGTGCACTGTGGGCTTCTGCTGGTACTTTCTGTACTTTGTGTTATGCATATATATGTATTCATATACATTTGATTACTTTGGGCAAATTATAATAAATAATAAAGTCAGGCTACATATATATTTGATTATTGTGTGATCTCAATATTTATTATTTGAAAAGTTGTAACATCTGAAACAAATATGGCAAAATATTACTATCTGTTAACTTGTAGATACATTGGGCTTTTTATAGTCTTTTCTGTAGTTTTCTATATATTTTTGTTTGGTTTTGCTCTTTGTTGTTTTGAGTTTTCTATATATTTTATAAATACTGCATGCTAACTAGCTGCACCACTGGACCTTCTGAGTTTTCTATGTATTTTAATACTGCAAAATTAAAAACAATTTAAATGAAGGCATGGCAATGGTATGTATTCACTCGCTGTGAATATTGAATGAGCAAAAAGCCTCATTAAATAGAAACAGGCCCTGGGAAAGGGCGTGGGCTGTTTAATGCATCCCCACAGTGGCCAGAGATGTGCAGACACTTGTAAGGGAGGGAGGACACTCACATTTACTGGGGGTCACTCTGCTGGGCACTGTTTGTTACCTTTTGCATATTTAATTTTAATTAAAAAACAAGGTGGCAATAAAGTAGAACTAAATTAAACTTGGTGACTCACATTGATAAATTCTTAGAATTACAAAATAAAATAAATATGTTGGAAATGAAATTGGTGAGGTTGAAAAAAATAAGCTGTAAAGTGTACTCCGAGCCGGGCACGGTGCTGCCACCTGCAGTCGTGGTGTTCTGGGAGGCTGAGGCAGGACTACCAAGCTGCAGCCCAGTGTGGGCAACGTAGTGAGTTAGCAAGGTCCTGTCTCAAAATACAAAATAAAAAGGGGTGGGGATGTAACTTAGTGCAAAGGTTCTGGGTTCAATGCCGAGTACTCTCCTGCAACCAAAATAAAAAGTACTCAGAAAAGCCTAGTATTAATCTTCCATGCAGGTAGGGCAAATCGATACCTGGGACGCTCCCTTGAACTAGACCATGAAATGAAGGCAGAGACGTGAGCTGGCTAAAAATATCGGCTGGTTCCCAGACAGAAGCCTGGCAGCCCCAGTCACCCGCTTTTCCTGGGGCCATGCTCTCCCAGGACAGGTAATCCAGACCTGCCGACCCAGCTCCCAAGCATTTTATTCTGAAGCTCAGACCTCAGAATATTAAAACCTTTTTCTTTTGATGTGTTTAATTTGCAGATAATATATTCAATGAGTCAAAGGTAAAAAATGTGTATGTAAGGAAAAATCTTTCCACCCGTCTACTCATTCATTCCCCTCCCAGACACAACTTTTTTTTTTTTTTTAGTATCAGGGAATTGAACTTGATCTCAGGCTTACCAGGCAAGCACTTTGGCCACTGAGCTATATCCCCAGACCCCAGACACAACTTCTGTCTCTGGTTTTCTCTTTCTTTTCTTGTGGTCCTGGGGATTGAGCCAGAGACCTGGCACATGCTAAGCCAGCGCTTCACTCCTGTGCTACCCTCTCAGCCCTGTTTCCAGATTCCTGTCCATCCTTCAGAGACCTCTAGGCACAGAGAAGCAAACACACATAGACAGATGATTTTTAACATGAATGGAAGCATACTTTTTGCTGTTTTGTACTTTGCTTTTTTCCAATGAACTTTGCTATTCCATTTCAACAGCTGCATAGTATTCTACCATACAGATGCACTTCTCTGTTTCTAACTTTTCTTCCTCTCACAAAAAGGGTTGTTCAGTTTATAACCCTTGGGCTTGTCTTTTCCTCTGTTGCGGGAATACCTGTAGGATAACAGAGGAGGAGTTGCCAGAGCAGAGGGTATGTGCAAAGCATGGCCTTAGGTAGATATTTTCCAGGTTGCCTGCTGAGGGCATGGACCAACTTACACTCCCACCAGCCTTGCCAGGGCAGCGTGTTAGCAAAGCTGTGGTCTCTGCCAAGTGGTGGGTGAAAGTGGAGTTGTATTTGAATAGATGTATGTGCCAGTGATGGGACCGAAGAGAAGGGCATAAAAGGAAGTGAGCATTCTCCACAGGGCCAAGCTGTCTGCTCCTCTGCACCCATGCATGTGAATGTCCACGCCACCCAAGCCACCATCCAGCAGAGCAGCTTGGGGCAGCAGTTCTGAGCGGGCTGTGCTGCCCTCTGCCACTCCGAGACTGGCTGTGTCCAGCAGGAAAGGACTGGGGTGGTTGCATCTTGTGCCCAGACCCTACAAGCGCCCAGCTGCCAGCCAGGCTGAGGCAGCCCCCCTGGGACTGGGGGAGACCAGACCGGGCAGTGCGCACAGCCACAGAGCCCAGGATACACTGGTCGTCGATGCTGCTCAACGTGAAGCGGGTGTTGGAGAATCGGGCGAAGCCATCCCTGTAGAGCCAGGCGCGCAGCGGGAGGTACTGAGGTGGATGGAGTGGGAACGGAGGGAGGAGAGAGGGGGACACACAAGACTTCGTGCCTCCTGGCTTCTGTGCCTGCTTTCCCCCACCTGGAATGCTCAGCCTTCTTTCCAGGTCATCCTTCCAGGATCCATCCTCACACCTGCCTTTTCTTCCCCCCGCCCCCAGTATTAGGGACTGAACCCAGGGCCTTCTCACTGAGCTGCATCCCATCCCAGCCCTTTTGGGTTTTTCTGTTTTGTTTTGTTTTTGAGACAGGATCTGCCTAAGTTGTTTAGTTGCTCTGGATGGGCTCAAACTTAAATCCTCCTGCCTCAGCCTCCCTAAAGTGCTGGAATCGCAGACATGCACCTCCATGCCCAGCTTAACTTCAGTCTTTGACGTCATCCCTCCCTTCTCTGGGGGAAGATTCAGAAGAGCAGAAGGAATGGCCTTCTGGGCTCCACCACCCTGCATGACACACAGGCAAATGCGAGTCCCCATGGTGGCGGCTGAGCCTGTCTCAGACATCCCAGTGTCCTCGTGCCCACCAGAGTAGCGTAATATGGAGGGTTAAATATTTGGCGGATGTATGAATGAATGAATGAACAAACGAATGAGTGAGTGGGTGACTGGAGGGAGAACAATTCTGTGGCTATCAGAGTAGACTCTAGGGACAGGCTGTCTGGATTCAAATCCATTTTGTTCACTGTGAGACCTTGGGCAAGTTCCTCAGTCTGAGTCTGTTCCCATCTATAAAATGAGCTAGCACTCTGAGCCCCCACTAGGGGGTAGAGGGGCTGGGTGACAAGTGGTCACAGTGGTTGCTGTGAATGACTGAATGAAGAAAGAGCGGTGGGGAGGACAAAGCGAGGTGCTGGCCCATCCAGGATGGTGACTTAGGTGTGTCTGCCTGCCCCGGCCCAGGCCCTGTAACTCCTGGGCTTCCCCAGGTGGAAAGAGAACTCCCAAGCTCACACAAGCTCTCCTGGAACAGCCCTTCCCCACCTTCTGTGGCAGGAGAGCCCCAGCCTCAGTGACTCCCCAGCCTCAGTGACTCACCGACATCACCAGCACGTAGACTCGCAGGTCAAACTTGCGGCCTGTTAGGCAAAAAAAGAATTAATTTGTATAACAAATATTGACTACGTGTCAGACAGATGAGGGCTACAGCAGTGGATGGATCCAAATCCCTCGTACAGAGCTCCCAGTAATACACACACACACACACACACACACACACACACACACACACACACACACACACACACCGTACAAGAAGATAATAGGGCAAGGGGTGTCAAACTTGGTGATACATGACATGAGAAGGTGCCTGCCTGCCCCAGCATGGCACAGGGCCTTCAGGCAGGATGGAGGCCCAGAGGGCACCACAGCCCAGGGCAGGGAAGCTGCGGAGGTAGGAGAGCGAGGGTGGCAGGGACAGACTGCGTGCAGTCTTCGGAGTTTGTTCTAGAAACTGTGGGAAGCCGTGTGCGATGCTCTGGCCTCCGTGTTGGAGTAGAGCAAGGGGACCAGGGCAGTGGGAAGCGGCGGGGTGGGGAGCCAGGGCCAGGATTGGAGGGAGGACACGGGGTCATCAGACAGCTTCAGGAGCCACAAGGAAGAGTGGATGTGGGGGAGGAAGAACAAGCTGCGCCAGAGAGAGCCCCCATCCGGGGCTGGGAACCGATGGAGAAGCTGAGAACAAGGGGCTGCTGGGAGAGGTTGGGGTTGGGTCTGGCTGGGGCTAGGGCTGAGCTGCCAGCAGACAGCCAAGAGATCTGGGGCCAGGGATGAGGTCTCAGCTGGGGGCATAGAGCTGGAGTCACTGGTGTTTAAACCCACAAATAGGATAGGAACTTCCCCCAAGGGAAGGTCATTGTCTGGTGACAGGAAGCCAAGTGGCTCTGACACCAGGCTGTGCTGCACCTCAGACAGCCCCCACCACCTCCCCAACCTGTGTCCACAGACACAGGGCTTCAGGACTCAGGTCCCACTGAGCCTTGTCCCTCCCGTGTCTCCCTGCAGCCCACCCAGGTGTCATTCATGTCGCCTGATCACTGTGTCTTCTGGCTCAGTGCCATCTGCTCCTCCAGGTGCCACGACAGCAGTGGGCATCAGGACCCAGGCTGAGGCTGAGACAGAGGAGATGCTTTATACCCATCTGTGGGGTGATATGTGGGTGACTAGCTTGGTTCTCTAAAAGGGGGAAGTTTTGTGAACCAAGAAGGGCACAGGGAGCATATGCCAGCCTGAGGGAACTGCATGCGCAATGCTGAGGAGGCAGGAGGGGCAGGACAGATCTCTGCCCATGATTCCCTTCACTGCCAGTGGCCGTTGTTAACAGACTGCTTGGCGGAGGGGTCAGAGGGATGGGAGCCAAGATAGGCATCTCACCTCCAATTAAGTAGGGGTTCTCGATGTAACGCTGGGCTACATAGTTCTCCACAGGCAGCTCATCTCTCTGGTCATCGGAACTTCTTGTGTCCTACTTGCAATAATGCTCATTATTGGGGCTGGGGATATAGCTCAGTGGAATAAGCGCTTGCCTAGCAAGCACAGGGTCCTGAGTTCGATCCCCAGTACCGCAAAAAAAAAAAAATGCTCATTATTAACAGTCAGTGAGCATTTCCTGTGTGCTAGGCATTGTCTTAAGGACAGTGCTTCGGATATCTTATTTAACCCTCAAATCATCCCCACTTGGGCGAGTATTAATGATTTTCACTTTTATAGATTAGAAACTAAAGCACAGAGAGGTGGAGTGACTTGCCCAAGATCACACAGCTGGCCAGTGGTCCAGCAGGGGTGGACTCACAGGCTTTGGGCCCAGTGCCCGAGCATTTGACCTCTAGACCTATGCTACAGTAGGGCAGTCACTGGATACATGTGGTTATTTACATTTACATTGATGAAAAGCAAATGAAATCACATGTGGGGGTAAAACAACCAGAAGACATGATTCTAAGTGAAAAAAAGCAGTCACAAAAGGCAAATATTGTATGATTCCACTTATAGAAGAAGTCAAATCCATGCAGGCAGAAAGTAGATGATGCTGGTGGGGGGCCAGGGCACAATGGGACGCTCATGTTTAATGGGTGCAGAATTTCAGTTTGGGTTGACAAAGAAAGGCTCTGCAGACGTGTGGTGATAACACAGACATGAATGGTACCGTGGACGGTCCGCTGGAGAAGGGTGAAGTACAAAGACTATGCTATATACAGCCCAGCACAATTTTTAGAGAGGAAGCAAAATTTAAAATTCGGTCCCTCAGCAGCGATGTCAAACGCTCTGTGTCACCGTGTCTGGTGGTCACCCTATGGGAGAGCATGGATAGACGCTGTGTCCTTCACCACGAAGGGTTGTCTTGGACACTGCTGCCTGGCCCACCTGAGAGCCACCCCCATCCCTGCACCCCCCCCACTGGAAGACAGGCGCTGTCAGGAGCTCAGTGCTCCCAGCCTGCAAAGCCCTCTCCAACCACTGTCCCCTTCCAGCTAGCTTGTGAGGCACCGAGGTCCAAACACAAGGTCCATTCCCTTGCTGGGCCAGCACAAAGGCCCAGTGGAGAGGGCACCAGCACCCAGGCCTCCTGATTATCAGGCCACACCCCACCTCCACTGGCCACCACCCCTCCTTGGCAGCCAGACCCCACCTCTACTCACGTGGGTGCTAGAGGGGTTGACAGTGGCGGCTGGGGCACGGGTGGACTGGACCTCCAGGCTGGCCAACTTCTTGCCGGCAGTGCCCTGACAGTGGCATGGGAGGAATTGGGACACTTGGAGTTGGTGGCAGGGGAGATGTGTTTATGGAACACCTACTGCGAGCTCGTAGGAGCTGGCTCATCCCGTGCCTCCTGGACCTGGGCACTGCTAAGGTCCAGAGGGCTGGACCCATTTTCTCAAGAACATGCAGCTTCTGAATGGCAGAGGCAGGATCTGAACGGATTTTCACTGCACATGACTGGGCCCGAGGGTGTGGTAGGGGCGGGTGGGGAGCTGCCCCGGGGTTCAGCCTGGGACCCAGAGGAGGAGCCAGCTCTCCTCTCTCTCTCCCTGGCCTCAAAGCAGGAGGCGGATAAAGAACCTGGAGTGCCGAGCACTGCTAGGTGTCAGGCACTGTCTGGTGGCGGCTGTTATTAACTGTGCATCCTCAGCAGCCACTCCCTGGGGCTCCAGGGGTCTAGTAACCTGCACAAGGTCACACAGCTATTGAGTGGCAAGGTCAGGATTTGAATCCGGGCAATCTGGATCCAGAGAGCCCCACTGTGGGGAGGAAGGAGGGGTCCTTTCCCTGGCCAGGGCACAGGCTTGGGAGGGTGGGAGAGACAGGCTCACCTTCCTCCAGTCCATGATGTCCTTCAGTTTCCGGAAGAGGAAGATGCCCTTGCCCTGAGACCGTGCAACCTGGGATGGGTGGGCAAGGAAGGCAGCTCTCACCTGGGGGCTGCTGGGGCCCTGTGCCCCAGGCCCATCTCCCACACTTCTCCATGCCCCTACCATGCTGCAGGAGTTGAATAGGGCTGGGGGTGAGAGCCTGACTTAGCTCACAAAGACATACATTTGCATGAATAATGCAAAAGAACAGACAATTAAAAAACCATTTCTAACAGTCCTGGGAACATATCATCCAATTCTTTTTTTGGAAATCAATTTGCCTTCCTAATTAGGTTTTTCTTCGGCTAATACTGAAATCAGTCTGCATTTACTGTACCCCAGCATGGATAATTTATAGCTCACAGAGGCTGGGGGCTGGGAGAATCTTTAGGATCTTGCAGAGTGGTCCTGGTAGAAGGGGTTACTTCCTCCTGTAAGAGCCTGCAGTGGCCATTCTACAGTGCTCACTTGTCTGGCCTTGCACACCTCCAGTGCCCAGGAGCTCGCTCTCTGTCCTGCCCCAACCAGCCCTTTTGGTTGCAGGATAGCTTTGTTAAACAGTCTTCCGAGAGGTATATACTAGGTGCCTACTGTGTGCTGGGTGATAGACAATCACGGTAACTCAGACCTCATGGAACTTCCACAGCCTAACCTGTCTGAGCTGAAGTTTGCCTGGTCTGGCTTCTAGGGCTTCCTAGAAAAAAAAATCTAATTCTGGGGCACCAGAATTGCCCTTTGGTTATCTTCAGCCTCCAAGTCATCTTTTCTCCAGTGTGAACGAACCCAGTAAGTGCAAGTTCACATTTCTCTGTTTCCCTGGCACATGGCCCACCTGAGGCTCTCTGTACAATGCAGGCCGGCAGGGCTGGCAGGTGCAGCCGCACAGGTTGCCCACTGCTCATGCTGAGGGTTCCTGCTATGCCTAGTGCATTGTGCACCCTGGATCAGAGCTGTGTGTGCCCAGAAGATGTGCAAAAGGCTGAAGCACAGCAATGGCACAGGGGCAGCCAGGTGTGTACAGTGACTCTGAAAGCCACATGTCGGTGGCCATCAAGAGCTTCCAGCAGGTCCCAGCTTTGCATAAGGCTTGAGCAGGGACATCACTGTAAACAGGTCCTCGGCTTCATGAGTCACCAGGGAGATGCAAAGGAAAGCACAAGATGACACCAAGACACTCTCCTTGAGAACTGCTATGGTTACAAACAACAGCAAACATTGGTGAGGACAGGGCGAAACTGGAACTCACACACCAGGGCAGAGGGCAGGCTGTCCTGAGGCACTGGGCAGGCAGAACTCTCATGCCATGCCCCACGGCTCCTCTCCCAGATACCTTGCAATGGAAACGTGCGCACATGCAACGCAGGGACACACACAGGGACATCTATGACAGCACAGTTCATTCATAGTAGCGCCCACCCACCTCGAAAGTCCCCAGCATATGAACAACTACCCAGCAGCACAGTGTATGAGCAGTTTACATCAGCAGGATGAATTACCCGCCTACAAGGTAGAGAGGGAGAAACTAGGCACTAGTGGTCAGACTCTATGATTCCACTGGTTTCGAGTACACAAACAGATCTATGCTGTTAGCAGTGGAAAGCGGCTGTTATGAGTGGAAGGGGTCTGAGGAGGGCTGTGGGGGAGCTGCTAATGTTTATGATTCTGGGGGCTGGTTACTTGAGTGTGTTTACTTTGTGAAAATTCATACTGTACCCCCATAAGTCGGGCATTTCAAAATAATGTTTATGCACCTTATGAGTTTGAAATTGTGGTAGTGGTGGGTAGAGCCTGCTGTTAGGCCCTTTAACAGTTCATGAAAAGTACACATTTTCCTCTAGCACAAAGGATTTTGTAATAGTGTGCAGCAGCCCCAGGATACACCTCACAGGAATTCCAGCTGCAGGACAGCTCCAGACTGCTGAGCTCCAGCTGCTGCCTGCTGGGCTGCGCCTGCATCAGCACCCACCGGGCCTCCTGCAGCAGCGGCTCCCAACCAAGCTGTGTCCCCACAGCAGGACGCCTCCCCAGGTGCTGGACTCTCCTGAGCTGTGCTGCAGTGAGGACTTCACGCCTCCTTCCTCTTCCTCCTTTCTCTTAGAGGCCCCACTGAGGTCCCAAGCTCCCCCAGCCTCTCCCTGTGCCTTCCCTGTTCTCTCACAGGTTGAATCTTGTCTTGGCATCTGTTTCTGAGAGGCCCACACTAAGCAGTTTGATACCTGCTCTTCAACAGCGTTGCTTTGTTTTGTAACAAATGTACTTCATGTTATGCTTTTTTAAGATCACTATTTCATAGGAATGTACTTAGCTCTAAACTCATTAAGTTGTATACATGAAATATGTGCAGCTTGTATGCATAGTTTGACAAAGCTTTTTATTTTATTTAGGTGCTGGAGATTGAGCCTTTGCACTGAGCTACATATCAGCTCTTAATTTTTTATTTTTGAGACAGGCTGTTGCTCAGCTGCCCAGGCTGGCTTTGAACTTAGGATTCTCCCGAGCCCTTGGACCCTTGATTAGGTGTTTTATTTTTAGGGTTCTAATTTTTTTTGAGTTCTTTCTATATTCTAGATATTAGTTCTCTGAGGAGTATCTGGCAAACATTTTTCCCAGTCTGTAGATTGTCTTTTCACTCTATTGGTTGTTTCTTTTGCTATACAAAACCTTTATATACTCACATTTGTTGGTATTACTTCTGCAATTTGAATTTTGCCTATGCCTGTTTCTTCAAGAGTTTTACCTATTTTATCTTCTAGCAAACTCACTATTCTCACTTTTATATCTAAGTCTTTGGCTCATTCTTGATTTCAGTACAGGGTGAGAGATGGGTCTAGATTCATTCTTCTGCATGTGGATAACCATGTTCTCTAGCATGTTTTTGGCCCCTTTGTTAAAGATCAAATGGTTGAAAGTACCTGGGCTTCTTCCTGCAGCTTTTATTCTGGTCCATTGATCCACAAGTCTTTTTTTTTTTTTTTTTTGCTTGTACCATTCTATTTTTATCACTATAACTTTGTAGTATAACTTGAAGTTCAGGATTATGATGCCTCTTGCTTTGCGTTTGTTGCGTAAGACTGCTTTTGCTATCCTGGGTCTCTTTCAGTTTTGCATAAGTTTTAGACTTGTTTTTTTTCTAGTCCTGAGAAGACTGCTGTTGGTATTTTGATTGACATTATGTTAAATCTGTGTACCACTTTGTGTCACGCTGCAATCTGACAATATTGGTTCTGTCTATCCAGAAGCAGGGGATGTCTTTCCATTTTTCAATGTCCTCTTTGATCTCTTTTTTCCAGGGTATATAGTTTTCATCTATAGTTCAGCTCATGAGTTAGGTTAATTCCTAGATATTTTACGTTTTTTGAAGCTACTGTGAATAGGATTATTTTTCCTGATCTCTCTCACCCTCTCTTCCTCTCTCGTTTCTCCCTCTCTCTCTAGATTTATTGTTGGTGACCTGCGCTTACATTCCCCAGGAATGACTGCAAAGCTGGAAGATGGCCTGGGCCTTAGGCCACATGACAACATTGCCTGCTTCCTTCTCACTCCAGCTTGACCCCTCCTTGGCTGTTCTGTCACCACTGTGAAAGAAACAGCAGAGGGAAAGCCAAAGGGAAAAGGCTGTCCCGAGACTGGCCAGGTCATAGCAGTGATGAAAATTTCTGCCTCCATGCGGACAGGACCAACTGAATCACAAAGACAGGCCTTGTGGGACGAATGCAGGGACTTGATGGACCCCTGCATCTCTCAAATTTAGAGTAATGTTCTACTTTTTAACATATCCATTTGACCCACAGAATCCAAATGTTCCAGCACTCCAGCACCCTGGCTGTCAGCATGGTAGCGATCAGCAGCACCCTTGTAGCCTGGTACTGTACCAGGGACCTGGAGGCTGGGCCTGCAGATGCTCCATGGGTAACTAAAAGCAAGAAGGAGCTTGCCGCTTCTGCCTTTTGTATCTGTTTTGTATCTGTCTCCTTTGTTACTTTAAAACTTCAGGGCAGGTCCCTGCTCAGCTCTGCACACAGGGCTAGTAATCACTTAATGAGTGTTCAAATCACAACATTAACAAAGCCATGCATTACCCGGCCTATCTCACCCCGCTTCAAGACTGAGGACCCTAGGATATGAGTAACAAAAGTAATTGTCAGAATTTGCAGGGACATCCCACTGTTAGCTTTTACAACATTCGGGTCCAGACCCCCTTGGATGCCTACAAGTCTCCAGTCATTACCCTAAGTCTGCAGTCACCTTGAATTCTGGGGGAGGTGGAGCCTCACAGACCCCCCCATGATGCACTCTTCACACCCAGGAGAGGAACCAAGGCTGATGGCCCCCTTAAGGACCCATCACCTCATGATAGGAGCCGAACAGCACCCACAAGTGCTGAGGGCTCTCCCAGAACCTTGCAGAATGAGTCCTGAGATGCGGCTTATCCAGAGTGCAGCTTGACCAGCATTACCTGCACTGCCAGCTATGCAGAAACGCAGCTCTTGCCTTTGTTTCCCTTTCCAAACCCCCAAACCTCTGTCACCCCTTCAGATTTAGGGTTGTGGGGTACTAGAGATTGAACCCAGGGCCCTCACACTGAGCTACATTTTCAGCCTTTAAAACATTTTTTTAAAGACAGGGTCTTACTAAGTCACAAAGTTGCTGAGGCTTGGCTAGAACTTGTGATTCTCCTGCCTCAGCCTCCCAGAGCACTGGGATTACAGGCATGTGCCACTAATGCAAGCTCAGCATCAGATATTAAACCTTTTATCTGCCCTTCCATCATGGGTGCTGATTAAAGCTCTTTTCCTGCCCTTCACCTCTGCTTGTCTCCTGGATTTGCATTTTGGCATGAATGGCCAGGCCTGGTCTGTGGGAACCCCTTCAGGCTTTTACCCTGAAGCTCTGATCACAGTGTGATGGTTCTTTTCATGCATCAAACCAGCTCAGCACTGGTGCCAGTTGTTTTAGTTAGATGCCAGTCTGGACATTGCTTTGGAAGTGTTCTGTACATGTGACTGACACCAACAATCAGTGACTTTAGGTAGAGGATGTCACCCTCAATAATGTGAGTGGGCTTAAGAACAAAACCTGAGGTTCCTGGAAAAGAAGCAATTCAATTGGACATCACAGCACTCCCCTGTAATCTCAGCACTCTGCAAGGCTGAGGCAGAAGGAGGATTGTAAATTTAAGTGAAGGCTATGATTTACTGAGACAGTCTCAAAATAAAAAATAAAAAAAGCACTGAGGATGTAGCTCAGCGTGAAGGCCCTGGGCTCGATCCCCAGTACTATAAAGAAGAAGGGAAGAAGGACAGCAGGAGGAGGAGAAGAACGAGGATGAGGAGAAAGAGGAGGAGGAGAAACCTGCCCTGGGACTGGGACATAGAAATCGCTCCTGAGTTTCCAGCCCTCTGGCCTGCCTGGCGGAATTCTGACTTCTGGTCCCCACAATACTGCATGAGCCAAGCCCTTAAACACCCACACCCTGGGCTTGGGTTTCCCTGGGGAACCCTGGGAACTGGTCAGAAGAGCACATTCACAGGCCAGGAAAGCCGGCGGGGCCCAGGCTTGGGAACTGCTGCTTGCCAAGCTCCGCACTCCAAGTGTCATCCATCTGGGGACTGGCAGCAACGGCATCCGGGCTAGGATTTAGAACTGCAGCCACTCCGGCTGGCCCAGGGCTTCAGAGCTGGGCTCTGCCTTTTATTCAGAGCCCCAGATGTCGTGGCCACATTGAAGTTGAGAAACACTGACCTCCCGCTCCTGGGGTCAGATGGAAGAAGGGTTCTTTCCTGGGCTCTTGGCAATAACATGGAGAAACGGTCAGTTACTAGACACTTTATGCCAAACCCTGGATGTAATGCATGGTCTGTGTGTGTAACGCGCATGCCTTCACTGCCTTCGCTCACCAACCCTCAGTGGGGCCTATCAACCCCATGGTACAGATGAGGAAGAGACTTAGAGAGGCCCAGTCACCTGCTCAGCATCACACAGCTCGTAAGTGGTGGATACAGAAAGAGAACCACGTCTAAGCAGACTAGAAACACTGCTCTCCGTACCCTGCACCCCAGACAGGGTGCCTCAGCTGTTCAGGGGAGAGCACACGCACATGTGCACACACACACATACACACACTGCCAAGACTCTGCCTCTTAATTACAGCTGTCGTCGTGTCTGCCGCTAACAAAGGCCCTGGGCTGGGAAAGGAATCAGCTTAATATGCAACTGCTCATTCACAATTAGCACAGATGATCATTTGTCTGAGAGGATAATGCCAAGATCTGGAACCCGCCCTTTGGGTCACAGAGCTCATCCTCTCCCCTGCTGCCAGCCGGAGACCTCACCACGCCTGCCCACAACATGGGAGGCGGCGGCCAGGGAATGCCGGGAGGTCTGGGACACCTTGGCTCATCTGTGGAAGCATTTCTTGTGCTGCTTTCTCTGCACCCTCAAGCACTGGGCTAAGGGCTAAACTGGCGTCAGCCAACATGAGGCTCCATGTTCGGTTGCATAGGAAGGGCTGCTCCTGGCCCACTTCAGCCCCTTCCTGGGCCGGACACCTTCTCAGGCCTAGAGCCACAAGGGGCTTTGGTGATGCCCTTCGAGGCTGTAGCGGCACAGGCTTTGTGGTGAGGGCAGCCCTGACACAAGGGAGGTCTGAGCAACGCGCAGGTCTTCCACCTTGCCTCTCTCCCTCTGGGGGCTGCCTCCAGGGCAAGGCCTCAGTGCATGCAGTTCCCTCTGCCTGGAGTGCTGTTCCTTGTCCAGGCTGGCCCCTAGGCATCCTTCAGGTCAGTGCTCACTACTAATTCTTATATTCATGACTGTTACTTACTGAGTCCTTATTATGTGTACTACCTGTGCTAACGTGTTTGTTTAGACACACAACAGCACTCTGGTAGGAACCATGGTTATTCTCACTCTGTGGATGGGGAGCTGTGACACACAGAGTTTGAATCGCCTGCCCGGGATCACACAGCTGGTAAGTGCCACAGCTTGTATGATCCCAATCTCTTACTTCTGAGAAGTCTCCGTAGATGGGGAGACGTCCATTGCGGTTCCCTCTCTTGACACCATTCTTCTTAATGACAATCAGCACAGCTGTGACCACACACACATGGGCTGGCTCACAGTCTGCACTCGGGGAGGGCAGAGACCATGCATGACTTGCTGGGACTGTAATCCCAGGCCTCGGTCCCTGCACCTTGAGGACGCAGACTTCTTGGGTGCTTCATCTTTGAAATGGGGCTATGACTCCCACCCCCACAGACAGTCATGCGACAAAGCACTTGGCACGGCCTGCTCACTGTTTCCTTGCATGTCAGGGAGAGAGGCTCTGGATTCCCTGCCCTGGCATCTTGACAATTGCTTGGCCTTCAGTTAATGCTCCCAGAGCACCTGCTGTGCACAGCAGCCAGCTTCTGGGTCTGAACGCCACAGAGGAGGCAGCAGAGAAGGTGCTCTGAGGCTGACCGTCCAGGCACAGGTGGTCGCTGAGTTGGGGCTCTGGACTCCACAGGATCCCCACTGTCCCCCTGCCCCAGACCCTGAATGGTCACTCACAGGCTTCATGATCCAGGTGATCCCCGGGTGCTTGCGGAACTCCTCCACGAACAGGTGGTACTCGCAAGGCATCTCAAAGGTTTTGGGGAAGAAGTCACACTTGGCTGCCTCCGGCTTTCCTGCCTCACGCTCCAGCTGTCTCCGGAACCTCTTCAGGTTCTTCACCATGTAGTTCTTTCGAGTCAGCTAGGTGGCAGGGCAGGCGGTGGGCTTTCAGCTTCCTGCTCGCCCGGGCCCCAGTCCCGCCCATTCTGCGGCCCATTGAATACTGTAGCAGTAACGGAGCAGCTCTGTCGGAGTGCTGCAGTCTGTGAGTATCACCCGTTCGCAAGCAGGGAAACCGAGGCTCGGCAAGGTGGAGTAGCTGTCCGACTAACTGGCAGCACATCCAGGCTTTGACCAGTTCTGTCTGGCCCTAAATTCCTAGTTTTAACCACTAAGCTATTCTAACTTTTTAGCATCTCCCACTAGTGACTCCTCGGGGCTGTCTGTGCTCTGGCTCCTCTAAGACCTCCCTTCTGTTTAACCCCTAAACTTCTCTGCTTAATCCCCAAAATATCTTTTGCTTCTGAAGCTTGTGCCCTCAAGCCAGACAGCTCCTCCAAGCCTGTGACCTCAAATCTCCATCCTTAGGCCTCAGACCTTAGCTTCTTACACCCTCAAGCCATCTGGCTCATCAAGTATGTAGGCCACAGATGCCCCACCTAGCATGTACCCCAACATTCCCTCACACTTTTCCACCCTAGCCTTGAGCCCCCATGCCAGCTCCTGCTCATCACCACACCCACTTCCATGAGTCCATGGGCCCAGCTCACCTCGTAGTGGTTCCGGAAGTGATTGATCCGCACGTGATCATCCATGTAGGTGTGGTCGAAGTTCTCCTGGACCCAGCTGACATCGCACCAGTAGAAATCCCACTCCCCTTCACTGAGGGAGAAAGGTCATGGTGAGGGCCTCAGTGCTCTGGGGGTCTGGGGCCAGTGAGGGCCCGGGGTGTCCCGCAGGAGACTCTCAGAGATGCAGTGGGTGTTGCTGCTGCGGGCAGCTGCCTCCCCTGACCCTTAGTAGATCTGGCCACACTGTGCCCTGAGCGCCTCCTGGTAACGATCAGCAGATGGGACACACCCCCTTTGGAGCACCCCCCCCATGCCCTATAGCATGTGACACACCTGTCCTTCTTTCTTGCCTGGGCCCAGGGATCGCCCACATTACCATCAACATGCATCTGGCAGTATCAAGTGGCAGAACTGGGTCACATCTGTATGCTCCTCCCAGCTCACAGAGCTGCCCTTCACCAATCCCCAAGAGCACTGCCAAGAGGTGACGGTGATCATGCCCACCGCTGTAGGGTGCCACGATGGCCTTCCTCACTGAGGGCATGGTGCCACACCCAGCTCCACCAGAGTCCAAATTCTTTTTTTAATTTTAAAGAAAATAGACAATGAAAATAACGGTATGAAATTTCAAAACAAGATTGTAGGAGAGTAACAATGGTTCGTACATTGCGTGTTGTTATCTTAAAAGTAGTTGCTCATATTACAGGATATAGGCAGGAAAAATTGATCAAGCAATATGGGCGTAAACCTTTCCTTTCAATGAGCTCATAGTAATTAGTGGAATAACTATCTTAACTATCTAGTGTGTATATATATATGTACTTATACATTTTTCCTTTTCCCTTCCTTCCATTCTCCTTTCCCCCATTCCAGTTTCTCTTTCTTTTTGAGCATTTTCTTCCCATTTCACAACATCTATTGTACATTTTGGGTCTTATGTACTCTCTCAGCTTCTTACACTAGAGAGACAGTGTGATGTTCACACAGGGGAGACGGATTTATTTCACTTATGAGTATGGCAGAGTCCAAATTCTGACCCCAGGACTCTGCTCCCACGACAGAGAAAAGGACAGGGAACTGGGTCATCTACCAAATCTGGGTACCAGAGCAGGGGTGCAGGAGCTGTGGAGCTCCAAAAAGATGGAGCAGAAAACAAAACACCAACCACTGTGATTGCTTCCACTTTCTAAAAAAAAATTGTGGCTATAACTGAAGCCCACTGGGTCTATCCCTGCCTGGTCTATCGTCTTCGCTCATGCCTCAAAGGAAGCCAGCAGCCAGATGTGTAGCTTTGCTATAATGCCCACTTTACAGAAGATGAAGCAGAGGCAGGCACAGAGAGGTTAGGGAGTTCGCCCAAGTTCATGCAGAAATGAGTGGCAGACAAGGCTCTTAACTTAGGCCATCAGGTTCCAGAGTCCAAGCTCCACAGTTAGAACTATGTCTGTTTCCTTTAATGACTTCCTTTTTCCTATCAGGCTCTTGTTTTAGAGATTTATCCATTTGATGCGTAGGAGCACGACCTAGCAGGCTCTTCGTCTCCTTCTCCTCTTCCTCCTCCTCTTCCTTCTTCTTTTTCTTCTCCTTCTTTCCTTCTCCTCCTCCTTCTCCTCCTCCTCCTTCTCCTTTTCCTTTTGCAGTGCTGGGGGGTCACACCCAGGGTCTCGCTCAAGCTAAGCATGTACTACCACGGAGCTACACTCAGCCCCTCCCGATTCAGCCATTTGTACCCCCATGTTCCTTCCATTGAGTGATACCACGGCGCGTTTACCCATTTTCCTATGAAGAGGTGTTTGTTTTCTCTTTAATGTACAATGGGCTGAGCTTTGAAAGGTACCTTGGCAAGGCTTGAGGCAGAAACAGAACACTGAGGGAGCAGCTACCTGAGGGTGACAATGGCTCCAGTCTCCTCTCGTCTAAGTGGGGACAGTGCTGTGGTAGACTGTACTTCTGAAAGAGGTCCACACTACTGTATCTCCCAACCCAGGAGCTGCAGGCTGTGAGGACACAAGGAGAAGCCACAAGGACCTTCTTTGTTTGACGTGTAAGCAGGATCCCCCAGATGACTCCTTTCTACCGTCCCAGTCAGAATTTCTGCCCCTTGGGGCTGTGAGCCCAACACCAGACTGTCTTAACACTAAGTCCTGAGGTTTGGTACGAAGCATGTGCAGTCAGAGCGGTGACTGTGAAGCTGCCCGTGTGCTGTGACTGGAGCTCCCTTTGAAGCTCTCCAGGAGCTGAAGATGCAGACTGTTTCTCCATTCCTTGCAGCCGCCGGAGGGCATTTCTCCTGAGCATTACCCGGTGTGTGCAGGGCTTCAGGCAGGGGGACTGGTCTAGACTGACCTTGGGCTCAAAGGTGGGGGCGGTGGCTCCATGGGGAATTCTCTGTCTCTTTCCGAGGGCACTGTGTGGCCACACCGCTCAGCCTGGTTCCCAGCCCCTCCCACAAAATTCAAAGTGCCTTTTACACAGTTTAACAGCCATGTTCGTGCTTTACTGTTGACTAGGAGAAAAATATAAATACCAAGACAAATACCACATGCAGACACAAACGCTCCTACAGACACTACCGCAGTGGCATAGAGGTTCCTTCATCCAAGCAAAACCCACCTCAGAATAATCCTTAGTAAATAGTGCACACAGCACAAAGGGTGACACATGCAGTGAAGGAATGGCACTGAGGCCGGGAAGTCCCCATGTCCCATGGTCTTCCTGAGTTATTAATGAAAACCTAGGGCCCAGGCCTCTTCTAAACCTCCCCCCAGGCTGCCACCAGGGCACAGCAGGTGTGAGGAGCGGCCTCAACACCAGCGGGAACCGGCTGGAGAAGCGGCCAGCAGGCCGGGGCTCCATCCGGGCTCCACGTCCCTCCTCTCCCCAGCCTCATATTGGCACGGAGCCAGGGCACACGGGCTGAGGAGCACCAAGCCGCAGACGGGAGCCCCAACTCTGGTCCTGCCACAGGTAAAGACTCCTCTGTGACCTTGTCCTCTTCTCTGGGCCTCAGTTTCCCTACTGGAGAATCAAGGATGAAAACTTCTAGTCAACACGGTAGACACCTATGATCCAAACCAGCACAAAGCAATTACATAAAGAAGAAGCAGGAGGAGAAAGGCTTTTAAAGGAGAAGGTCACCTAATAAATGCAGAAGGAGGGAACGAGTTAGGGCCACCATGTGGCACTAATATTGCAACAGTAATAGATGTAGGTAAGAATCTTCAAAGAATGCTAACACCACTGTGTGAAAATTTACTGGGACCAGGATATTGGCATAGTGTCAAAGTACTGGCTCACAAGACATTTATTAATTTTTATAAAAGCTAATTTTCACTGGAAAAACCTTAGAGGCACCACCATAACTCAGTGATCCAGGCGAGAGCCCCAGTGGTAGGACACACTGGCGTCACGAGCCCTTTGATGTGCTGTCCTGGGGACTGTGCAGTGTCATCTCTGTGGTGTTTGTGTCAAAATGCAAGACCTTGTGACGAGAAAACATCAGGCAATTCCAAAGCCAGCAATGCCCTGCAAAACAGCTAGCGAGTGCTTCAGGCACATGCAGGGCACGCAGGCAGGTGCAGACTGAGGACTGCCACACATCTGAGGTAATAAAGGTCGACTAAATGCCTTGTGGGGTCCTGGGTGGAATTCTGTAGCAGAGAAAGGTGTCAGTGAAAAAAAATGAGGAAAAACTAAAGGATGTCTGTGGTTTACCGAATAGTATCAGTGTTAGTTTCCAGGCTTTGACAAATGTGTGGTAGTCACACAAACTGCTGACAGAGGAAGCCATGCGAAGCTGGTAAAAGAAGGAGGCGTGTGTTACAGTGACTTCCCATTCTGCCAACTTTGATATGATGTCCTGATCCTCATCACCTCGGGCTCTCAAGATGGTTGCTGCGGGTCCAGGCTTCACATAAGCTTTCTCAGTGAGAAGCTAGAGAAAGGATAGAGAAGCTAGAGAAAGGATAGTTTGGTCATATTTGTTTTAGACTGTGACCTAACAACCTGAGAGTCTGTACTGAGACCTGTTTCTGTTTGGAAATACCAGGCCCCAAGTTAGGCCCTAAAAAATGAGAGCGGTACCTGGTGGGAAGGCCCCAGTCTATTGGCCCTGCCTGGTCTGAGGACTGCTGAGGCAATCTGAGATGAGCTACGGAGTGTCAATCCCGCACTGTCAGCAGTAGACTAGTCCTGGGACCACTGTCCTTGGGTGCATGCAACCACTGAGCTGAGAAAAGGGCAGAAAGGGGCCTGAGGTCACACAACAGGTGGAGACAGTGCCCTGGCCCATGAACCGCCCCCACCTGCCAGCACCTCCATCTCCTCTGACTCACCACCACCCCCACACACCCACTCAAGTCATTTCTTAGTACATTCGTTCCGCTGGCCCCAGGGAAGGAAACCCCGTTCTAATACAGGCACGATCACTGGAGACCCATGAAGGCCAATGCACACCAATCCTTGGTAGCTCGCATCATCATCACCACCAGCACTGCTGTCACAGTCCCCAAGGCCCACAGGGAGGGCTGGGCTTTCGGGCTCCTTGGGCTGCAGCCTGCCAGGACAGCCCCTTGCTGGTTCCTGTGGGATGGTCGATTGCAGCCCGTCTCCCCCACCAGACTGCAGCGTTAGGGTTCACAACATGTGTTCACTTGGTCCTGTGCTCTCTGAAAAGCAGCTACGGTGGAGGGGAGATGAGCCTGGGACCCCACATGCAGGAGACAAGGCTCAGATCCTACCCAAGCCCTTACGAACTAAGTGCCCTCAAACACAATATTGTCATGACTTTGGCTCCCATTTCTCACTAGTAGAAGGGAAATGACAGAGCACCAACCTGGAAGATTCACTGAGATGATTAAAAGAAATCACACATGTGCAGTCTACCAAGTCCAGTCATCAGGCAACAAACACATTACACACCATGGCTTGGTGGCTGCTGGTCCCTTACCCATCAGATCCAGCTTCCTCTTTTTCTACAACAATCATAGTCTCAGTGTTCACCCAGGGAAATGTGGTGAGCATACTATTTTCCAGATTTCCCGGCAGCTGGTTGTAGCAACATAGCTAAATTCTGCCAATCAAGAGGGGAGGGACTTTTGGGCAGTATCTTCTCAGGGAAGGTCACGTCTTTACGCGCTCCTTCCTGCCTGCTTCTGTTTGGAATGTGACAGAGCTGGAGGTCCATCTCAGACAGTGAGGACAAGGGTTTGAGGGAGAGCGTTACAGAAAGATGGAATTAGACAGGCCCCACATTTCTGTGGTGCCCCTTCACCGTCTCACAATCTCCTACGCATGGGCCTCCATGGTTCAGACGGAGAAACTTCAAGCCTCCCAAACCTTTTCACTTTGAAGGTCTATTATATGCATTTGAGCCTTAGCCTTCACTAATACCAGCACCTACTATGTGCCAGGCATCATATGCTTGTCTGTCTCCATCAGAATCCACAGAGCTGAGCACGAAAGAAGAAATGCAGGCTTACAGGCCAAGTTCCGGGTTACACACTGGCAAACGGCCAGGGAAGAACAATCCTTGACCTGGGCCAATCCCTGGTGGATATGATGGGCTGGTCTCATAGCCCCAGGACAATGACCTTGCAGTAGTCAAGCTAAGTGGGCTTGATGACACTTAGGACCAGGTGACCTTAAGTAATCGGCTTAGTACCTCTGCACATTATCAGAGCTTACTGGATGTTTGTAAGTCAGACATGGTGTCAATAATGCACCTAACACATTGTAGGTACTAAAATGTCAGAGCCACTCTAGGGCAAGCCCCAAGCCCCAGGGGCCACCCAGGGAAACCCCAAAGGGAGACAAGGACCTGTGAGGGACAAAGCTGGAGGGGCTGGGGGTCTTACTCCTTCACTTCCACCCATCCCGGCCTGTTGCGGAGGACGTCCATGAGGGTGTTAATGAGAGTGGTCTTGAACCGAATCAATGCTCTCTGCTCTCTGCAAGACAAGGTAACAAAACCCTTACTCAGGACCAATGATTTCCCCAGGATGACACAGGGATAGGAAAAAAGGGAAGGAAGGAAGGTCAAGTTCACACTTGGAAATTCCAGAGACAGAATTTCATAATTTAGCATCATAGAATAACACTTCAAGTCATCAAACTGAGAATTTAAAGAATCTTTGAAACATTGAAAAATATGAAGCATCTTAGCCAGGGCCCACTGTGTGTTGCACATGCTCTACGACTGAGTCTTACATGACATGGTGTTGCAAACTTCCCTTTCTGGCCTGCATCTTGGAAGGTGGAGCAGGGTCCTTTCCCCTCTTCCTCCTACTGATACAACCCAAACCCAGACATCAGATATAAAGCGACCACAAGAAGACTGGAAGGTAGAGAAGAAGCAGATTGGCAAGGAGTCTGGGCCAAAGGAGCAACATAGCAGTGAATTCCTGGGTTTCTTTTTCTTCATGTATCCCAGATGTGGAGATGAAAAGGCCGGCCAGTAATGCCAACGGGCACAGACAAGAAAGCTCCAATGAAATCCAGTTCTCTTAAAGGACCAAGAAAAAGCAACTCAGCCCAAGGGGAGATATAGTAACTACTCCGCTCCAGCTGATCCCCATAGAAAACATCTGTGCTCCACCCCACTTATGCCTGCAGAGGTGGAGAGGGCACTCTAGACTTCCTGCAAGGCTGGGACAAGACATCCCAATGCCCCTGCTCAGAGTAGTTCTTCTGTGAGAGCAAGGACAAGGTCGGGCTTTCATCCTGTGCAGTGATGGTGAGGGGGCCCCACTCTGCCATCGGAGACCATGTCATTGGCTCCTGACTTGATGTCACTGGCACCACAAGATGTCCCTGGTACTCTAGGATGATGTCAAAGGAGGCCTTGTGGAGAGATTGAGATCGATAAAATTGAAAACACAAATAATAAATAAAATAAAAGGCTGGTTATTAGGGAAGATCAATAAAATTGAAAGGCTATCTGTCAGCAAAACGGACAAAGAAAACAGAAGACAGCAGGAAAACGACCCCACAGACGTCAGACCACTAGTAGGGGCCTGGTGACACCACTGCACTCCCAAGCATGATGGCTGGGTGATACGGACCTTGAAAGGTACACATCACTACAGCTCACCCAGCAGGACATAGATCATTTGAATAGCTCTGTAACTATTAAGGGATTTGAATTAATAATCTAAAATTTTCCAAAATAAACATCTCCAGGCCCAGATGATTTCACTAGAGAATTCCCCCAAACATTTAAAGAAGACTCAACCCCAACTCTACACAACCTCTTCTTCCAGAAAAGGGAAGAGGAGGGAGAGCTTCTGAACTCATTTTGTGAATATAGTGCTAATGTGATATCAAAATCACACAAAGACAGCACACAAAAGAAAAATAAGGACCAGAGGCTGAGGACGCAGCTTAGCGGTAGCACGCTTGCTTAGAATATGTGAGCTCCCAAGTTCAGTCAACAGAGAAGAGGAGGAGGAGAAGGAAGAAAAGGAGGAGGAACAGAAGGAAGAGGAGAAGGAGGAGGAAGCATACACATCATAACCAAGTGGATTTTCTGTAGGAAAGGCTGGTTCAGTTTTAGAAAATCAATTTTATCTGTAATGTTAACAGACTAAAGAAGAAAACTCACATGATCATGTCAATTGACAGAGAAGAAGCATTCCCAGAGGCCCTACCTCTAAACATCATAGATTAAAGTTCTGCCCTCTTAGTCCATTAACATAATGGAGATGAAACCCCTGATGAGTTGGGGGGACCACACTGAAACCTTAACAGATGTATACTGTAACCCCCAGAGCCATGTGTCTAAGGATTCCTGGGGCCTCTACTCTAACGGGTAAACAAAGTCGTCCCTTTCCAAGCTATATATCTTCATGAGGCTGCATTTCCTTCCCATCCTTCAATGAATGCAACATATCACAAAAGATTGAATACAAAAGGTTTGGAAAGCCAGATGTTAGGTCAGACATCACAGAGATTCACAAAAATGTAAAACAGACACTACTCATCTCAGTAAATTGAGATGAGAAATTCAGTAACAGTTCATGGAAATATGTTAGCCACCATGTAGTAAGTATATTATTGCTTTTTAGGTAAATTAATAAGTATTCAAATTTTTATTAGAAATTTAATATTCTAATATAGTAAATATCGAAAGATACAAGCCACATAAGTGAATCTGATCCACAAAAATGTTTAAGCTGTAAAGGTGTTATAGGCATCTGAGTTAAATACTATAGGCAGTCAGACAGGGCCGGGCCCTCGAAGGAGCCAACAGACCTGAAGGAGCCAACAGACCTGTGGGCCAGACCTTAATACAAAAAGTGCTAAACAAATACACCCACATACCTCCCTAGGTGTAAACATCAGGGATTGCTATTTGTAAATAAGTAACAATCACCTTCTAAAAGCCAGGAAGAGTCACTAGCGTGAGCCCCAAAGGAAAAGCTCCTGACCTGTATTCATGCCTGCTTGCTACCTGACTTGCTTTCCCATTTGATCCCAGTTCACTCAGTCTTACCTGGACAATTATACCTGTAAGTCTTATTGGCTGACCATAGTTTTGTCCATTTCCCCTACCTTGGACCCGCCTCACCTCATGGTTTTTCTCTATAAAAGTCCCTAGAAAAGACAGAGTTGAGAGGTAACCCACTCGGGCCCCCCTTCTGTCCCTCTCTTGGACAGAAGCTTTCTTTCCCTCAATAAATATATTCTGCTCTTAACCTCTGTTGTTCCTAAAATTCATTCTTTGGTTTTAGAGAACACGAACTCATCTGATATTGTTCAAGTTGGGAGTTTTACTTTCCTGTATCAAAGGGATCTAGGTCTCACATTTTGAGAACCATTGTTCTAAAGTAACCATTAAAAAAATAAAATAGAAGGTTTTAGCTTAAAATCAAAAAGGGAGATCAAGTGGACCATAAAAACTACTCAGTCCTGCCGGGCGTAGTAGTGCACTCCTGTAATCCCAGCACTCAGGAGGCTGAGGCAGGAGGATTGTTGTAAGTTCAAGACCAGTCTGGGCTACAAAGTGAGCTCAAGGCCAGTCTGAACTACACAGTGAGACCCTGTCTCAAAAAGACAAAAAAACTAAAAACTACTCAGTCCAAAGCACAAAAGACACTTTCAAAATCCATCAAATTGGAGACAACTTCACATACCAAGTGTTCACAAGAAGTGGGGGACTTGGGGCCAGGGATATAGCTCAGCCACATGGCACATGCCTGGCCAAGTGCAAGATCTTAAGTTTGATTCCCAGTACCAAAAAAAAAAAAAAAAAAAAAAAGAAAAAGAAAAGAAATGAAGAGAGGAGAAAAGAAAGTGAAAGAATGGTAATTACCCCACAGTGCAGATGGAAGTGCAAATTGGATAAACCTTTGAGAGCAATTTAGCACATCAAAACCATCACATACCATGTCCCACACACTGGATTGGCAAAAACCTAAAAGCCCAAGTTTGTTTTGTTTTGTTTTGTTTGAGGTGGAGTCTTACTATGGTGGTCCAGGATGGCCTGGAATTTGAGATCTTCCTGCATCAACCTCCTGAGTGCTAGGATTACAGGCATGCCCAGTTTAAAAGTCTAAGTTTTGACAGCAGTGGGGTGAACTGGAAACCTCCCTTTATTGGCAAAATGCTCCTACTCTGAACTCAGCCACTCTATCCCAGGTTTATCCCAGAAACACATGTACAGTGACGTTCACCTATAATTGCTAATATTTTCCATAGGATGAACCTACAGCATACACCACTGGACGTCTGCCCGTATACCCACTTCTGTGCCTGCCAACTGGAGTGCTTTCCACTGCCAGAATCTGCAGCTCTCTGCCTGAGAGCTCTCTCTGGCCCCCAGAGCCTGCCCAGCCAGCGCCTGGGCAGATCACAGAAGCGAGGAGTTCCCTGTGCCTCCCCAGCAGTGCACACTCGGTGATGACTGGAGTCAGTGGCAAACTGCTCCCGCTCCCTCATCACTGTCCTCTGGGACAGGTCATCGCACCTCCACCCACCTCCTGGAGGCTCCAGCAGGACGGTGCTTGTGGCCCACAGCAGCACCTGCTCACAATGGACTTTCCACAGTAGCCTTATCGCCCACTTCCGGGTGCTCCCTGGAATCACCCCCGAGACCCACTGTGGTTCCCACATCCCTGTCACAAGGTTGGCTTCCAGGAGAAACCAATATTAGGCTACGGTGCTAGTGCCTTACAGCAGGAAGGTGGGTAAATACCTTCTGATGTGCGGTATATAGTCAGTGCTTCCGGAGCTGCCTGCACCAGCATGGAAAGATACTGAAAGTGTAATTGTGTGTGACAAAAGCAGAGTGTAGAATAGTCATAACAGTATGTCACTTAGGTAACTTCTATTCGGGGCGGTCCATGCAGTTAGCTGTGGCCATGTGATGCTATTCCAGTCAATGAGATAAGAACATGAGACTATTAGGAAGGATGGGTTCCTGGGAAAGTTTTGTTCTTTCAATAGAGAGAAAACCAGAGAGATGTGACTTCACTTTCCTTGCCCCTCCTCCTGTCTCCACATCACGACACGAAAGCAGCAGCTGCAACAGCCATAGAGTGCACATGAGACAAAGGTCAAAACAATCACTAAGACGCTGGCTCTGACATGATCTGCTCCCTCTGCAGCGGACTCCCGTCTCTTTGTGGTGTGAGGAAAACAAATAGCATTTGTTTGAACTACTATTCACTGGGTGTTCTGTTACTTGTAGCCAAACACATTTCTAATTACTATGTGCCCTAATGAAACAGGCAGATGTAGGCGGTTGACTCTATGTTGTCAGGGTGGGTGTGCAAGTTTGGGCCAGGATCTGAAACAAAGCTGAGCTCCCCTGCATGAGAGGGAGAGATCTGAATGGGTGGGATACAGAGAAGGTGAGTAGCCTAGGGCCTGGCACAGGGTAAGTGCGCAATAACCGTTCATCAGTATTGCTTCTGGGACTGGGGCTGTGACTCTGGCAGAGCACGTGCCTGGCATGCGTGAGGTGTTGGGTTCAAGCCCCAGCACTGCAAAAGCAAACTACTACTATAATTATCATTATATTTACTGAAGTAAAAGTAAGAAGAGATTAAAGGAGGAAAGAGGAGAACAAGGGAGGGAGAGGAGGGAAGAAGGGAAATTTGTTCTGAGTTTACCGGATTGAGTGGGACCACTCACCGCTCTTTTCCTTTTGACGACCCATGGCCCTTATAATTTTGATTCTGCAACAAGAAAGGAAAATGATGTAACTGTATTCCACTTGCCTTCCCAGTTCAATTTGCTACAGATACTGAAGTCCTCAAACCGGCATACTCAACAATGCCTAGGTCCTGAGACGTGAAGGTCCAGCCTGGTCAAGTTCTCATTCATCAAGTCCCTGGAAGATCAGTGCAGGATTTACCTGCTCTCCTTGGAATGCTTTCCCAAGTATTCAACAGCCCCTCTCTGCGGCCTTGTCGATATGTGAGCTTCTGGTTTTCAATGCTCCAAAGGTTAACTCTAGCCAGATGTGGTGATGCACACCTGTAATCCCAGAACTAAGGAGGCTGAGGCAGGGCTGAGAATTTGAGGCCAGCCTGGGCTACATACTGAGTTCAGGGCCAGCCTGGGCTACATAATGGGACCCTGTCTCACAAAGAGAAAGTCAGCTCTCAACCCGTTTTGAGCACTCAGCTCAGCAGGCTCTGTGCAGATCTGAACCTTCCATTGTAACTCTGAGAGACCAGGAGGTATAGCTCCATAGTAGAGCACTTGCCTAGCGTGAGATCATGGGTTCAATTTCCAGCACTGTCCAAAAAGAAAAAATCCTTTATTCTAACTTTGAATGTTGATGAGAGCCAGGATCCGGGAGGGGCTATGTCAGAGACTGAGAGCAGTATTAATTCCTTTCATCCAAAGGGACCTTCCAAACCCTCTGTGCGGGAGGAGTATTGACTGGCTCCACCCATCTCCAAAACAGCACGGCCCCAGTCATGGCAAGACTGACTTCTAGTCATGTCCAAAGAGAGAAAATCGAACTTGGTTTTCTACAGCATGCCCTTTGCAGCATGGACGGACTTGCCACACACATTTGTTTTCTGTTATGGTATAATAAATTACCTCAAATTTAGTGGCTTAAAGCAGGGCACACTCATTACTCATAGTTTCCATGGGTCAGGAGTCTATGCATAGTTTAGCCTGACGGTCTGCCTAGCTCTCACCAGGCTGCAATCCACGTTCTCAGTTTCCAGAGCCTGCATGCACTTCCTTGCAACAGGGTCCCCACAGGGCACTCATGGCACGGCTCCAGGCTGCCCACAGCTTGTCCCTCTGACTTCCAACCCTGGACCCTTCAAGTTTGCTATGAGGGAGTCTTATGTAACGTAACATAGTCACGGTAGTAACTATATCATCAAATTCCCAGGCCCCGCCCACCCCAAAAGGTTGGGAATCACGCATGGCATGTATGCCAGCGGTGGTGAACCTTGAGGGACATCTTAGAACTCTGCTTACCACACCATGCTGCCCTCCAAAAGCCTGTGGGCACGGAGGGTACTAATTTATAAAACTGGCAAAGTCAATCCCCCAACAAGGAAGTGAAATCACATTCCATTCTGCCAGCCAGGCCCTTCCAACTCATTCAGAACTAGTTAAGCCATCCTAAAAACATCTTTTTTAAAAGTTATATCTTTAATCCTCTCTCATGCTTTCAATTTCATTTTTCATAGGTTTATCCAGTTGCTCCAGAGCCTTTGATTATAAAAATTTTCCTTTCCTCACTGAATTGCATTAGCACATGTCAACAACCTATCAAACACGTAATGTGGATATATCTCTACACACTTGTTTTATTTACTTGTCTACCTTATGTCACCATCACATCATCTTAATTACTACAGCTTTCTAGGAAATATTTAAATCAGGCTCCGTAAATTCTCCAACTTTGCATTTTCAGTGTTGTCTTTGCAACTAGGAGTCCTTTTCATTTCAATATAAATTTTGTTTATTTATTTTTTTAGTGCTGGGGATTGAACTCAGGGCTTTATGCACCCAGCTATACCACTGAGTTATACCCCGTCCCCATCAATATAAATATTAGAATCAGGGACAGCACGCTCGGGCCCCCTTCTGTCCCTCTCTCAGACAGAAGCTTTGTTTTCCTCAATAAATATATTCTGCTTTTTAAAAAATCTTAGAATCAGCTAGCCAATTTCTGCTAAAATGCATATTGGAACTTGGATTGGGTTACACTAAATGTACAGATCATGCATGAGAAGTGACATCATTAGGTATTGGGCCTTAAATCCATGAATATAGTCTCTCTCCATTCCCTTTCATTTTTTTCCCAATGTTTTCCAGTTTTCACTTATAGAAGTCAGATCTTTGATTTTCTGATGCCATTATAAATAGTATTTTTAAATTTCATTTTAATTATAGATGACTTACTTATGATAAGCAGAATAATGCCAGCCCCAAAGATGTTCTAATCCTTACAGTCTGTTATATATTACATTATAAGACAGAGAAGAATTAAGACTATGGATGGAATTAAGGTTGTGAATCAACTCCCCTTAAAGAGATTTGGGTTCATCTAGTTGAGCCCAGTGTAATCACGACAGTTGTTACAAATAAAAGGAGGCAGAAGATCAGCATTAGTGTCCAGGTGATATAATTTGTGAATGGTTGACTTTGAAAATGAAAGGGGACCATAAGCCAAGCGGCCCTAGGAACTGGAAAAGACAAGAGTGAGTTTTCTAATAGAACTTTCAGAAAAGGAGGAAGTCCTGCAAACACTTTAATTTTAGCCCAGTGAGACTCATTTCAAACTTCAGACCTCGGGAACTGTAAGCTAAACTTGTGTTTTAGCTTTTAAGAATGTTAGTGGTGGCTGGGGATATAGCTCAGTGCAAGGCACCTGCTTGGCCAGAGTATGGTCCTGAGTTCGATTTCCAGTACCAAAAAAAAAAAACAATGCTAGTGGCTGTAGGTTTTTGCCATCCATCAAACTGAGTAAATTTCCTATTATTCCCTAGTTCTCTGAGGGTTTTCCTTAACAAGTATCTCATCTTTTACTTTCTTACCCATCTGAAATAGCTTTTTATGTAATTATGCAATTATTATGTATCTCATTAAAATGTCTCTTATTATGTAACTATTACATAATGCAACCATGAGGTTCTAAATCATGGTTCTTCAGAGATGTTTAACATTTACTTCTGCCAACTTGATGTTAACGTGTTGGCTCAGCATTTCCCAGACTAGCCTGAGGACTCAACCAAAATTAAGAGTTCTCAGACTTAGTTTACATTTAATGGTTTATCATAAGGCATATTACAAAGCATACAAATGACAGATAAACAGAAAGAGATGCCCAGGGGGAAGCCTGTGGGAAGGGGTGGAGTGACCATGCCCCCCGGGGCACAGCCCTCTCAGCACTTCTTGTGTTCAGAAACCCAGAAGGCTTCAGAAAAGACCTTCCCCCCCATTTCACACCCCCTAGAGCCCAAGCTGAGAGTCACTAGCTCCCTCATGGTCTCCCACTGCAAAAGGGCGAATTCGTTCCAGTTAACACCTCCTAGAGTGCCTCTGAACTGTCCAGCTTTAGGGGGTGCTGTCATTTCCAGTTCCTTGCACAGTGGACCCCCATGCTGCTCCTTCAACTCCTGAAGTCTCTTGCTTTCAAGGTGAGCAACCTCTTCCTCAAGGGAAATGAAGAATCAGCTCATCAGTTATGGAATACCTGGTCTTCTTCCCCTTTTTTTTTTTTTTGTCTTTGGGGATCTCTCTTTCAACCACCACCACCCTTAATCTCAGCTATACATTTCCAAAGATGTTTGTCTTATTTTAGTTTAAGGGTGTGTTAGAGTCTTTTCAAGGAGTCTCATCTGCAATTGTGCCTGAGATAGAAGCCCTATTACCATCTTGATGAGAAAAGCACTCCAGGAACATGAATGCTTCCCCACAAAACCACTAAAATCGCACATCTAGAAAAGACAAGTTCATAAGACTCTTGGAAAATGGCTTTTTAAAAAAAAGACTCAGATGGATTAGTTGCTCTTATGGACCACAAACAGAGAACTTTAATTGTATTTCTCATTTTGCTTCAGACAAAGTGGAAGGAGGATATGAATGGTACCAGCTGGTGTTGAATCAGAAAAACCATTTGCTCAGGACACAGCCAGCTTCTTTCATGCCTGGCTCTAAGCCACAAGCCCTGCTGCAGGCTTCCTGGTACTTCCCGCCAAGTGGGCACATGCATGGGGAAACCAGTCTGCTACTCTGGCTTACACACTGTGTTTGGCCTTTGGTCACCTCACCGGAGGCCGGGTTTGCTGCTTGGCTGGTTCCTTCAGACCCAGTTTCCTTCCGGCCTAATCTGATTCCTCCTTTCCACCTGGGACCTTTGCAAGGTTTCCAGCATGCCTCAGAGCTGAAGCCTTAGGGACAGCAACCATGAGGGGCTGAGGTCAAAGTCAGAAACACATGGCCTTCTGACCTCCGGCCTTTCCCTGGGCATATTTTTGACTCCTCCACCCTCGTCTTTCACAGAATATCCTGGAATGATCTCTCAATAATTTCATAATCTCTTGTCCTGGGTTATTTGAAAGAAACCCCAGCTTACATCAATACTTTAGATAGATGACCTTTGCCTCTCCCCAGCAATAACAAAAAAATACATGTCACGTAAAGGTCCACTATTTTTTTCTCTCGTCCAGCAGGAGTATGCCACACGCTGATATCACGGTATAGACTGCCAAGAGTGCATCCCCCAACATCCTCCAGTTTGCTCCCTCTTCAAAGTCAGTCGGGTTGATATGGGAAGGGACCCATGTAGCAGATGTTTATTTTGTTTTTATAATATTTTCTAAAAGTGATAGGTTCCTATCTGTGTGTTTACAGAGTATTTTAACAGAAAATTGGACATGATTAGCAGAATAGTAGAGGTGATGAGAATGAATTCGAGGTAGATCAAGAGAGTTGAGGGAGAAGCCTGGATGTGGAAGAGGAAGGTGGAGGAGTCAAGACACAGTCCAGGTTTTGGCCTAAGCAACTAGGTGAGCTCAGCAGCAGCTGTTCAGCAGCGATCAGCTCCATGTCAGCGCTGAGCGCGGCGCTGGAATAGCGGAAAGAACAGCACGGACGAGATCCTGGAGCCTAGCAGAGGAGACAGACATTAGTTGAATATAATGAATTGTAAAACGACGAAGCTCTGGGCACTCTGAAAGCAGACAAACTCGCTTTTCCTTGTGAGAAGGAATTAAAGAAATGGAGGCACCGTTCTCGAGCGCAAAAGCAGGTGGAAATAGGAAGCAAGAACGCAGGGTAAGAGGGGCTGGCGATGCTGTACTCTAGAGTAACTCGTTTCCTTTCGTTGGGTCTCATTTTTCTTAATCTTAAAATGAGAAGCTGGCTTGTCTGCTTCAGGAGGGCAGGGGCTGGTCTGATTCCTCTGTACTCTTTGGTCACACTGGTCTTGGTTTGGGAAAGCGCTAATCAGAGGTCTGGACGGATGGATGGATGAAGGGATGGATAGATGCTTAGGCGGGCAGGTGGCGGGATGAACGCATCACTATGGGCTTCTCCAAGTCAGAAAATCTGAAATTCTGTGCTTCCCTCGGGGTCACAGAAACCGCTAGGTACAGCCTGGAATCTCAACAGCCTTTTAACTGTCCCGCCAAACAAATTAGGCTTGCGGGGCATGCGCAGCAGCTGGGGAGGTGTGGGCACACCCGGACATGTCCTCTGTCCTCCAGTTTAGCTTTCTTTGCCCTTTAGCCAGAATCCCTCCGCGTGGACTCTCACTGCAGGTTCTGAATCCTTCCACGGCTTTCCTCCCTCAATCTAAGGACGACGGAAGCATCCGGCTCTTTTCCATTCCTACCTTCGGTCGCGACATGGCTCACTCCTCCGGGGCCTGATCCAAACTGCCACCGCTTCCCTCACGAACTTGTGTTGTGCATCGTGTTGCCAAGGCGACAGAGGTCCAGATCGCCGCTCGGATTGGATGACCCAAGGACACGCCTGTCTGCGGAATACGCAGGCTCCGCCCACCAGGGCCCCTGGAGGCTCTTGGGAGCCCTGAACTTGGGGGTTCCTGGACTTAGTCTTTCTCTTTCCAGCCCTCCTATCTTTTCGGACAGGGGGTGGCTGTGGCTGCAAGCGCTTACGGCCCAGCGCCGCCTTCAGCTGTAGTTCCTTGATGCAAGAGCGCTCACCTGAAAAGTGGTTTCTCTTTGGTGTATAGAGTGGTACCAAATTTCCTCACTCGAGGAAGGCCCTGCACAATCATTAGGTAATTCAGTAGTGTAGTTGGCCATCTCTGCTAGCTCTTAATCTCTACTCCAAAACGTCAGCAACGACCTCCTGATCAACCTACTAGTGCCCTCCGGCCCAGTCCAACCCAATTCCTTCTCTGCCCTGCTGCTAAAGAACATTTCTGAACACAGATCTGATCATCTCTCCTCTGCGGATGTAAACTTTCCCTGCTGCCGTATCACCGCCCTCGCTGAGAATTTTCCAGCCTTATTACCTGCCCTACCATTTGCCTTCTGCCCTTCCTGTTCCAGTCCGCAGCCTTCTCTCAGTTACTGGTTTGACCCTCCTTTCCTATCTCCCACGCTCCTGTACACACACATCCCTGTTAACCTTGGCGTTCTGCTTGCTGTAGGTTTGTTTCGCCTTCTCTGCCCGATCTCCGTTTCATGTTATCTCAGGAAAACCTTTTCTGACCATCCATTCCTCTCTAGGTAGATCTCTCCCTGTAAGCACTACGAAAGAAAAGGTTTTGTTAATTTGCTACTGTGTTCTCAGAGCTTAGCATAATGCCTGACACGTGGCAGCTAGCCAATACGATCTAGTGAGTGAATGAATGAATATATATATATATATGTATATATATATATATATATATGTCATATTAATTCAGTGGATAGTTACAGTCTATGAACAAAAACACAGAAAGCTCAAGATATATACCCAAAAGAATTGAAGCAAGTACTGAAAAAAAGATGATACACACATGGGCATAGCAGCACCATTAACAATAGTCAAAGAGTAGAAACAGCCCAATGTCCAGGGAGTGATAAATAATTTGCAATATATACATAGCAATGTACACATGAACAGGAATAAAGTCCTAATGTTGACATATGGACAAACCTCAAAGCATTACATAAGCCAGGGATAGTGGCACATTCCTGTAATCCCAGCTACTTGGAAGGCTGAGGCGGGAGGATTGCAAGTGTGAGGCCAGCCCGGGCAGTTAAGGAGATCCTGGCTTGAAATAGATAATAAAAGAACTAGGGACGTAACTCGGTGGTAGAGCAACACATGTATGTATGTGTGTACTCAGTAAAGAAGACACACAAAGGGCCCCAAATTGTGTGTATGTGTGTATATATTTCAAAAGATTGGTAACCGAAGAACTACAAACCATTAAGAAAAAAAAATCCCTATCCAGACCTTCACAAAAGAAAAATGGATAAGAATATCAGTAAGGAATTCTTTTAACAGAAGAAATTCAAACTGCCGGTAAGCCAACCTAGAAATGAAAACTAAAACAATTACATGATTTGAAATATATCATCTGTGAAAAAAATAAAAACATATCAATGCTTCAGTGAAGCCAAGTGTCAGGCATGGAGAAATGGGGACATTTACATCATACCACTGGTACACTGACACTTTGGAAGGTAATTTGGCAATAGCTCCTAAAGTTGAGAATGGCACACCCTTTTTTTTTGTCTTTTTGAGACAGGGTCTCACTATGCAGTTCAGGCTGTCCTTGAGCTCACTTTGTAGCCCAGGCTGGTTTCAAACTCTCAACGATCCTCCTGCCTCAGCCTCCCGAGTGCTGAGATTACAGGTGTGCGCCACCACAGCCGGCGAGAATGTGCACCCTTGATAGCTGAGTGATTCGCTGCTAGCTACTATAGGCCCACTGAATACAGCTGCACAGCTACAGAGTGCCCTTCACTGGTAGCTGATAGTCACAGTGACACCTTCTCAAAGAAACTTTGCACTGTCCACAGGACAGGTATAAGGATGTCCTCTGCAACATTCTTTATAAGAGTGGGAAATGCTTAAAGCAATCTAAATGTCCATTAGAAGGGTGATAAATTAATAAAACATGATATATTCTACTAATAAAATACCTTACAGTGATAAAATGATCCAGATCTTTAGTAACATGGAAATAGTCCCCCAAAACCTATCATTGAATTAATTGTTAAAAGTTGTAGAATGATAAACTTCTTAAGTTTATAATTTATGTTAATTATAAATATGTCTATGAAAGTATGGTCTATGTTCTTGCAGATATATATGTTTTAAAAGTTTTAAAACATTATTTTGAAGATACAGATTGAGCACATGGGACAGTTGCCTGTGGGGAGAGAGTGAAGAAAGTGGGGAGAGAACAAGGGACCTCAACCACTTCATGTCTATTTGGAATGTTTTATTTTATCTAAACAACACAGTTAAGCAAGTAGGTTGAAGTGTCCTCATCTGCGTTTAAGAATTTTTTTTCTCCAAATGAAAACTGCATAAGTCATACAATAATAACAGTGGCGTCTAAACAAGTCTGCCTGGGATGCGTAAAGACTTCCAGATGGAAGTGACAGTTAGCACAGGAAAGGGGCTGGGAAGAGTCTTGCAGGCAGACAGAATGTTGTGTGGAGTCAGAGAGAGCGAACGCAGAGCAGCGGCCGGGAAAGTGGCAAAATGGGGAGAGAGGAAGCTGGTGAAATTGTAGGTTTTTATTTGTGTCCTTTGTTACAGATGTGGAAGCAGAGTCCTACTGAGGAAAGTAGAACTCAGACTTCCCAATTCCCTGTCAATTGTCCCATGACAGCAGTGACAATGACACTAACCACAGCGATGTACCATGTGCCAGTCTCTGTCCTACGTACGTGAAATATGTCCGCTCATTCAATTGCACTACAAACCCATAGGGGTTTTTTCCCTCTTTAAAGATGGTGAAGCTGAGGCCCAGAGAAGTTAAGCAACATGGTGTTCCTCTCATACCTACACTATGGAAGGGACTCAATAAATACTTGCTGAACGATTTGGTGCTTATGAGGACCCTGGTCCACGAGAGAGCTGAGACAGGCAGCACCAAGAATGCTATAAACTCGAGGAAAAAGAAACAAAGTTTTCTTTTTCTCCAAGGACCGCATTTCACTGGACTCTGTTGTCTCTGTGTCCCGTTGTGTGCCAACACTCCCCTAAGGTCACCTGCTATTTTAGATTCAGGGAGAAGGTGACAGCTGGAGAAACAAAGCTGCTTGGTCCAGAGCGAGTGTCTGGCCTCAGGACCTTACACGCTTGATCCTAGTAGCCAGGAAGGAAGGACTTTCATCAACTTCCTGAAAAACACAGATAGGGTCAGGTAGGCCCCAAGGGGACTGTCCTAGGATCACTCAGCATATCAGCAATGAACAGGCTCTGGAACCCGGTCTTACAGTACTCAGGCCTCTACCTCCTGCTGTAGTTTCCTACCCGGTCCCCAGACCTCTCTTTCCACACATTTACCTCGGGTTTCTCGGAGACAAATGGCAGTTATGCTCGGTCCGGGAGAGCCTTCCAGATGGCACCTCCCCCCTGAGGGCCAGACTGGATAGTGATGAGAAGGTGATGGACGGATGGACGGGTGGACGGGTGGAGGAAAAGAGGAAGAGGGAGGGGAAGGATGAATTAATGAATGGATGGATGAGTGGGTAGCTGGGTGTGGATGGATGGACGGATGGGTACGGGAAGTGTAAGCCGGTGAACAGCAGGGTAGAGGCATGGACAGTTAGACGAGTGGGGAGGAAGAAGGCTGGCTGGTAAGATGGCTGCATGGGTGGTGTGAGGAAGGAAATTACCCACTTTTCTCGTCCAAGCAGGATGTGGAGCGCAGAGTGCCCTCAGCGATCGAAGTCCAGCCCCCATCACATTTCACTCCGAAACCGAGGCAGGATAAACTGCTTATCCTGAAGCAGCAGGAAGGTCCAGGCAGAACCGAACTGGGGTCTGAGGGTCTAGCCCCGTGGGGTGGGGTACACGCCCCATCCCCCGTACCTGATGGTGCCAGGGGGGAGCGCCCCGCCCCCATCCCGGAGGTGGCCCCCACGCGGCCGTAACAAGCTGCCGTTGTCCTGCGGGCCGTGGGCCCGGCACAGTGGGGCTTTGTCCGGCTCCCCGCCGCGACCCACGGGGGCGGGGCACATGACCGAGGGGTAGGCGGAGTCTGCGGCGGTGGAGGCGGCGGCGGCTCGGTCATCTCCCTGCCCGGCCGGGGGTCGGCGGGCCGCGGCGGCTGCGCGGGGCTGGCCAGAGCCGCGGGCGCCGGGCCCCCAGGTCCCCACCAAGCTGCAGGCGCCGGGCCTGGGCCGTCAGGGCAGCTGCGACCCGAGCACTCTCCAGGAGGCGAGCAGGGGCTGCGCCCGGCCCCCCGGGCCCGGGACCATGGGAAACGGCATGACCAAGGTAGGGGGCGGGCGCGGGGTCTACTGAGCCTCTGCCCTTCCTCCCCGCCGCTGCGAGCCCTGGGCCCGCCTGCCTGTCCCCTGAGCCGCCCAGGACGCCGCCGCCCGCTGTTCCAGTCTCGCCTGTCTGCTCTCTCCGTCTCTTGCTGTCTTCCTGTGGCTGTCACTCCCGGGCTCGCTCTCTCAAGTAGTCGCTGTCTGTGTCTTGCGTGTCTGACCTGGTCTCTGACCTCCTGGACTCGCACGGACGCCACCCCAGCTGCACCTGCCGGCTTCAGTCCGGCGCCCCCTCTGGCCCACTCCTCCCCTAGGACTTCATCTCCTCCCTCAGGGTGCCTCAGCGTCCCTCCTCCCTCCCACCTGTCCCCAGACCAGGTCCTGTTGTCCCTCCCAGTGGCCAGTTTGCTTACCTGCCCTCCCATCCCTCCCCAGCCCCGGACCCCTCTCACAGAGGGCTCAGGGCCGTGAAAGGGAGTCAGCTGCCCACCCCCAGGTCCCCTCATGGGACAGAGGGGCCAGAGTCCCCCAACAACCAGGGGTGGGAAAAGCTGCAGTCTAACCACTGGCCCTGCCCGTCCTTTCTCTAGGTACTTCCTGGACTCTACCTCGGAAACTTCATTGGTGAGCACTTCCCACTCTGTCCCAAGGCAATGGCTCCGCCTGTCCATGCCATGCTGGGAGGGGAATGGGCTGGTGGAGGATGGGGGCAGAGTTTCTTGGCCAGGGGTGTCCCCAGGCCTGAAGGCTCAAGGAGGGAGCTTCAGGGGTCTGACACTGACATCCTTCCCCATCCAACCTTCTGCCCACATCCAGTACAGGGCAGCACCAAGGGCTCACAGTGCTGCCTCAGGCCTGGGCGAATCAGCTCTGAGCTCAGCCACCTGCTCCACACAAGGCCCTCAGGCCCTAGGGCTCTTTTGACCCCAAGGTTTAGCTCTGCTCTCCCCCAGCTTCCTCACAGGAGGGCTCCGGAGACGCTGTCTTCTGGCAAGCAGAGTCCTGACGGGCCCTCTCGCTCAGCAGAACCCCTGAGAACAGCAGCTGGGAGGCCTGGCTGGGGCGGTTCTGAACCTGCAGGTTCCCATCTTCCTTTCCGCATCTGTCCTTTCCTTAGCAGACCTTGGGTAGGGGGAGGAGCACAGGCGTGGGGGCCTGTCCCTGCCCTCGAAGGCCTCCGAGCATCAGTAGAAGGCAAGTCTGAACACAGACCTTCGCCTGTCGGGTAGAAGACATGCTGAGATAGGTAGTCCAGGGCTTGGGGGACCCGAGGTGGAAAAGTCACTTTGGCTCGTGGAGTCTGAGAAGGTTCCAGAGGGCGCAGGTGCTGCACCCTCCTCACCCTGGCCCCTTCCTTCCTGGGATCCACCTCAGGAGCTCCAGCCACAGTGTCTGGCTAAGTGAGATCTGAATCCTCTTTAAGTGTGTAGGTCCCATGAGGACAGGAGCCGTGGAGTTGTACCCAGACTGCCAGTGTCTGGTCAAAGGCTGCACAGAGTAAGCCCACAGGAAATTTTTGTTGAATGAGGAAGTGGACATAGGAAGACAGAGGGGCTGTGTGTTATTTTTCTGGTTAGAAAAGATCTGTGCACAGTGGACACAGCTCCGAGAGGCCACCACTGATAGCAATGTGAGGTGTGTCCCTGAGTCCTTCTTTGCACATCTTAGATACAGATATGACAGTGCAAACAGAGTGGAAACCTGTCTTGTGTTTCCCACTTGAAAGTATTGTGAACATCCTTTCAGCACACCGAGATCGTTTTAATAGCAGCATAGTATTCCAAAGTGCCCGGTTCCCTTCTGATGGACATGAGGTTGTTCCAGGTGTTTGGCTAGAACACCAGTCTCCATGTAGCTTTCTGTACGCTTTCTGCAGTCCCCAAATTCCTAGAAGTAGAATGGCTGGTCCAAAGGATGTTCTGGGAAGGGTGCTTGGCATGGAAAACACAGCATAAACAAGGCCAGGAGATGCTGGGCTGCATCTGGTGGGTACCTCAGAGGTGAGGAGGAGAGTTGGGCATCGGGCTGTCACTGTGCATCCCTTAGGAATGAATAACTCACACCCGCCAGCTTGGCTCAAGCATCCTGCTTCTTTCAGATGCCAAAGACCCAGATCAGCTGGGACGGAATAAGATCACTCACATCATCTCGATTCATGAGTCGCCCCAGCCTCTGCTGCAGGTACTCAGAGCCCCGTGCAGGGCCCGGGCATGGCTGGGGAGGGCGGGCTGTAGACCTTAGCAACACCCACAGACCACAGATCAAGTATGTACTATGTGCTAGAATTTCCTTCCTGAGCCATGCTTACTCATTCCTTCTTCACCACCAGACTGTTTTACATTATTATCCCTATATAGCAACTGAGGCCTAGAGAGGTTAATTAACTCTCCCCAGGCCACACATCCAGGAAGCAGATCAGCTGGGATGTGAATGCAGGCTATCTGGCCCCAGAGGTCTCACACTGATCCTTGACAAGGCCCCAGTGAAAAATAGGGCTGTAGCTCAGTGGGGGAGTGCTTGAGTAGCATGCACAAGGCCCTGGGTTCTGTCCCCAGCACCTGGGGTGTGTGTGTGTGTGTGTGTGTGTGTGTGTGTGTGTGTGAACTGTAAGATGGTGAAGTTACTTTGCACACTGGGTATGGTCCCCACTGGAGGGCTGGTGCTGGTGTCATCAAGTCCTGGGAAAAGAGGAGGAAAGTGGGAAATCCAGGTCATGGTGCTAGAATCAAGAGATCTAAGTCCGCATCTTCACCTCTCACTCTCTTTGTAACCTTGAGTGCAGGACTTCCCTTCTCTGAGCCTCAGTTGCCTGATCTTTTAAATGGGAATTTCACAATAGTGACTACCTCACTGAGCTACGAGATGCTCAAAAAATTACAACTGAGGGGCTGGGGATATAGCTCAGTGGAATAAGCGCCTGCCTAGCAAGCGCAGGGTCCTGAGTTTGATCCCCAGTACCACCAAAAAAAAAAAATTACAACTGAAATAGCAAAGTTAAAATATTCTTACTCCATAAACAAGATCCCCTTCCTCCTCATCTGCTAAAGTCTGTGTCATCCACCAAAGGGAAGGAACTGCGGGTGGGAAAAGGCTCTGGAGAGCCAGAAACCAGGTTCTGTCACATACTTACTGTGTGACCTTGGGCAGGGCTCTTCCCCTCTCTGGGTCTCAGTGTTTTCTCATGTCAGTTCTGATGGTCTCTAAGGGCAGCCTCCAGTAATCTGTGACTTTCAGTGTCCAAGAGGAAATTTTCCGGCCAATGGAGTCTGAGTTTGCTTTATAGGGCAGCCTCATTTTGGAGTATTTAGAGTTTGCAGTCTAACTACATTGCACTGGGAGGGCTGTCGAGTTATTAATATATTCATTAACGAAATGACCGCTTACAGCGTAAGTCCCTACCCCAGCAGCCCTCCCTTCTCACTAGCGTCTCTCCCTCCCATCCGTAAGTGAATTTAGCAGTCAGGGTTTGATAATGCCATGCAAAGCCAAGGCCAAATGTGTTGCAAAATGAAACTGCAAACCTTGCAAAAGATGCAGGATTTCATGACCTTGGGGCACAGGCACTAGAGAAGGGCCAGAACCTCACACAAAGCCATGGATGAATGAGGACCTGGCTCGTAGGCCCTCAGCCATGCCTAGTGGTAGGATAGGCCTCTGAAAAGGTTATTTAAAATATCAAAGCATCAAGGGAGATCCTTGAGAAAAAGCAGTGAGATCCTTGGAGCGTGAGCAAAAATAATCTTTTACAATATTGGGTGGCAGGTAGGAGCAAAGGACATCACAGCAAGAACATTAGAAAAAGTACACACACTTTATTCCTTGACTATTCTAACAAATAGCAATAGTTTTCTAGCTATAACTCATAAAATGAAAACTTGATTTTGTAAAATTTACTTCTTTTCAAGGTAAACAAATCTGCTTTGTACTTTTTACTATGTAATTCTGTAGTTCCACTTGGAAAGGAGTCACTTTAAAAAGTTTCCTAGGTCCTTCTTGTGAAATTCCCTATGGGGTTAAGACATCTTCCACGCAAGGCTTGGCATCACAGCAGAGCTGGAGGCCCACAGAGATGGTGTCAACTTTCTTTGAACAGAGACAACAGTGGCCCAGAGAAGGGCAGGAACTGGGCTGGGGTTGCACAGTGCTTGGGCAGCCCAGGCAGGGGCTGGAAAGGGTACAGACAAAGCCCCCTGCCTGAATGTGTCTTGTACTTGCAGGATATCACCTACCTTCGCATCCCAGTGGCTGATACCCCTGAGGTACTCATGTAAGTTCCCCAAGATGGACCAACAGATGGACAGACAGCTGCCTCCTATGGTTGGGGAAAGGGGAAAGGGTATCTGAGGGAGGACAAGAAACACTTAGGCCAAAGCTGTCCCGGGTACTCAGACCCAGGTCTGATTCTGTCTCAACCATGCCCTTGTGTTATGTCCCTGGCCAAGACTCATCCTCGGAGCTTCAGCATCAGCTATGAAATGACTCCTGGGAGCAGGTGCACCAGCAGATGTGAAAGGGTCGGGCTCAGCCTGTTCCTGGCTGTGGAGTGAAGACAGCTGACTCCTGGCTGGGCTTTGCCATTTATTACTGTGTGACCTTGGACAAATCACTTACCTCCTCTGAGCCTCATCTGTAAAACAGGGGGGGTGTGATCAGTAAAAGACGCTTTCAAAGATCAGATGACACAGGCAGAGGATCTAAGATCAGGCCTGTCATAGAGTAGGGGCCCAAAAAACAGGACTTTCATTTGCATCTCAGCATCCGTGCCCCAAGGTCGGGATGGGCCTGAACCTAACTCCTGCCCTCTGGGGGTCTTGGTCTCAGCCCATCCCTGGCTGTCATTGTTGCCAGATGCTCTGAGTACAGACCTTGGAAGAGTGGGCCTCTGTGTCTCCTCCCACCCATTTCCTTGAAAGATGATCCCAGCACTCAGAAGACTGAGGCAGAAGAATCATGAGTGTCTTAGTTACCTTCTGTAATACCTGAAACCCACAATTTAAAGGAAGAGGGGTTTACTTTGGCTCACAGTTTGTAGAGGTTTCAGCCCACAGTCACCTGGCTCTCAGGCAGGGTGGCACGGCAGAGAGGCGTGGAAGAAGAGAGGCAGCTCATGGAGTGGTCTCAGGAGACAGAGAGATCAAGGAGGGAGAGAGGCCTTCCAGGCCACTCCTCCCTGACCCCCTGCTCCAACCAGGCTTCACCTTCCAACCTCACCTTTAGCTGTAAACCCATCAGTGGACTAAGTCACAGATAGTATCATGTCTCAGTGATCCAGTCACCTCCCAAAAGCCCCATGGGCTTATGAGCACATGGCGCTTTGGGGGAACATCTAGCTGTAAACCGTAATGATGGGTTTGAACCCAGCCTCAGCTACACAGTTTAGCCTCGACTACATAGTGAGACCCTAACAATCCTCAGGACCCACTGGGAAGCTGCTCTGCCCAGATGGTGAGGTTTGCCCCTCGCCACCTAAAAGGCCACCCTGCCACCTCCCACCCACTCGACCTAAAGGTGTAGCACTGACCCTGCTCACTGCATGCACTGGCTGGGCTGAGGACTCGGGGCTTTTTCTTCAATACAGAGGATTGGACCCAGGGCCAGGGCATGCGAGGCAAATGCTCTACCACTCAACTACATCCCCAGCACTTTTTTTAAAATTTCATTTTGAGACAGGATCTCCCTAAATTTCCCAGGCCAGCCTCAAACTAGAAATCCTAGTTCAGCCTCCTGGAACAGCTGGGATTACAGATGCCACCACACCCCACACCCTAGGGTTCTAAATGTTTTTTTTTTTTTTTTTTTTTTGCGGTACTGGGGATCGAACTCAGGACCCTGCGCTTGCTAGGCAAGCGCTCACCCTAGGGTTCTTTGTCCCTTGCTAGCCTGTAAATGGGGAAGGGGCACCTCTAAAAGCCCTACCCCCTGCGCTACTCTATTGCTTCTCTCTCTAGCAAAAAGCACTTCAGAGAATGCATCAACTTCATCCACTGCTGCCGACTCAACGGAGGGAACTGCCTTGTGCACTGGTGAGTGACAGGCACAGGCGGGCAGTGAGGGCTGTCCTCTTTCTTGGAGAGAGCTCCTCCACCCCACCATGGTGGTGACAGCCCACCATGTACCCTGCATGGCCAGTCAGACGCTTGTACCAACATCCTGTTCCTCACCAGTTGGTTAGCCATGGCCCAGCAGCTATCTCTCCCCTAGACTCAATTGCCTCATCTGTAAAATGGGAGGAGAATGTTGAGCTAAGCAGGCACTGGAGAGAGGTGAGCCCGTGGGCTCCTGGCTCTTCCCTCCAGGCCTTTGAGGTGAGGTGAGGGTACAGGGCAGTGGGGAACCTCACTCGGAGTTGGGACCTGAGTCTTCTTAGATTCCCTGGCCCTGCTGATGCCACTCACCCCTAAACTTCTAACCAGGCACCTATCATATGCCAGGTTCCTGCTGGCTCTGCTGGAGTCTGTGCTGGGGACCAGCGTGCTCCATTCTGATCTCTCCCACTCTCCACCGTCCCCGGGCCCAGCTCCACTGACCTCCCCATTCTTCAGATCTAGGGGGCTTTGCCCTCATGCTCTTCATACACTCATTCTTGACTAACTCCTTCCTGTCTTTCAGGATTCAGCTCGATGTCACTTCCCTGACAACCTCTTCCCTAGCCCCCCATTAATACCTCCTTCTATGTGGGCGTCCCCGCCCCCAGCCTCATCTTCAAAGCAGTTACCCATACCTGAAACTCACTAGTCAGTGTCTGTCTCTCACAACCAAACCTTAAACTCTAGGACAGCAGAGATTATGTCTATTCATTCCCCACTATTCTCAGTGCCTGAAAAAGAAAAGTTATTTGTTGAACGAATGACAGTTGTTTCACCCAGCCCTTTGCTACGGGAGACAATGCCAGGCAGAGAGAACCTCACAGGCCAAGACCTGCAGCTAGGAGAACAGACCCTGGAGGTTGAGGCTGGAGCTCAGGAGGCAAGGGTGGGGGAGCTGAAGTGGGGCTGGGTGCTGGGGAGGCTGGACCTTACCTGAAGCCTGGGGGTGGGATCGCAGCTTTGCAGGCATCTCCCGCAGCACCACCATTGTAACAGCCTATGTGATGACAGTGACGGGGCTAGGCTGGCAAGAAGTGCTTGAAGCCATCAAGGCCACCCGGCCCATCGCCAACCCCAACCCAGGCTTTAGGCAGCAGCTTGAGGAGTTTGGCTGGGGGAGCTCCCGGAAGGTAGGGGTGGAAGGGGCCGAGCTGGGGGAGGCAGGGGGTGGGGGGGTGGGTAGGGAGTGGGGAGACAATCTTCCTCCTACCTGAAAGATTATCAGTTGATATGAATTTAGACCTGGCTCAAGATTTTCCTGAGGTCTAAACTTGAGGCCTTGAGCTAATTCTGCTCCTTGGCGGAGTTTGCCCTAACAACTCTGCTCCTTATTAACTTAGAATGTGGCTGCCTTTAGACCAGAGTGTGGGTCCTCCTGTGTGACTGGGGCTCCCAGCCTCCCTCTGGCCGCTCTTTCTGCTGCTTGGAGGCATTTGAGGATCTGACCTCCGACCGAGTAAGGGAGTATGTTCACCTCCTAGTCCGCCCCTGGGTTTTCCGGAGCCCAGTGCAATGCCCTGTCATAGCTTCTGGGGAGATGGCGCAGGGAATTGGCAGAAATTGGCACTGGGAACAAGGGGTGAGAGGAGGAGAGGAGAGCCCGGTGGGAGAAGGTTCTCAGCAGGTGGCAGGCCGGTCAGGGAGCTGATCTGCCGGGCCTGGGAGAGCCGCGTGGGACAGGGGCTTGGGAGAGGATGGGACCCAGTGACCCTCGCCGCTGGCTTACGTTCGTTCACGCAGCTCCGCCGGCAGCTGGAGGAGCGCTTCGGCGAGAGCCCGTTCCGCGATGAGGAGGATGTGCGCGCGCTGCTGCCCCTGTGCAAACGCTGTCGCCAGGGCTCGGCCACCTCGGCCACACCACACTCGAGCGTCTCGGAGGGGACCCTGCAGCGCCTGGTGCCGCGGACTCCGCGGGATGCCCACCGGCCACTGCCGCTGCTCGCGCGTGTGAAGCAGACTTTCTCCTGCCTCCCAAGGTGTCTGTCCCTCAAGGGTGGCAAGTGAGGCCCCTGCCCACCGGCGTGCCCCTTCTGGGCCTCCCAGACCGGGACGAGCCTGAGGGTGCGTGAGTCCCCGGTGGCCTGTCCCTTCGCCTGCCACCGCTTGTCACGTCCGCAGTGTGCTGCCCTCCGTGCCCTTCGTGCCCTCTGTGCGTCTGTGGTCTGTGTCTGGCCAGCCTGCTGCAGCCATCTGGTGCCTTAGTCCCTGGGCTGGGGAGGGCCAGCCTCTACCCTGAGAGACAGTGGAGTGGGCAGGGTGGGTTGGGTGGGGTGGACGGACGTGAAGGACATTAAAGAGATGCAGAAGCTGCCTGTCGCAGTGTCTCATCATTCCCAAAGGCCAGACCCAGGAGCTGGAGAAACAGGGACAGAAGGGAGTCTGTGCCTCTACCACACCTTCACTAGCAGCAGTGTGCAAGGCTGAGGCCTGGGGCCAGGCGCTAATTTGACTCTCCCCACCCCCATCGCTCTGGGAGCCTGGACTCCTTTTTCTTTTTTTGGCTTTTTGCAACAGAGTCTCGCTATACAGTTCAGGCTGGCCTTGAGCTCACTTTGTAGCCCAGGCTAGTCTCAAACTTGCAGCGATCCTCCTGCCTCAGCCTCCAAAGTGCTGCGATTACAGGTGTGTGCCACCATGCCCTGCAAGAGCCTGGACTCTTGACCAGGCCTCTGAGTCCCTCTTCTCTTCCCTCTGAGACCCCCTCTTCTTCTCTCGTGCCCCCCTCTTCCTAGTCACAAATGCTGACCAGCAAGTTCCACAGTGCCTCCCTGGCCTTTTATTGCTTGAGTTAACTTTATCTTCAGGGGAAAAACCCAGGTGATGAGCAGAGAGGTCAGGCAACTTGCTCAAGGACAAACAGCTAGAGCTGGAGAGGCTGGGTGTGAACTTAGTCTGAGTCCCAGCTCCTTCTGGCTTTGGCGGTTATTGGCGAGGAGAAGCCAGTGCCAGCTAGTGGCAATGACCCTTCCAGCCTAGCATTTAAAGGCCAACAAAGCAGCAACTAACTCCGAGGGTGAATAGAGGTCATCAGAGCCTGTTTTCCTACAACTAACCTGAGCTGAGAGAGGTCTGAAGTAGCTGTAACCCCAGTCACTTGATGAGCTTCTACTTGTGCACCAGACGCTGGAACAGAGCTGTGAGGGAGCACAGATCCCTACATGGGGGGGGGGACCCTTCCCTGCCACCTAATCACATGCTGGAGACAGGCTACAGCAATGAACAGCACCTCTACCTGCTCACTGCTGATGTGCTAGTGGAGACCACACAGTAAATCAGTAAATCAAAGAAAGCACAGGTCAGGTGGTGGAGGTGGATGATTTTGCTGCTAGGAGGAGCATTCCAGGCAGACAGAATAGGAAGAGACAAGGCCCCAAGATAGGATAGAGAGTGAAAAACAAGAGTCCTGGGAGCCTGTGTGCTCTGGGCTGGCTGGTGGTACTGCCGCCCACCCAGTTAAAACACCTGTCTGCTGTTTAGAAACTTCCATGGGGCCATCATCTCTACGGAAAGCAAAGCCCCTTGGTCTGGTGACCTGGCCCTTAAGAATGCTTCCTTGCCCTTCAGCATAACTTCCCACACTCCAGCTAAACAATACGTCCCTCTTTCAGGGACACTCACTCCAGCCACTGGCTAAACTTTATCTGCATCTCAGTTCATCAAGCAAAGCAGTGTTGCTATTTAGCAGCTGAGGAAACCAAGGATGATGTCCGAGGTCATCAGCTAGCAAGTAGGGGGGCTGCAATGTGAACTCAGGCAGTCTGGCTGCATCGGCACCCTTCATTACTGCCCTCTGCAACCTAGAAAAATAAAGAGAAGGCTAGAAACTCCTGCTTGGATGTATAATCTGCCTCAGACTCTACATCCAAAGATTCAAACAACCTCGGATAAGAAATATTCCAAAAATAGTGCATCTGTTCTGAACCTGCAGACTTTTTTTCTTGTCATTATTTCCTAAACAATAAAGTATAACAACTGTTTACATAGCACTTACTTTGCATTTGGTGTTACGAGTCATCTAGAAGTGATTTAAAGTCTTCGGGAAGATATGCAGAGATTACATGCAAATACTGTGCCATTTTATATAAAGGGCTTGAGCATCCATGAATTTCGGTATCAAGGGGGCCCTGGACCCAAAGGGACACCACCTCTGAGGTGCTTGGCGGCTCACTGGAGCAGCACAGGCAGGAGTCTGAGCCCAGCCTGTGTGGGAAGGGCTGCTGGCAGGCCCACAGGGGCTGGGGAGGAACAGCACAGAGAAGACCTTCCCCTCCTCTGGTCGGTGCTGGCTGCGTCCCAACCCTCTGCCCACTGCAGAAAGAGAGAGTTTTTCTCTCTCAGCCTCAGTTTCACCACGTACACAGCAAAGGGTGGAGCAGTCTGAGCTACTTGACATCTTGTGTATCATAAATCCCCACTGACAATTTAATGAAAGATACAGACCCCAGAAAAATGCATTGATGCTGATTGGGGGTGTTGGTACTGGGGACTGAATCCAGGGCCTTCGCGCTGAGCTACAGTTTCAGCCCATTTTTAATTTTATTTTGAGACAGGATCTCACAAAGTTACTAAATTGCCTAGGCATGATTCACCTGCCTCAGCCTTCCAGCATGCTGGGATTGTAGGCATGCAACACCATGCCCAACTACAGATATGAAAAACTTTACATACAGTTTCAGGCGGTGGATCTCAGGCTCCACCAAGAATCCATGAACTCCAAGTGAAGCTGTGAGGGGGCAGTGTGGGACACTATTTAGGCCCCTGTGCTCTGGGGGACAGAGACACCCAGCTTTAGATCCTGACTTTCCCGCCAGGCTCTGTGAACTTGTTACAGGGCTTTAACCCTGTAATTATACTCACCTGCGAACCTGTGCAAAACCAACCGAGACCCTGCAGTCAAAGGTTTAGCCAGGCCCAGCACAATGGCAAGCAACAGGAAAAGGAACTTCTAGTGCTCAAGAAAATCAGTGGGGAAAAAAAAAAAGAAAAGAAGGGGCAACACACTCGGCCGCTTTCTGTCCCTCTCTTGGACAGAAGCTTTCTTTCCCTCAATAAATATATTCTGCTCTTTAAAAAGAAAGAAAGAAAAGAAAAAACCAGCGGGGTTTGAACAGCTCAAGTTCCTGGGCTTCCTGCCCCCGAAGTCGGACTCTGCGGGTCTGGATGAGGTCGTGAATGTGCCTTGGAAACCAGTCACTGCTTCTTGACTGTGAGAGGAGTCAGTTTGAGAAGCACTTTGTCTTCCAGTCTCTTGACAGAGAGTCTAGGTCCTAACAGGAGACTGGCCGCTCTGCGCGGTGTATTCTCAGCTACTCCAGAGGCTGAGGCAGGAAGATCGGTTTCAAGCTCAGCCTGAGTAATTTAGAGCTCAAATCAAAAAGTATCAGCTCAAAAAAAGTGGGAGAGAATGGAGGGAAAGAAAGTCCGAGAAGTTTCCAAGAGAACCCAGAAGAGCAGACAGGTGCAGGGGCGGGGCAAATCTTGTCTCCGGGTGCCCCGCACCCAGGCCCGCCCTCTTCCCCACCGGAGTGCTTGGGAGTGTCCCAGTGTCCGCGGCGCCTCCTGGCCAGCCCTTAAGCGAGGTCCCGACGCCCTCCGGGGCCAACTGCCAAGGTAAGGAGCGAAAGGAAAGGTCTCCCTGGAAAAGAGAAGGAAGGGAAAGTGAAACCCACCCGCGCATACTGTCGCTTTCGCCGCTTCTGCGCGCCCTCCAGGTGATCCCCTGATCTGGAGTGAGGGTCCAGCCGCCCTGCATCCGAGACCTGGCAGAGGCGCGCTGCGCTCCCTCCCCGGGCCCCTGGCGGGAGGTGCCAGGGTGGTCTTGGTCAGCAGAGGACCTGTGGCGGGAATCCAGGATCCCCTGCGTCTCCGCAACTGGCGGCTGTCGGGGCAGATCGAGAGCGGATGCTACCGGGTTGTGCTGGGAAGACTGGGCAAGACCCTCTCCCGCATCCCCTGGAAGCTCCAGCCTCCCCTCCAAGGCCCACGCAAATGTCTCCGGATGCTGCCTCCACAGCACGTCCGCAGACCACACTCCCAGCTCACCTGGCACCCGAGCCCTGGCTGCTGGGGTCTTTCTACACTATTGTGCCCCTTCCAGCTGATCCCAAAGCCAGTTCCACCAGCTCCCAGGACAACTGCAGGACCTCACCGGCTTCCTGCTTCCCCAGCCCTCAGCAACCCCAAGTCCTCCAGAGGGGCCTTTCAAAGGTTTTGACCCTCTCTCCTCAGAGTCCTTCCACAATTCCCCATTCCCTTGTAAAAATGACCCACTTCCTCAACCTGGGCTCAGAGCCCCACAGGAAGTGCCCCTCCCAGGTCTCATCTCTGCTCCCTCCCCTTCGCTTCTCTCACTTTCTGAATGCTTCATCTCTGGCGCCAGTAGTGCTGTGTACACGCTGTCATGTGCCACCACCACCACCACCACAACTCCTCTTCGCCTCCGCCTGGCCAACAGCGTGGTCCTCAGCCGCAGCCTTTCTTCCTCCAGAGAGCCCTCCTGATGCTCTCAGTGATCTAACTCGGTCCACCCCAGCTCAGTTTGCCCCTGACGTGGACAACGTTCCCTATGTGTTTTAAGTCTGAGCTGAGTCTGACCCTTATAGTGCACCATGAGCTGCCTGAGGCTGGTGACACTGAGCACTGTGCCTGGCACACAGTAGGTGCTCAATAAGCGGGCAATAGGGGGTTGTATGTCCTGGCCCTGAAGGCGAATCTGCTGCTACTCAGAGGAGGGAGATTCTGGGCTTACCCTCCTCATCCTCAACCGTTTGACATACACATGCGACTCTTTGTCCCCAGGGACATGTGACTCTGCTGCCCCAAAGTCTAGGGGATAAAGCTTGCCTCTGAGGGTAAACACAGGCTGGCTTCAGCCTATCTCTTTTGTCTTCACTGATTCCCCTCCCTCTCCCCTCCACATACAGTCAACCCTTATTGCTTACGGGTCCCATGTTCGCCAATTCTCTGACTTGCTAACATATTCCTAACCCCCCAAATCAATACATGAGCCATGTTCGTGGCCGTTCATAGATGCACACAGAATGGCAAGAAATTTCAGCTCCCCAAGGGGGCTGTTTGAAGCTGAAGGCAAACTAGGCAACTCTCTGCTTTCTGGCTTCAGCTCCCCTCCTGGAAATGTGTCCTCTGCCACATTGTTCATTTCTTGTGCTTTTTATGGTAGTTTCACTATTTCGATAACCTGCAAGCATAGTGCAAGAATGGTTCTAGACACTTTGTTCTTCATTAGCTCTGTTCAGGCATGAAGTATATAGAGCTACCAGACACGAGTGCAATGCTAAGAAATCAATGGTATGTGCTAAGAGCGTCCTGGAGCTAGTCAGCTTGCTGTGACAAAGCACCTGAGAAAATCAACCTATTGGAGAAAAGACTCGTGTTGGCCCACAGTTTCAGTGGCCGGTGACCTCTTGGCTCTGTTTTTCCAGGGCTTGTGAAGAGGCATGACAGGGTGTGGGGCGGTAGAGCTGCTCACCTTACGGTGGCCAGGGGCGAGGGCATTTATAGCGAAGCCACTGCCCGAGCTCAGTGTAGGCTGAGTCCACCCATGAAGTGAGCGCACCCAGGCTCCACTTGCCTCCAAGCCCCCACCCTGCACACTGCTACCTCCATGACCAAACCTTGACCACGTGAGCTTTTAGGGACATTTCAGACCCCAACTACAGCAGTCTGTGGACAGAAACACACATTAAACAAGGTTATGCATTGACTGATAGGTGAAAGTGGTGGGGGGCTGGCAGGAACCCAGCCCTGTATTTCCCCAGAAGCAGTGGTTCTGCATTAGGTGGCTATTCGTGGGGCCTGATGGGACAGAACCACCTTGAGTCATGAGAATCCACTGTACACAGCTCACTCACACAGGCCCAGCTCCAGCACCACGAGGCCGGTCACTGTTCCCTGAACACACTGCGCCCTCCCACTCCACCAGGCCTTTCCTCATGCTGTTCCTTCTCTCAGGAAAGTCACTCCACCTATCAAACTCTATTCACCCTTCAAGGCCCAGCTGAAGCCACTCAACATGCATTTATTGAGCATCTCCTGCATCACAGGCACCATTCATTGTGCTTGGGACACAGTAGTGAACAAAAACAAGAACCCTCTTGTTGATGATAACACAGCTCTGCCCTGTGCCCATGCTGCCTTTGGGTTTAGAGCACCCTTAATTCAATGAATAAGTCCTGCAACAAGTAGGCACCTACTGTGTGCCAGGCATGGTCCTAAGCATTTTCTGTACACCAGTTCATCTTGCACCCATCACAACCAGGTGAGGTTAGGTATTACCAACACCTGGTGGAGACCACTGTAAAGCAGCTCTGAGCAGGATTTAATATTAACCAATTGGCTTTTCATGTTTACACGTGAGTTTGCCCAAGGCCAAGGCCCTTGTCCAGAGATGACCAGCAGACTCACAGTAAGTGAACCTCTATGAGTCACTGGTCCCCACTGAGGCCTGTACTGGCCTGTGAAGTTGGGATGCCTCAAAGGACAAGATAAGTCCACGGTTGAGGACATTTGGCTCTAACCCCAATTAACTAAAAGGAGACTAGCTGCAGGCATCTCACTCCTGTAGTGAAGGCCTTCCTGGAGTTAACATCATGTCTTGGTTACTTTTCTCTCGTTGCTGAGACAAAATACACAATGCCCAAAATTAAAGAAGGAAAGGTTTATTTAGCTTACAGTTAATGGAAGTTTCAGTCCATACTTGGCTGGCTCCAAGGCAGAATGCACATGGCAAAGGACAACCGTTCATGGAGGTGGGAAACAGCAAAAGCAACAAGAGCAAAGGGGAGGAGCAGTGGCAGCAGCCTCTGTCCCTCCCTCACACTGCATGCAAACCACCGGCCCAGGGCAGGTGCAGCCCTCACACCCATAATCCCAGCATTGGACCGTGACTCAATCATAAGCTCTAGAATCCCACCCCGTGACTACATGAGACTTTGGGGGAACATCCAGACACAAACCATAACACATAGTTTTCCTAAATTAACATAAAGTGAAGGGATTCCCAAGTCCCGCCCAGATTCCTTCATTTTCTTCAGCATTCTCCTCCTTTGTTTGAAAACCTAATAAACACGGGCTGCCCAGACAAGGTCTTCATCTTAATCCAGAGTCTCAAATTGTGTGAGAGGGTTGGGCCCTCCTGGAGCCCTGAAATCATTTCAGTTGTCTCATTTATTTAAGTCTTTGCAGTCCACTCGTTTGGGAGATTGCGGGCCTGATCAGTCCACAATAACTGAGGGATGTTGATAATGTGATAAACACCTACAGACAACTTGTATAGACAACAAAATCAAGCCTGAGAAGGTCTCATTCCTGGCCCCAACAGAGGAACTGTGGCTTTTTCTGTCTCCCACTAGGCCAGAGTCTCTGAGAACAATGAGCGAGTGTGGTCCATCAGTTAAATCCCCTTTGATGCTGAATGTGATAAATGTAATCAGCACCTCTCCTGGTGGCCCCTCTAGACCACATAGGTCCAGCCACACTGGTCTTGCTTCAATATACCAATCTTCTTCCACCTCAGGCCCTTTGCACCTGCTGTTCCTCTCCCCCAAAACACCCTTCCTCCAGCTCTCTGTCAGACTCCATCCTTCTTTTCATTCAGGCTTCAGCCCCATGTCACCTCCTCAAAGAGGCCTTCTCTGATCACCTCTGTAAACTAGCCCCTCATTTTTCTTATGTATTGGTCCCTATACCACAGCAAACAATCACTCCAAGGTGTCTTGTCAATATCTCAAATACAACTGTTTGTGCTCTCACACAGGCAGGGGCAGATGACTATTGGGTGTGTGTCCTTGCCAGTGTTGGAGATCTCATTCTGTGTCTCCCTTTTTATTTTTCCTCTCCCAGTCAGGCTTTGAAGACCTGCTCTTGTTCTCTCTAATCTGATGCTGCATAGACCCTTGGGCACCCATTACACATGCACGCCCCACTTTCCCAGGATGGGCCCAGATTTGCTCCTAACTCCCAACCCCACAAATGCTGCTGCTGTGGCCCTGCTTAACCAGGGTCCCCTAGGATCCCCTGGGGAATTCTCCTAGAGCTGGGATTTCTGTTCACAGGGTGTGCTCATATCCTTAATTCCAACAGACTGGCCACACTGCCCTCCAGAATGGTGCCCTTTCCACACCAAGCCCCCACAGCTCCCAGCTCAGCTCGCTGCAGGTAGCCAGCTGAAGACACGGTGCCTCATAGTTTCATTTGCGTGTCTTTGACACTAGTGGACTAACTACCTCCTCAGATGCTCAGTGCTTCTGCTTTCCTCATCCCTAACCACCCATTCCTGTCATCTGATAAGAAGCTTTTCTTTAGGGAATTTTTTGTTTCTTGCTGGTTTACACAAGTTCCTTATATACTTTAGATCTTCTTGATTTCAGATATCACAATCTTTTGGCTTGATGGTGCACGCTTATTAAGTTTTAAGAGGTGTTCTCTGCCCTCCCAGCTCTTCTCCTACGTTACTCTATTAATATAGTTTTACCTCTTACCTTTTTTTTAATCATCTGGAGTCCACTCTGCATGTGGCAATGGGTAGGAATATAGTTTTATGATTCCCCAGATAGCAAATCTCTGCCATTGTATTATATCATGTCAGCTCACGTATGTTATGTACCACAGCCCAGTTTGGAAGGCAGTTGCAGCTGTCTCCTCCTGGGAGACTTGAGTTCCTTGAGAGCAGGGACCACAGCTGTCTTGTTCTAGCCCAATCCCAGCCTTGCTCAAAAATTAGCAGCTGAAAGAATATGGGAGGGAGGTGGGGGTGAGTCTGGAGAAGGGGCTCAGAGACAAGGCAGGCCCTCATCCCTCCTCATGGCACCACCCCCTCCCTGAATCCTCCCGCTCACCCCCAGGCCTGTGCTGTGCACAAGGACAGGCCCCTGGCGTGTGCTGACAGGGAGGACCCCTCCACCTGGAAGTTCCTCTGTGTCCTCAGCAAGAGCACCGATCTCTGTGAGGTGCACAAGCACAGCCACTGGACACTGCTGACCCCTACAAGGTCTACTGGATTGTGCCTGCTGGTGCCCCCAGCCCAGGTACCACCTGCCCCCAGTGACAGCAGCCGAGGAGGGCCTCTGGGCAATAATAGGCTCACTGAGCTTGAACACATGGGCCAGTAAGTCCAGAAGGCTCCTTAAACCACCCAGTGTGTCTCTGCATATGAAAAGGAGGAAACTGAGGCCCAGAGATAGGTGGGCCTTGCCTGAGCACATGCAGGGAGCTGTGGAGCTTTTGTCTGGGGTCACCTGGGTGGAGGGTTCATCTTGGTGCCCAGGGAGCAACAGGCTGTTCTTGCTGCACCCAGGTGCCGGCGTCTGCTCCCCGAGAAGGGGAGGGCACTCTCCCAACCACAGGAGCCCCCTGGGGGAGAGACCAAGCCGGCCTGCAGGACGGGCCAGCTCTGCTGCCTTGCAGCCCAGCCCCGGGGGCCGCCTCGGCCTGAGCTGGCCTGCTCTGTCACTTACCTGACCTCTCCTTAGCCCCAGCCCCATCGCCGCCCCGCCTCCTTTCAGCTCAGTCTCCGCTCACTTCTGCTCCACTGCCCACCGTGTCCGCCTGTCATCCTGTCCCCTCTCCCTCCATCAGCTGCAGCTCTTTCTCTACCCTCATCAGCTCCACCCGCTCAGTCCCATCACTCTGTGCCCCAACCTGCTTTTATGCCCCGCGTCACCCAGGGGTGTGTCCCCTCCACCCGTCACCATCACTCTAGCTGTCACTGCCCTCTCTGCCATCTCCTGCCCTCTGTCTGCACTCAGCCCTGGTCGCTACTGACCCCACCCCCTCGCCCTCAGCTCGGGCCCACCCTTGTCCCTGTGGCCCCATGGGCATCTGTTTCGTGCCTCTGTCCTCCCATCTCTATGACCTCCAGCTTCTCCACTCGCAGCCCTTCTCCCCCACAGCAACCCACCTCTGACCCTGTGGCCTCCAACGCACCCATCCCTCTCTTCACCTCCAGGCAGGGAGTGCCTTGAGTTCTGAAACCTCAAAGTCCCCGACAGCCCCCTCCAGCCCTCAGTCTGTCCACACTTCTGTCAGGCAGAGACCGCCTACAACCCCTGTTGCCCATGGTCCTCTCTCACCCTCATGGGGGGCCCTCTCTTTCACTGCTCAGGACAACACTGGGTTGGCCACAAAGGATGGCAGAAAACAGCCCCCAGGTGAAGCCCACAGGCCCTTCCCCCCCAGCAGCCTTCCTTCCAGCCCCTTTGGCTGACCACAGTAAGGACTGGGTCTCCTCACCACCTCTGCCTCCTCCTGGGCTCCTCCTGGATCCAGGGCCAAGGAGGCCAGCATGGGGGAGCCTGACCATGTACTCTCTTTTGCCTGGCACTGAACCCAGGATGCCACTGCAGCCTGATCCATGCTGCAGACTTCAGCAACCCTGGTGAGGAATCTAAAGGCGCTCTGATCAGGCACAGAAGGGAGTGCCCAGGGCTGAAGCTGTCTCCCACCCAAACCACAACAGCTAACATTTGAGGGCCTAATTCATGCCAGGTGTCCTTAGCTCTTAGATGCTCCCATTGCCCCCATTCTACACAGGCCAAAGTCCAGACCCAGAGTGAAGAATCTCGCTCAAGGTCACACAGCTAGTTTCAGGTCAGAATGCCCAAATTACAGCGGGAGAATGGAATCCAAGGGCCTGGCCGCCAAACCCGCAGCCCTGACATGAGCCAAGCTGCTTGCTCCTCCTGTGGGAGGCGTGCTGCTTGGTGTCGCTAACCTTGCTGGTGTTGTTACTTCTGGCAGCATTAAAATCTTTGCTGGCTAGTAGCTTGTAGAACCCTGGAGATCAGGGCTGGAAAGGTCTCAAGGTCACATCTACATGATCCCAGAGCCAGTGGCTTTTATCAAGGAGCTTGACTACCAGTTGGCTTATACTGGGATCGATTGCCAGCATTATTAGTATTGCAGATCGCGAAGGGGACACCTCATTGTGGGGGGGTGCAGAGAAGGGAAGATGGGTGGCACTGCCAGCGACAGCCCGCACTGTTCTCTCCTTGCCCCGCAGATTGCTGGCTGCATGTGCGGCTGTTCTGGAGTGCCACACTGGTATGTGAAGCCACGCGTGCTGCTGGGGACTGCCACGCACCGAGCACCCACCTGGCGCAAGCATGTTTGCTTCCTGCAACCGCTGCTTGGTGTGCACATGCCGCAGTGCCTGCTGCATCCCCTGGAGCGTGGCTTGCTGCTATGGGAGGTGCCTGAGTGCACCTGCCGGCTGCTGGACGTGGGCCCTTCCTCCAGGGTAAATGTGTCACAGTGGGGCCACAAGCCAGGATGGCTGGGCATGGGGGATGGGTGCCAGTGGGCAAAACATCGTGGACAGAGGAATATAGGCACATGACATGTGGGCACCAGGGTGTGGGCTTAAAGGTGCTGGGCTTGGAGTAGGCAGCAAAACAAAGAACGTGGCACAGAAAACCCCAGGAATGGGAAAAAATAACAGGCAGCCTTGGGGCTTTGAGCGTGGGCTATAAGCACAGGACTTGTCACATCTGTTAGCACAAGGGAATCCAGCAGAGGGTAGGCATCAGGGGCACTGAGCACAGATAAGCATAGGTGCCTGGCAGTGGACAGGAGGTAGGCATAAAGGTCTGAGAATGGGCTTGGAGACCAGGCAAGGGATGTGAGTCCCAGAAGTGGGTGCCGACACGGGTCATGACACAGGCCCAGTGGGGGGCGTGGGCTTGAGGCCTAGGCTCCCAGTGGGACTGGATGGCCTGGTTCTTGGCCCAGCACCCACAGTCTTGCACTACAGAACTGCATGTCACCTGCAGAACGGTGGCCCGGGTGCTTTGGTGAGGGGTGCCCAGCTCCCTGGACCACCTGAGGGGTGGCCGGCTATGGCCCATGTGAGTATGTCCTCCACTGGGGGAGACCCATGCCCCTGGTCCCCTCCATTTAGCCCCTCACTGACCCTCTGCAGTTCCAGCTCCTCCTCCTTGACCCTGTGTAACCCTCTGGTTTGTACGGCCATCCCTGACAAGTAGGTGTGGGAACAGGACTGTCATTATGCTGTGCTTCCACCAGGAAACTGGCTCACTGCCCTCCCTGCAGCTGGTGTTCACCCGAGAGCTCAGGCTCCTCCTGCATTTGAAGCACCCATGGGGTTCCCAACCCAGCTTCCCAGATAGCATCAGCCACTTTCTGATGCAGCAGAGCCAGCCCTAAGGGGGCTGCTTCTCCCCGCACTCCAGGGGTGTGGCCCTATGCCCCAAGCCTGTCCACACAGCCAGTGCACTGGGGTCTCCCTCCACCTGTGCCCAGGTTACAGACAGTAAAGTTGGTGGCAGCCTTCACCTCGCCCATGGGGGTGGAGCCCTAGGTGACAAACAGCATGGGATACAGGGCAGCTGGGCCTGGGGCAGTGCCATGAAATTGACACTGACCTCAAGGTCCCAGAAATGCAGAGGTTGTCGAGGAAATAGGACAAAAGTGCTTGTGGAGAGCAAGCAATTTACAGAGAGCTGGCCCTGCCCTGCAGAGGGGTCCACAGAGCATCCACTCAGCTTGGCCTTCCCAGAAACAGATCCTCAGGCTGCAGAGAGCAGCCCGCCAGCAGCCGCAGGACCTGGCCTCTACAGGGCCCCAGCTGGTGTGGCCTGCTATGGCCCATGGGAGTATGTCCCTTTCTCCCCTGGCCACAAGCCTCTCTTCCTTCATTTGCAGGCAATGAAGATCACAAAACAGAGGACTGGGCCTGAATCATGGGCTTTGGATGCTATGCACTGAACCACTGTAGGTCCTGTCTTTGGAGAAACTAAGGCAGACTCTCAAACGCAACCCCAAGGCATGGACCAAAGTGAGAGTCTGATCCTCCTGCCTTGTGAGTACAGTAACCTTTTTTCCTTTTCTGATTTCTGATTTTACAGGAATCTTCTAGCAGTTGCAGTATAATAAATCTTCTTAATAATACATTAATAAGCCACTTTTTATGTGTGTGCTGGAGATCAACCCATGGGCCTTAAGCATGCTAAGTGTACACTCTGCCACTAGCTACACAACCAGCCAGGAAGCCATTGTATGGGGGAAATCTGTGATTCCATAAGGGACAGAAATGAATCAGCCATTCTTTCAGTGATTGAATATCTACTTTACACCTACTCCCTTCCCTTATCCACTGCTGGGGATAGAGCAAAACAGCATGGTCCCTGTTCTGGGTTTCGCAACTTGTTTTCTCGTTGAGGTCCCTGTGACTGTCCCTCACTCCTGATGCTCAGTGAGGAGGTGGTGCTAAGGAGTTACAGAATCCTGGATTCACATCCGCGCTTTATCATTCACTAGCTGTGTAACCTCAAGCAAGTCACTTAACTTGTCTAGCTTTAGACCTCTCATCCGTTCAAGAAGCTACACAGACCTCCGGAGCAGGGTTGCTCGAGGGGACCACCAACGCAGGGGTGGGCAGGCAGGGAAGACGCTACCCATCCTTCAGAAGGGCTGGCAGCCTGGCTGAGGCTATAGGCGGGGGGAGCCTCCATTCAGAGTGCCAGTCCACAGACAAATGGGCTGTGGCTGCTATGTAAGGGAGCTTGTCTCACCGTGGCCCAGTGAATGCTGCTCACCAGGGCAGAGGGCCATGCTCAGTGGCATCTACCACTACATCATGGGACGCTTTGCCTTCTACCGCCACAACCAGCCAGGCCGGCAAAACAGCATTCACCACTCAGCTGAAGAGTGGCCTGCACCATTTTAGAGACTTGGCCAGGGTGTTGCGAGAGAGAACTCTGCTGCCCAGATTGCTGCCCTTCCCATACCACTCACCAGAGGGCGCCAAGGCTCAGCCAAGCGCAGTTACTCCCCACCCTGGGCGCCCCTGGTCTGCAACCTGCTGAGGATGGGGACGGCTATGCCCCAGGCCAGAGCTCTGCTCTTCAGGGAGTGAGGAGTGGAAGAGCAGAGGGAAAGGGAGGAGCAGAGGGAAGACTGGAGAGGCCTGGGGCCTTCTTCACTCTGTGGGGACTTTGCTCAGATTCCGCCCAGCTCTGGCCTCTCACCAGGCCCCCGCCCGCACCTGCATCTGCACCTGCTTCTCTGCAGCTCCTTCCTGCCTCCCAGTGACCCATCTCTCCAGATGCTACCTGTCTCTGCGTCTGTGTCTCTCTGGCCGTCTCTGTCCATCTTGCTTGTGTCTCTCTGATCTTTTCATGGCTCTGCCTCTCTGTCTTGTTTCTGTCTCAGCTTCTGACATTCCTGCCTCTTCTTGTGTCCCTGTCTCGTTCCACTTCACATCCTGTCCCTCCCTACCCCTGCAGCCCAGCCCCTGTGGGCTGAGGGTCTCGGTCCCTCCCCTTCCCACTCCTCGCCCGGCAGCTGCTCCCAGCTTCTCAGCCCTGGCCTGGCTGCCCGCCCCTCTTGGCCTTGCAGGGGGCGGTAAGGGCCGGAGGGAGGGCAGCCCGGTGGACCCACCCCTTTTTGCCTTCCCAGGCTGGGAGGCTGGGCCAGTGGGCCTTTTAACCAGCCCAGGCAAGCTGTATCGGACACCAGTCCTGGACGCCTGTGCCTGGCCCCTGTGGTCCCAGCAGCCACCAGCCTGGGCAGCATGCAGCAGCCGCCACCACCACCAGGGCCATTGGTCCCTGCAACAGAACCCACCAAGCCCCCATACAGCTACATAGCCCTGATCGCCATGGCCATCCAGAGCTCACCAGGGCAGAGGGCCACGCTCAGTGGCATCTACCGCTACATCATGGGCCGCTTTGCCTTCTACCGCCACAACCGGCCCGGCTGGCAAAACAGCATTCGCCACAATCTGTCTCTCAACGAGTGTTTTGTCAAGGTGCCCCGCGACGATCGCAAGCCAGGCAAGGGCAGCTACTGGACCCTGGACCCTGACTGCCACGACATGTTCCAGCACGGCAGCTTCCTCCGACGCCGACGCCGATTCACCCGGCGGGCCAGTGCTGAAGGCACCAAGGGCTCTGCCAAGGTACCCCGTGGACCCCTCAGAGCCACCAACCAAGACCCAGGCGTCCCCGATGCTATGACTGGCAGGCAGTGCCCATTCCCGCCAGAGCTGCCCAGCCCCAAAGGCCTAAACTTTGGGGGTCTGATGGGGGCTGTACCAGCCAGCATGTGCGCAGCAACTGCTGACAGCAGGCCCCGGCCACCTGCGGAGCCCAAAGAGATGCTCACGGCTAAGCCTGCAGGCCCTGGGGATCTCCCCATGGCCCCTTCGTCTTCCCCTTGCCCGGCATTTGGCTTTCCTGCTGGCTTCTCTGAGGCAGAGGGTTTCAGCAAGGTCCCTACACCTGTAGCAACCCCGGAGGCGGGCATCGGCAGCAGCTACCAGTGTCGGCTGCAGGCTCTGAATTTCTGCATGGGTGCTGACGCAGGCCTGGAGCACCTCTTGGCCTCAGCAGCCCCCTCCCCTGCACCACCTACCCCTCCTGCTTCTCTCCGGGCCCCACTGCCCCTGCCAGCTGAACCCAAGGAACCCTGGGTTGCAGGGGGCTTCCCTGTCCAGGGAGGTTCTGGCTACCCACTGGGGCTGCCCCCCTGCCTATACCGGACACCAGGAGTATTCTTCTTTGAGTGACACAGCCTCACCTCCACAGGGCCCTGTCAAGGACACCCTCCAGGCTGAGCCTGACTCTAGGACCCAGAGAGCTCTTGAGGGATCCAGCCCTGGCAGGCCAAGGTCAGCTAGGATGGAAAGCAAGGACTACAGCAGCCAACGCTCAGCCAGGCCGTCGGGACCACCAGACTTGGGGGTGAGGGGACGTGGGGTTGCTTACACTTGCCTTTGTGGCTCTCCAGCCAATAAAAGTCATTGTGATTATAAGGGTCAGCTCGCTGGATAGTGGAGGGCTGAGGGTCAAGATGCTGGGTTCCCTGTGGGGTGGATGTTGTTGGGACCCCGGGTAGAAATGTCTCACAGGGACTTTCTCGGGGAGTTTCCCAGGAAGGCAGAGGATGGGGGCAGACAGAGGATGGATGTGACCAAGAGGGGGGGAGGCAGAGCCCCGTAGGGATTCATGATTGTCCAGCCCCAAACTATGATGCCACATGGTGACCAGTGGAGCATCTCTTCTCTCCCAGGCTGGTAACTGCCATCTCACCGGGTGATGGGAATGCCAGCCCACTTTACAGTGGTGGTGACTGAAGCTCGGCATTTGGGGCTCATCAGCCACCTCCAACTCTGGCTGGCAAAGGAGCGGCCAAGAGGAATGGCACCCAGGTGTATGTGGCTTTGCCCTGTGGTTTGAGGGAGGTGCAGGGTGGGGAACAGGCAGGGCAGGACTGGTGGTGCCCCACAGGGGAGGAAGGGCTTTTTTGAAATCCTGGAGCATCAGGGCTAGAAGGCCCACTTTCCCCCATGTATGGACAGGGACCGCAAGGCTCAAAGGCGGCACCACCCCCCTCTGGATTGCCTGAACTAGCGGGGTCCTCACCTGGATCTCCCATGGGCAGGGGTTCCTTGGTGACGTGATAAAAGCATTTTTCTTGGGGCAGGGTGGGGCAAGGCTGTCCCGAGTGCTGATTAGAAGTGACCATGCCCTGAACTTGAACCTTCTCTAGCTGCTGCCCCCCCAGAGGAGACAGGAGTGTGGGGTATTGTGGCACTCATCAGGGGAGCAAACATAGGAACCTGAAACCTCACTGTCCCACAGCCACCAGCACTGCAGGGGCGGAGGCAGTTGACTTCCTCCTGGAGCCTCAGTCCTCCCCTCTGGGTCATGGGTATGAGAGAGAAGAGTGGATGCTGGTGAAACACCCAGTTTTGTCTTTGGTGTAGGGCCTGAGGGTCTTAATGTCCCACAAGGTGACACCCAGAGAACCGGAGACCCCTGCACCGGGCAGGCGGGCCTGTCCTCCCAGAGGCCTTCCTTGGGCAGCAGGCCACGCTGACTTCAGCCTCCGTGGCTCCCTCCTCCCCTCTCAGGTCCCCCGGGGCCCGGGAGGAAGCAAGCCCGGCTGGACAGCCCCAACTGTCTGGTTCCCACAGATTCCAGAGCTGAGGTGGAGGGGGACATGCTCCGTGGGGGCTCACTGCAGCCGGAAGGGGCTGGGAAGTAGTCTGGCCAGCTGCAGGCGACCCCCTTGCACCTGCTGCACCAGGGCCCCAAGCCATCCAGAGTGAGGGCCAGGGTCTGCCCCTGCTCCCACAGGTGGCCTCGTGCCCTCGAGGAGGGAGAAGCAGCGCACCACAAATTGCCCTGCGGGGCAGAACATACGGGGAGGACGTGAGTGCACCGAGCACAGAGACAGGCAGGCAGAGGAACAGAGTCAGGGTGGGAGCTCTTCCTCAGCTGGGGCAGGGAAGGCAGCCTCTGCCTGCTGGGCACTGTTCCCTGTGGTACATTCCCATGGGGCCCTGGTGACCCCAGAGCCCTCCCAGCCGAGTCCTGAGCTAGCGGGAGGCCTGGCGGAGCATCCTGCCCATCCCCCAGGAGGCTTAACCGCTGGGCTGGGATGACAGACCATTCACCCTGCACTGGGTGAACATGCACAGAGACAGGGTCAGGCGCACCAGGTGCCCACCCCGCTCTGGGCATGACCCCCTCCCTGGCACACCTCACCATCTAGACCCCCTCTGAAGACTTCTCATCTGTCAAAAAATGAGGACAAGCCTCTCGGCCCAAATTCCCAGGCAGGACCCTGGGCCCAGCGCCCGCCTTGGCCTTGCAGTGTGAGCCTGGACTGGTGCCCACCTCTCTGGCCTGGGTTTCATTCCTTTTGGTGAGTGGGGTGGGGGGCGGCCTGACTCCGGGTCTGAGTCCCAGGGGAGGGCCTGACAGCCTGGAGGAGGCCCCATCCCGGGAGGTTCCGGGCCAGGGGCCCTAGACGCCATGATCTCATGGTGCCCTCCGTGCGCTGCCCAGCTGGAAGACCCCACCTCCTGGGCCTCCTGCCCTCACATTCTTTCCATGACCAACCGACACCTCTGGCTCCCGTCCGACCACCCCCACCTGGGCGGGCACTGTGGCAAGTGCTCTTCATCTGGGTGGGCCGGGTTAGGAGCATCTTGGCATAACCAAAGAGACTGAGAGAGTGACGTGCCCAGGGCCACGTGGCAAGGTGAGAGCAGAGCTATCTTCTCAACCCACCCACCCACAGCCTCTGCAGCCCTCGCCACACAATTCCCCGGGCATGGGGCCATCACATCTGAGTCTGCCTGCAGGGCCCTTCTCACTGAAGGCCGCCAGTCTCAAGGAGGGGACCCCAGGCATGGTGGCAGCAGCAGGTTAGAGCAAATCAAGGACCCCACGGGGCTGGGGGCCTGGCTCTGTGGTGAAGCGATCACCCAGCATGTGTAAGGCCCTGGGTTCCACTCCAACACCATAAAAAAAATAGAAAGGACACTGAATCTCCTTGCAGAATGAGGCTAAAGCAAAGCCTAAAATGGTAGAATCCATGGTATTTCAGAATATTCCAGAGTTCTGAATCACAGCTGCTCAGATTCCTGGACTTTCAGGGTTGACAAGACATCTCCTGCCCGATTTCTGAATACCCCTCCCTGGGGTTCCAGGAAAGGGAGGCCCAGCCCCAAGTGTGGCAGCTCTGAAGGGCCAGAGGGAAGCTTCTCCCCTTGGCATTTGGCCTGGTTCACCCCAACTCAGGAAGCACCTCCCGCCCCCAGGAGGCCACCACACCCGCAGGCCTGGCCTTTCTCAGACTGCTGCACCATCTTATCTTGGGTGGTTCCCACTCCCACTGCCTCTTTCCCTGGCGAGTGGTGTTCCCCAGCCCGAGCTACTGCCCACCCCAGCCGCCTCACCGCCATCACGCAGTGCAGGGGAGAGGGCGGGTACCCAGCCCTCCCGGGAGTACATGAACCCAGGAACCCAGGCCACAGCCCAAACATCCCTCCCCGTACAGATCCCAGACTCCCACCCTCCCGGCACCTGCTGCCTGAGCCATACCCAGCCCCCTTACTTCCTAGCTGTGTGACTTTGGGGCGTTGCTTCCCCATCTGTCAATGGGAGCACTCAGAGTCCTACTCCTGTGGAGCTGGGAGGGTTATGAGTTAATATTTGCAGAGTGGCACAGGGAAAGTATTTGTTCAGTGGAATATTAGGTATTCAGGTCCTAGGCATGTCCACTTTCACCTGACTTATCCCCTGCCAAGGCAGTGTCTATCTGCTGCTGAGGCGAAGAGAGGAAACACTATTGTACAGACAAGGTAAGGGACTCAAGTTTCCAGCCTCTCTGCTTCCTTGCTGTGTGACCTTGAGCAAGTGTATTCACCTCTCTGAGCCTCTGGTTTCTCATCTATAATATGGAGATAATGATTCTACCAGGACTGGTAGGTTTGAAAACCTGTCCTGCATGCTATGTGTATAAGCTGGTCAACAGGAATGAAATTGGAATGAAAACAGCCTCCGCGTAGGTCACATTGCCCCCTGCCCAGTCCTCCCTGCCCCTTGTTCCACACATGGCAAAAACTACAGCCTGAAGGTCCAGAGGGCCGAACTCCCTCCCCGCTGGGAACAGGGTGGTGACTCAGGGAGGCAGCTGGTGGAGCAGGAGGAAGTGGTTCCATGGCTAAAAACAGGCCAGAGCCCCATGTGGTCACACAGTCGGCCGGAAAGACCGGGCTGCCTCCTCACTTGGTCCTAGCGGAGAGAGGAGAGGCTGGGGCTCCTGCTCCCTGAAGACAGCAGCTTCCCGGAGCCCCCTTCCCACCCTGGGGCCTCTGCCCTGACTGCTCCCCTCTCTGGAATGCTCCCTCCCACCGGCTCAGTACCCAGAGCCAAGCCAACACCACCCCCTCAGAGAAGCTGCCGCACCCCTGGTCTGGTTAGATGCCCCCACACTGCCCCCGTCTGCACCCTTCCGCTGCAGTGCGAATGACTGGTGCACAGTCAGGGGCCAAGGCCCCAGCTGACCTCTCAGCCTGAGGGCCAGCACACAGTAGGACCCAGGGAGGGTGTGGAACTGAGCCATGGAGTCGCACTCACACAGCCGTCCACTCGCCATGGGTTAACTCTCAAGGAGCCCCCAGGCTCCTGTCTCGTCCAGCACTGCCCTGGCCCTATGGAAAAGGCCCCTCGTCAGTGCACACAGGCCCTGTCCCGGCTCTCCCTTCTGCCTCTTCCCAGCGGTCTGTCCCTTTGCATCCTGGAGCTGCTCATCACACACCTTGGGGCCCCTCCCTGACCCCCATTCTTTCTCCCCCAACCCACAAGCTCTCCATTCACCCCTGCTCTTCAGCGTCTGTTTCTCCCAGCAGAAGACATCATGGTGTCAGGGATTTTTTTCTCCCCACCGCTTGTCCCCAGCACCTAGCGCAGTGGGACAGGGACTGAGGAGCTGTGAAGCAAACAGGCTTTGCAGCTTCCCCCGTGCCCACCCCCTCCTCTCATGGAACTTCTGCACTGACCCTGGGAGGCAGACACTAGCTTCACCGCATTTACGGAAGGGAAACTGAGGCCCAGGGAGGACAATTAAGTAATTTTGAACGCTGTTCTGCTCTGTTACCATCCCATCTGACTAGAGGCGTCTGAGCTCGGGGCCTCCGCCCATTCCTGTCTCACAGCCTCTCAGACACATACGGCCTGGCATCCCCTGCTCCCTGCTGCCGCCCGCCTGCCCGGCGGCAGGGATCATTCCACGGACGGGCGCAGCCATGTTCCTCTTTTGCAACACCCTTCGTGGCTCCCTGTCACCAAGTCAGCTCCCGGCCATGTTCCCAATGTTCTTCCTGCTCCATCTTCCACAGAAGCCCCACTGGAATGCACCCCCTACGGCCCATGACACCTTCCTCTGCATCAGGACAACCCTGCGCATCCCTCACGCTGACCTTGGGCGCAGGTCCCACCGGAGCAGGAGAGACTTGGCCTGCACCTCCTGCCTGTCTGCTGGTTTCCCCCGTTGCCACCCTCCCACAGGGTTCCCAGAGGCCAGGAGCTCCCTGAGGGCAAGGGTGACTCCTCTCTGGTTGTTGCTTGGGGTCAGGCCCAGAGCGGGGACTTGATGTGCAGGGAGTGACACCACCAGCCTTGTGTCCTGACTCCACTATTCACCAGCTGGAAGGCCATGATGTATCCCTATGCCTCAGTTTCCTGGGAAATTCTGCTGATGAGGACACCTACTCCTAGAGCAGAGATGGAATGAATCGGGACCCAGGGAACCCCAGGTCTGGTGCTGGTGCCCCACAGCTCCTCCCCACTAGAGTGAGGGCGGAAGGACAACGAGCAGAGCAGGTGCATGGACATCTGCCCGGCTCGGCTCTTGGGCCAGGTGGGCACAGTCCTGGGACAGCCCCAGCCGCTTCCACCCTTGGGGTGGTCCCGTCACTGGCGGAATATTTTCCCACCACTGTCTTGTTGGGTCCAAGGTGGCCGGTGGAATTTGAGGCCACTAGACCCAGACAGGAAAAGGCAACGTCACCAGCCCTGGTGTAATCCAAACCAGATGTGGCCCCAGTGGCTTCCAGACCCTTGGGGGTGGTCACTGTGGGCCTGGCCAGGGCCCAGAGGCAGGAAGCAGTCTTGGAGGAGAGCTTGCTGGGCCGGGCCCAGCTGGGAGGAGCGGCCCCACCAAGGATGTTAACTCTTCTTAGTCCACAGGACCAGGCCAGGGAGGCACAAGCCACCTCGCAGGGAGGACCCAGCAGGGGCCCTGGGACGGACACAGAAGGGGCCCATGCCCTTCAAACTATACAAGGAGTAGGGAAGCACATGGCCTTCGCCCTGGGCCTTGCTCCATCCCAAACCAGCCACGGGGCCCCTCTCTCCACCAGGGCAGCCCTGGGAGGGAAAGTCTTTCTCCCTGCAGCTGCCCAAGATGGGAGCTCTGACTGCAACAGGACCAGACCCAAGCCCCAGAGAGGCAGAGCCAGCCCTACCCAGGCCCCAGCTCCGTAGCCCCCAGTGCGAGCCAAATCTCTCTGAATCCATATTCCTACCCATAGTTTCAGATCTACATCCTCTGCTTCCAGGACAGGGGAGGCCCAAAATAGGCACCTGATTAATCAAAAAGAGCTAAGATGTGCTCCTGCACGGAGATGGGGCTGGGAAACCATCCCTCCTGTTCATGGTTCTGGACGTGTTTTTTGCTCAGGACATGGTAGTTTTCTGTGTGGCCTTGGGCAAGTCACTTTCCCTTTCAACCTGTCTCCTCCCTGTGACACATGGTGAATGACACCTGTCCATCTCTCAGCTGTTACAGTGTGGCAGAGGAGAGAAGAGCTAAAGTGATCAATTTCATATGTAGAGATGGAAACTGAGGTTTGTGCTAGTAGTCCAGAGTCCCGGGTTCTAGTCCCAGTTGCTGCAGTGTTTGATGAGAGGCGGTCCCTGGTTTCAGCCTCGATTTCCCCAGCTAAATTCAGGCTTTGGATCTCTGCTCCAGCGGATCTCATTTCCTCCCCTCCCCCACATGGTGACTCACCCCTCATCATCGTGCTGTGTGGCCAAGGCTCAGCTTGGGTGGGGGCCAGGGAGGCCGAGAAAGCCGCTCAGAGGAAACCACAGGCCTGGCCCAGCTGGCAGGTACAGGCAGTGGGTGGATGGTTGGAGATTTGGGCCTTGGAGGCCCTGCTCATGAGCATATAACCCCCAAGAGTACAAGCCAGGATTTGGGGCCTCCAAGCTCCCAAATGCAAGAGCCAGGCTCAGGCCCCCAAGGTACCACTCCCAACCCTTAGTGCCACCTGGCTCGATTGGGACCCTGTACTTGCCTGCAGAGCCACAGCAGGACAGGTTGAGGATGGGAGAGTGACGGAAGAGGCAGGCAGGGGCTCTGGCCTGGGCTTATTGGGGCTTCTCAGGAGGCAGACAGTGCCGTGATTAAGAGTAGGGGCTCTGGGGCTGGGGATATAGCTCAGTGGAATAAGCGCCTGCCTAGCAAGCGCAGGGTCCTGAGTTCGATCCCCAGTACCGCAAAAAAAAAAAAAAAAGAGTAGGGGCTCTGAGCCTGTCTCTACCGCTAACCTGCTGGGTGATTCTGAGCCAGAGACTAAGTGTCCCTGAGGCTGCCCGCCTGAGAAATGCTGACAACTCTCCATCCTGGCCATTTCAAGCTGTTGAGGTAACCAGGTAACCCGGACTTCCAGCATGTTAACTGTTATCTCCACCACTCTTGTGAGAACCCCAGAAGCCCCTCCTGACTCCACTGTCCTCACAGCCAGCCAGGCGCCACCGTACCAGGGCTCTGCCAGCCCAGAGATGGAACCCCTGCCCTGTGAGGCTGGCTGAGTGGGGCAGGTTTCGGCCAGAGAGGGGACAGCAGAGAGCAGTTCTGCGCTCCTCCTCATGGCCCCTGCGTACCCTGCCTCCTGCTCCCACTCCGTGCTCTGGTGAGAAGCAGGGCAACTGGGCGGAGCCTCACACTGAGAAACATGAGGCTCTTTCTAGCCTGGTCCCTGGCCCTCTTCTGCTGAGCAGGCTAAGAACACTGGGGCTCCCCAGAACCGCCCAGTGCTGAGCACAGCCCTCAGGGCTTTGCCTCTGCCCAGCTGAGTCACCCATCACCCACCTTAGTTCCACCCTGCCTCACTACCTCAGTTTCCCTCTGTGAAGTAGAAATAATACCTCATAATCTGCCTGTGAGGACGGACGAACTTACATCTTGTGTAAATCCTTAACTACAGCCTGGCCCACAGTCAGTACCCCATACGCACTGTGACCTCCTTAACAGGTGAGGAAACTGAGGCACAAATCAGGGAAGCCGTTTGCCTACAGCAGTGATGGCAAACTTTTTAGAGCTTTCAATGACACAAACAGCCTGCTGCAGCACGCGTGCTATAGGTTCGCCCAGACTGGGCATGGGGCAGCCCAGCTCTGAGCCACAGTGCACACAGACAGAGGTACTAAGGTGCCCAGCACACAGCAGGTGCACAGTGAGCTGCAGCTGCCTGTGAGCACACACAGGGGCTTGCACAGAAGGCAGATGCTACGGCCGACCTGTACATTTATTTACAGGGCACAAGCTGACAGCAGGCTGGGGGCTACCCAGCACCCTCACACGCCTCTTGGCCTGCTGACCCAATCATCTAGGCTGAGGATGGGCCCAGAGAGGCTGAGTCGAACAGGCTCAACCCACAGGCAAGCTCGGGGGTGGTCTCCGTGTCCCCCAGGCCTCTTGTCCCCCCTCCACAGGGCCCAGGCTGGGCGCCCTCTCTTCCCACAGTTCCTGTGTGTTGGTGGTCACAGAGAAGGTGGGCGGGGGCGGGCCGGCCCAGATGGTGCCTTATCTGTTGGGAGTGGAGGCGGTGGGGCACAGAGGTCCTTGTTCACAAAGCCTGCTCTGTCTCCCTGGGCAGCTGGGCTTCTCTCTGCCCCTCCAGAAGCCTTCCCTCCACAACCTCGGAAGCCCCATGTGTGGGACCCGCAACTACTGCACTCCAGCCAGGCGCAAGTCCAAGCCGGGGATGCCCCAGGTGGGACAGACAGGGCCACCAGGGCAGCACGCAAATGCGGAGCTAGAGAAGGCTGGAGAGCAGCTTCAAGGTCCATGGAGGCTGGGGTGCGGCTGCTGGGCCTGAGCCCTGTCTGGGGAGGCATTAGTTAGCAGGATGGATCCAGGCTATACTCCAGGCGAGGCAGCTGGCGTCTGGGAGGCGTCACTGAGTGGTGGCGTGGGGCACCCTGAGCCTCTGGGCCTGACGCAGCCTTGTCTTGGCCAGCCCATCCCGGGGGCCTGGCCTGCCTGCCCTGGCCTCTGGGCTGTGCGGCCTCAGCCTGGCCACTCTGCGGCTGCGTCCGGGCCTCAGAGCCTCAGACCCCCAGAGCCATCAGGGACCCTGAGCTGGTGATCTTCTTGAAGCGGTTGGCAGCACTGACAGCAATGAAGTTTTTCTAGGGAAGGAGGAAGAAGGAATCCTCTTTAGCACTGGAACAGGGGAGAAAATGTAGGACAGCTGGGTGTCCTTAATGTCCCCTTCAGGCAGTGGACAGACCTGCACTACCCAAATTGGCCACAGGGGGCGCCACAACACCTCGCGGTCTGGGAATCCTTCCATTCACCAGGCGAATCAGCCCAGTGAAAAGCTCACCTCTCACGTGGGGGTCAAGTCCCTCCACACCCCGCCGCTTGCTCCTCTCTGCCCACATTCCTGCTCGTTGCTCACTCCACCCCAGCCATCCTGGCCTCCTACGCGCCCCTCAAACTGGCCAGCGGGGCTCTGCCACAGGGCCTTGGCACCATGGCTCTCTTTGCCTGAAATACCCTTTCTACACTGCCTGGCTCACCCCGCCCTCCCCAGTCTCTGCTCACACGCTCCCCTCGGCCACCTCTCCCCCACTCCCAGCTCTGTGCTCTGGTGAGAAGCAGGGCAGCTCCCGGGCAGAGCCTCCCTCAGAGACAGAGCTCTTTCCAGCCGGGCCCCCAGCTTGCTGAGCAGCCTTCAAGCTCCTCCCACCTGTGAGCCTCAGTTTCCTCTTCTGTTGAGCCAGGATATGAAACTGAGGCTCCCAGCCTCTCCCATGGCTCTCCTGGGTGGCCTGTCTCTCCTTTTCTGGAGCCCTGCCTTAACCCTCCCAGTAACTCCCCACTCCCACCAGGGTGAGGGCAGGCACTGGGATCCTGTCCTGTTATCCACTGCTGTGCCTACTGCCTAGACACAGTAGCTGCTCAATAAATATTTGAAAAATGAAGGAAGGGAGGCTGTGATGGAAGCAGAGATACTTCCCCAAGCCCCAGCCCAGCCCCAGCCCCAGGTGGGTGTTCCTGCCCAGAATGGTGGGGCAGAGGGCAGAGAGAGAAAAGCCAACCCTGATTTCCAGACAGGGCCAGGCCTGAGCAACAGAACCCCTGGCTCTGCCCACAGCCCGCCCCTCCCACCTGGCCAGCAGTACCTTCCAGCGTCTCTTCATGAGGTATTTCTTAAGCAGGATCTGGGACTTGAGGCGGCGGTTGCAGCGCTTGGCCTTCTCTGCCAGGTTGTTGAGCCAGGGATGGGCCAGGCACTGGGCGGCACTCATTCGGGCCCTGCAGAGAACAGCCGCACATCAGTAAGGGAGGTGCCCGGCCGGCAGCCTTCAGACCTGGTTCCCATGCTGTGGGCACACCTACAAGGAGCTGACACACTCCCACAATAAGCTTGCACACACCGTGAGCCTGCGCACACCCAGGGAGCTTGCACATGTGCAGTGCGTTTGCGCACACAGAATCCAGGGCCTAGGTGAGCCTCACCCCTGGTGCTTGACGATGAGGTTGGAGACAAAGTCTTTGGCTTCGTCTGACACGGCCTCGAAGGTCTCCTCATCAAAGTACCAGTTGGAAGACAGCACATTGTTTAGGGTCTCAGTGTCATCATCTCCCAGGAAGGGGGAGAGGCCACTCAGCCTGGAGGGAGAGGGTAGGGAGGTAGGGAGCAGGGAGGTGAGACCAGAGATGCTGAGTTGGAGGTGGGGGGCAGAGCCTAGGAGGCAGCACCACGTGCTAGAAAGACCCCCAGCTTCCCAAGTGGGACAGACCTGGGTTTGAATCTGGCTGGGTGACTTTGGGCAAGTCACTTCCCCTCTCTGAGCCTCACTCTTCTCATCTGTAAAATGGGCGTAATCACCCCAGCTTCCCAGGGTTACAGTGAAGATGAGAAATAATGAGTGCAAGGCATGTGGCAAAGGCACAAAAATTGTCCACTGCCCCTCTGCTCCCACCCTGATTCACCCCAAATCTGCTGTCCAGAGCCTTAAGCTGGGATGCTATGCTTTTAGGGGGGTCTTAGTTTTTCCATCTATAAAATGGGTACAGAGCCCCCTTTCCTGGTTGTGCCTAGAACTCCCAGCCCCGACCACGTCCTGGGGGATGAGGGAGGTGGGGCCACCTCACCAGACCCCAAGGCCTGTCTTGACCTCCACTGCCCACCGTGTGTACCAACCACCCCCAGAAACACCTTCCCCTGGGGCTCACAGCATGTAGGTGATGACCCCCAGACTCCACATGTCAGTCTTATCAGAGATCTGGTCGTAATTCACCACCTCAGGGGACAGGAACTCCGGGGTCCCAAAATTCACCTTCAGCTTCTCATTGGGGTTATACCTGGGGTGACAACAAGAGCTCAGTGCCCCAGCCTACTCCTGGCACCCTCTCCCCTCCCCAGGCCCTGCCCTCCCCACCCACCAGGTGGTACCTCCGCGCCAGGCCAAAGTCAATGATCTTCACCATGTGTCCCGTGGTGTTGACACATAGGATGTTCTCAGGCTGAGGAGATAGGAGTGGCCTGGATTGGCCTCTGACCCAGGTCACCCTGCCTCCCTGCCAGGCCTGCTCCAGACCCTGGCTCCCAAAGCAGAGGCCCAGGGTGACAGATCCGTCAGGCCAGCCTGCCCCCATCCAGCAGGGACACCATGGCCCCAATGGATGAGCACAGGGCACAAATCTCAGGGCCGCATGGCAGGCCTGAGGGATTTCCTTCCATTTAAGGCCATGCAAGAACACAGCCTAGAAACGCTGGGCTGGGGACCCTGCAGCCTGCAGAAGAGAGGTCGCGGGGCAGCCGGAACAGAGAGTGCTGCACACCACGGCCGGAAACATTGCTCAGCGCTGCCAGAGGGAGCCCTCGAGACCAAGCTGCACTGCTCCCAGCACACTCAAGGACATAAAATGCCAGGCCCTGGGCTCTGGTCACTTAATTTCTTTTCTTTCTCTCTCTCTCTCTCTTTCTTTCTTTCTTTCTTTCTTTTTTTTTGAGATGGGGTCTTACAGAGTTGCCTGGGCTCCAGCAACTCTCCTGCCTCAGCCTCCTGAGGCTATAGATATACACCGTCACTGAATGTCAACAGCGTGCTCACCCATACTCCCAACAACCTTGTGAGGCAGATTCTGTTACCTTGAGATAAAACCCAAAGAGTGCTGAGATCCAGCTTCCACTCACCCCGTTTCATGACAGATTGGAGCCCAGGACTGTGGGCTCCACACTGCTGCCAGCCAACCCGACACCTTGGTGCCCTCTACAGGGTAATGCGTGACGCACACAATGTCCTGGGCGCTCTTCAGGGCAGGGCCCGCTGCTTCGCTGTGGGCCCCACCTTCATGCTAACAAAGCACCCACTAGGTACCCAACCAGGTCTCAGCAGGAAGCTGGACCCACACGCAGATGAACACTTGGGAACAAAGTCACCTCGGCCCCACACCCTGTCCTAGAATGCAAGCACACAGGCCTGACCCAAGAGGCAGAGGGCAGATCTCAGAGCTAGCGACAGCTCAAAGGCAGGGATTTCACACTAAGCCAGCACCTCCTGGAGACTGGGATGCCCTGAGTGCACAGGCCACGCACCATAGAGTAACACAGGACCAAGGTCCTCTGGGTGCCCTGGGTGCCCTGGGTACCCTGGGTCTTGGCCACCCTGAACCCCCACCCTGTGCACCATTCTACTGTCTGCTCTGTGGGCTGCCCAAGGCCTTTCAGGGCTGCCAGTCACTCAGCAGCACACCAGCAACTCGCAACTTGTGTCCCACTGAACAGGAAAATGAAAGAAAAGTCCCAGGGTGGGGACAATTGAGAGAGAGCCACCCAAAGCTCCTTGGGGAGAGGCTCAGTCCACACACAGGGCCCTCAGGTGCCCTGCAGCCAAGGCCCCAGGGAGTGGCCTCTGGGCAAGGCAAACCCCGCTTTCGTGACTATAAAGTGCGTCTGTGGTAGCAACCTTATCGCTCTCGTGAAAACATACATTTAGGATGCAGAGGCTGAAGGCGGACGTCTTCCTGGGATACTGTGTTTTAATCAGGGTTCCTGTTCCAGCCCTGAGCACCTAGCTCTCACAGGGCACAGCAGCCTCCAAAGTCCCTGAGCTGGGGCAGCCAGGGCTGCTTCTGCCCCAGGGACTCAGGGTCCCTTCCCATTTCTCTAAGGCACTGGCAAATCCCACAGCCTTGACGCCCCTGTTCCCCACCTGACCTTGCTGAAAGCCCTCTCCTCCCCCTGCCACGAAGCTGTGCCACACACTGAGGCCATGCCGCCCTCTGCAGAGAGGCTCACACACCTGCCAGAGCAGCACCAACACCAAACCAACCTGGGGAGTGCCAAATGCAGTAGCAGCATCCCTGTCCCACACCAGACCCCGACACCTGGCCCTGCACCCTCTTCCACTGCCACCTACATGTCCCCTCCCTCTCATGGACATTTTCATGAACACTTTGGAAAGTTTGTTACACTATTTACACTATTATGTTACAAATGTCTGCTTCTCTGATAATATACAGGCTCCCTGAGATAAGGACCATGTCCTCCTAATCCCTATTGCAAAGCATATGCTAAAGCCAGGTGTAAGGGTACACGTCTGTAATCCCAGCACTCTGGGAGGCTGAGGCAGGAGGATTGCAAATTTGAATCAAGCCTGGAAAACTTAGCAACTTAGTGAGACTCTGTATCAAAATAAATAGATAAAATTAAAAATAAAAGGACTGTGTGAAGGTCCTGGATTCAACCCAAGTACAAACCAGTACATATATATGCTGTGCTAGTGCTGGCCTTGCTTGCCACTGGGTGTTGCCTTCCAGCCCGTGTTTGTCAAGTGAATGAATGAAAGCACCGCCCAGCTTGTGGATGGTGCTAACACAGCACATCCTCCCTCAGCTGTGCACTTGCTCCCTACACTTGAGCACGGCCATAAGGACAGTGCGCACTTGCACGCAGCCTTGTGCCACCCTCCCTACACCATGCCCGGGGCCGCCCCTGGGCTCTGGCAGCCGTGCCCTGCAGTAGAAGTTGATGTGGTGCACAAATCCCACTTGCTCCCTGTGAGCAGCCGTGCGCGTGATGCTGAGCTGGTCCCAGGGATGTAAATGTTCCTTCGCTAAGCACCACTGTCACCTCAGTGCAGCACAGCTGGTGAGCTCGTAGGGGAGGATTTTTATTTCTCTGGGTTGTCCTTTGAGCTCCACCACTCAGCACGCCGCCTGGCATCCAGCACACGCTCGATGCACATTTGTTGGCTTGAATCACAGGCCAGCACCAAGGCAGGCAATATTCCTGCTTGGACATGCAGCCACTGAGCTCAGGGCTCCCAGGACGGTAACAGACCCTCACAAATTCTTAGTACTGGGCTAGGAGCAACGCGAGAGCTGTGACTGGGGCTATGTCCGCCCCACCTCATCTGTCTCTCTCTGCTCTGGGCACTTAGTCACTCGGTAAACTCTCTCAGCTGACAACTGGAAGGAGGGTGGAGAAGGGTGGAAAAGAGAGAGGGCATGCCCACGCTGACCCCTGCTGCAGGGGAAGCCCCGTACCTTCAGGTCCAAGTGCAGTACCCGCATCTTGTGCATGAAGAGGATCCCATCGCAGATCTGCCTGACGAACACCATGGTGTCCACCTCGGTCAGGTGGTAGTCCTCATCCACAATCCTCTCGAAGAGCTCACCGCCCTCGATGCTGTGTGCACAGAGCCCTCTGCAGGCCGCGCTGGGCCGAGGGCGCCCGCCCCGGCCCCCACCCCACAGCCAGCACTCACTACTCCATGAACAGGACGATCTCATTCGGTGTCTCGATGGCTGCATAGAGCTGGATCAGGTTGCGATGGTTGAGCTGGTTCATAACCTCAATCTCCAGCATCACCATTTCCTGAGAGTGAGGGAAGCCAGAGGACCGGGCCTTCACCATCATTCCACACCCCTGGCCAGACCTGTGAGGCTGCTGACCGCTGCCCTTGTCACCCTGGGGGGGCCCTGGCCCCCTCTCCCACCAAGCCCCTGGCCTTATACTGGATCCCACTGGGTCGGTTCTGAGACACCCCTATGCCCTGGGCGCTCCTTCCCACTCCAGAACCGTAGGCTGTCCCCTGGACGGCTGAGGAACTGCAGATCTATTGTGCCCCAGATTAAGCCTCGATAGTCCACAGTGGCCTTGTCTCCAGTTTGCCCATTGCCAAAAGGATGTCAGCTTTACCCAGGCAGGCAGGACCAGGGGTCGAGAGCTGGCATGGGTCCCCCCCATCTCTCCCTTTTTTGTGCCCCACTCTCAGCCCAGCAGGAAGTCTGCGGCGAAGTCCACCTTCCAAGTAAGTCAGAAGCACAGGCCCTCCTCTCCTCCTCCACCGCTGCCTTCCTAGTCTAAGCCACCGTCACCTGTCCACTCTCAGCAAGTTGTAACCCAGTTGTCACATTGCTGTGCTGGTAGCTGCGGCCGGAAGACTTACACCAAGAAAACTAGCAAATGCTCAAAATCAGGCCTCCCGCTCCCTGTTCCACCTGCCTGACAGGGCCACTAGCTAAGCCCTGGCCATCAGGAGGCTACGGCGGCTTCTCAACCCTCCCTCCAGGCCTTGCCTCCCACTTCCTCAGAGAGGTCTTGTCTGAAGGAACTCCACGGGGCCACACTCCCCATTCCTCACCTGGGTTTATTTTTCTTCCTAGCCCTTCTCAGTAGCTAACACCAGGCCTTTTGCTTTTAGGCTTTAGTTATCTGTCCGTGTGCTGTCGCCTGTCAGCCACAGGGGGACAGGAACATTTTTAGTTCACTGATGTTTCCGCAGCCCCTGGCCCAGAGAATAGCTTAGAAAAACCACCCAGCCATCAGTGAACGACAGGAACACCGCTTAATCCGCACCGCACATGGGCCCTGGGCTTCTGTGTCCCGCTGGGCCTGGGGCAGAGGCCTGGGAGCAGCGGTCAGTAACCCGGGCCCAGGCCCAGCAGGTGGGAGGGTGGAGAAGAACACAGCCGCACAGAAAACACAGTCCTGCTGCTGCTCTTGGAGCCACGGAGGGGAGCCGGGCTGAGGCTTCTGAAGCTGCTTTTCACGCTCTGGCTGGGCCCCGAGCCTTTGCGCACTCAGCCGCCTCTGCCTGCGAAGCCCACAAGCTCACTGCTCAGCACCCCTGCTGTTTCTGTCCGGGGCCTTCCCTCCCACACCCACAGCCCCTTCTTTTCTCTTCCAGGACAGTGCTCTACCCCTGAGCCACATCCCATTGTCCCTTCTGCCTGAAACTCTCCCTTCCTCTCCCAGAGCATCTCCTCACTCTGCAGCCCTTCCCTCAGGAGAAGCTGGGCTAGGAATCTACCCTGAGCCCCAGCAGAATCAGCAGCCTGCCCTGACCCCCATGCATACCCCACTTCCTGAGTTACAGCTCTGACCGCACTGGCGCTGATGTGCCCGCCACCCCACATGGCACCCCTCATTCCACAGAGCCTCTGCCTGCATTTGCTCATCTGTTCCAGGGACAAACGGCTCCTGGCCTTTGAGCTGGGCCAAGCACCAGGCTAGAGGTGAAGTTCTTGACCAGGCATCGCTGCCACGGTGTGGGCTCCCTGACACAGGGACCGCAGCCCATGCTCTGTAGTGTTGCTGCCCTGAACGTGGGCCCAGGAGGAGGGGGCCCAGCGAAGTTCAGGAGCTGAGGTATCTGGATCACGGTTGGGGCATCCAGGCCCCACAGCAGGCCCCATGTCTGCCCACCTGTTGCTCTGTGCGGCATCTCCAATGCAACTCATTTCCAACACCAGGCCCTGGGCCCAGTGGTGCAAGTGGAGAAAGCTGGGAGGTACCCACTCCAAGATCCCTGCCTCCTGGGGCCAGGCGTCCCCCTGCTACCTTGTCTTTGGGGGTCTGTTTCTTGATGACTTTGGCTGCCAGCTTGAGGCCTGTGGCTTTCTCCGTGCAGGTACAGACTGCTCCAAACTTGCCCCTGCAGAGAGAAGCAGCTGAGAATAAGGGGTTCAGAGGGCAGAGGGGGCAGCAGGGTGCCTTGCTCTGTTCCCACCTCAGCCCCAGCCCTGATGCTGACCCCAGGCTCTCCTCGGGGAGGCAGGAGCACTCATCTCAGCCAGCCCTGACTCAGCCCCAAAGCCAGGAGCCTGACTGCCAGGGCAGTGGCTCTGAGCATCAGGCAACGCATGTCACAGATGGGCCAGGCTGTGGGGAGGACAGCCCTCGGATTCACCCTTACAGGCCTAGGGTGGGCCGCGCTGGGCCCTGGGGTCACCCTCAGCCAGTAGGGAGGGAGCAATCTGTTGGAGGTACCAGCTGGAGCCAGGGCGGTCTACAAAGCAGGAATCACCCTGAAGGGTCACTGGGGTCTGCGACCAGAGCCAGACAGGAGACACTGTTTGCTATGGGAGCAGTGAGAGACCTGTGCATCACAGCAAGCGCCCAGCAGCACACAACAGCTGGTGCACGACCTGTGGAAGCCAACGTGCCCTCGTGCAGGCCTGGTGCATCCCAGCCACAGGGCGGGGCGCTGTGCTGCCCGAGTCCCCCCGGGGATGGGGATCTCACCCTCCCAGAGCCTCCTTGGAGTTCAAGCTGAATTCGCTGTTGACATTTCCGGGTCGCAGCTCCACCACTCGGTGCGGGAAGGGGGCGGGCGGAGGGGGGCAGTCGTCTGGAGAGCAGAGCAGAATCGCCTGTCAGCGTGCAGTCAGTGTCACCGGTCGGTGTCCGGTCAGTGTCACAAGTCAGTGTCCAGGCTACTGAGGACTCCCCTGCCTGCTTGCCCCCACCCCCCGGGGAAGTTTAGTGCACCAAGTGGTACCTCGGGACGTCTGTCTCTAGGAGAGGGGCTGAGGGACCCAGTTCCCGAATTGAGTTCCGCCTGCCCCTCAAGACGGCCTTGGAGGCCCCTCTCAGAAGGACCCGGCTTCCAGCAGAACAATGAGGTCACTGATTGGACCGCCTCCCCCATTATAAATGCGGGGATTCCTTCCCACATTATCTTTGTTTCCATTAAAGAAACCCCATCAGACAAAGCAACCCAAACCGCACCCATTGAACTAATCTCGGAGAGGGTGATGAGACCCACCCACCCCTAACGCCCGGGCCGCGGAGGAACCATCTGTGGGGAGAGGCCGCCACCTAGCGTCAATTTGGGGAACAGCGGGCCCTGAAGGCGAACAGGCTGAGTCATCGGGAATGGAAACCTCTGTATAAATAGCCAGAGGCCACAGGGAAGCCGAACTGGCGATAAATCAGACGGCCCTTGGAGGTGGTTCAGGGTCCGTCACGCCAGGATGTGATCTCAGGGCGGGGCGGAGTCCTCTGCCGCCGCTGGGGGCATGAGGCAGGGCCCCTGGCTGCCGCCCAGCCGCCAGGTCCTCCCACCCAGTCTGGGTGGCACTGTGCCGCTCACCAGGCCAGGCCAGGCCAGCTGGCAGGTCTCCCAGAGCACCTCCGCCTGGAGGGGGTGTCAGGACACTCCGGGCTCTCCTGACCCCGTCTCACCCCCACCCCCAGCCCTCTCGCTTTTCTGCTGCTCCCCCAGCGCCCTCATGCTCGATACTCTGCCGTCCACTGAATGAGCCCCAGTAGCCCTACTGGTCTTTGTCTGAGCAGCCATGGGGGCCGCTCTGCTGTCTGCCCGTCTCTCACGACCAAATCCCACACAAACACCTTGTTCCTCCGCTCTGAACCGTCTGTGCCTCCCATGACCCACCCTCCCGGGATGTAGTCTGAGCCTCTGAGCCTTTGCATTTGAGGCTTGTTACAGTCTGACCCCCAGTTCCAGTCCAGTCAGTTGGTGTTGCTTCAGTATTCTGCCTGATTTTGGTTGGTTGGTTAAACCCTATTTTAACCAAAAAAAAAAAGGAATCAAAAGTGACTGCCCCGCCTGCTCCGGTCCATCTTCACTGCGTTTTGGAGCACCTAGTTTCCGTTTTTCCACTTCTAGCAAAAGGAACTACTTCCTGGACCGATGTGAATTTAGACAAGTGGCCTGGAGGAAGCCTGGTCTGGGGCACAGCGCCCCCTGAATGGGGACACTTAGGACGGATTGGGCCCCTCCCCCACCTCCGGGGCAGCCCAGACCCTGCCCGCCCGCCCCGCCTACCCAGAATCTGGAAGCAGTCCTCCTCCCTGGCTGCGAGACCGGGACTGAGGGCCTGCCCCATCTCCGCGCTCTCCGAGGGCACAGCCTGGAACTCGATCCCCCTGGAAGTGTCCCCTTGCACCTTATCCTGGCCGGCCTGGCCTGGGGCTTTCTCTCCTGCTTCCTTCTGGCTCCCTGCCACGATGTTCTCCTCTCCTGCGTGGGCTCGCCCAGGATCTGGGGGGCCAGGAGTGACGGGTACCCCTTCAAAGATGAGCTCTGAGGCCTCGCTGAGGGGCTTTGTGACCAGCAGCTTCTCAGAGCTGGAAGGTAAGAAATGAGGTGAAGCCTCCACAGCCGCCAACCCCACGCCTCTGGCAGAAGGCTTGCTGCTTCTGGAACTTCCTCTGCAACCTGCAGGGGCTCCACTCTGCCCAGAGCCCCCAGATTGACTCAGTACAAGACCCAGGGACGGTGGCACCCTCTGCAGTGACTGTTGGAACACTCATGGGTCATTAATGACAATAAGAGGGTTGATATGGCTCATCAACATGCAGTTACCATGAAGAAATTACAAAACTCTGAATTCATAAACACTGGGGATGTAATTGATACTAATATATAATTATTAAATTGATATGTTATTATAGCTTATAATCTATCATTAAGACCTCATTAGCATTTGGGTGTGCATATCTGATCGCATCATAAGACTAGAGCTGTTAGGGCTACGAAAGTCTTGGCAATGATCTACAATCTGTCAGTCATCTTTTCATATTATGGCAACAATTCTATTAAAATCCTTTCCTCCTGACATCTCTGCTCTGCTGGGCTAGAGCCAAGCCCACAGAACGAGGGGGACTCTGCCCAAATGCCTCGCTAGAGGAGATGAGAAGTGCCTCTGTGGTGGTCTTTGGAGACATCTCCTGTCTGACACTCCAGTCCTCTATGAATGGTACTGGTCGACTCCCGGGCTCCAAAAGGACAAGGTGGCAAAGCCAACACCCAGGGCACAGGGAGCTAAGCATCAGCACTACCTTCCCCAGTGCTGAGTGAGAGACCAAAGTGCCTGACAAAGGAATTAAGGGCGTCCCTGGGGGAAGAGGGGCACGAGAGTCCGCCCACTCCCACCAGGAGCACTCACCTCGAGAGGATGGCGGGGCAGCTGGGGCTATGCAGAAAGGCGGGAGAGCCCCTCCTGGCCGCAGCTCGGCCCTCTGCCGCCTTCTGGCCCACCTTGGGCTCTCCAGGCACGTGGCTGCCCAAGGGTCCCTGCTCCGCACTGGGCTTCTTGGCACTGGCCTCAGCTGTCTCAGTCGGCTGGGGCAGGGTTGCCAGCTGCCCAGCGTTGCCCTCCGCAGGCCCCCCACCCTGGTCAGCCTCTGCCTCAGGGCCCTGGCTGCTAGTTAAGGGCTGAGCTGGCACACCATCCCCTTTTTCTGGGGCAGGGGCTTCAGCATCTTTCTTCAGGGTGGATAGGTCAGGATCTTTCTTGGGATCTGGGGAGCCGGGGTGTTTCTCTGCAGCTGGAGGTCCCTCATCTGTAGCACTGTTAGGAGCCTTGTCTACAAGGAGGGAGATGTCTGTCAGGATCTACTCACCTTCCCCCACCCTACCAGCCGGGCTGGACAGAGACCAGCCCCAGGCCTAGGTCTTCACCCAGACAACAGCTCTCACATGCTTGTGCAAGGGAGCCACTTGGTGGGCCCCTGAGATGGGCTGCCAGGACCTTGGGGCCTCTGTGGGAGAGTCTGGCCCACAGGCTGGGTGGTGCTTCCCTTCCCTCCGCTCTGTGCCCAGCGTATCTAGGTGCATTTCCTGTAGCCATCCACAGAGGCTTCCTATCCTCCCAGTCTCTCCAGGGAAGGCTTCATGCAGGACCTGAACTCAACCCATGCCTACCCAGAGATCGTTCTGTTTCCTGAGCTCCCCAGGCACCATGCAAAGAAACCTCGGCACAGAACTCTCTGAGGAACCTGCCCAAGCCTGAATTCAAACATCCCTTCCCAAGCTCCTCCCTCCAGCTCCTGCCCCAGCTTAGCACCTGTTGAGTTCTGCATTCCCAGCTCGACTGCTCCATTTTCTGTCGCCATGAAGTAGGAGGTGTGTGCTTGTTTGTCCAACTCAAGTCTTTCTAGCTGCAGAAAGAAAAGAGGTATGTTGGGCCCTGGGTTACCTTGTCTGGCTGTGGCAAGAGGAGGCCAGGGTAGCTGACTGCGGGGACGGACACACCTGGAGCAGAGAGGGCCCTCCTCTGGCGCTTGTCTCCCAGCGGCTACTCAGGAGCAGTCCCAGGGCAGTTGTAAGGGATTGAGCTGGGTGGGCAGGGGCAGAGGCAGGGGTGCGGGCAGTGGAGGCGGGGACGGAGAGGAGGATCTCTTACACCAGGGGCCATGCGGCTCAGGCTGCCACCACCTGTCACTCTTGGCCCCTATTCAGAGGACACAGCATTCTTCCCATGGCCTCACGGGTGGAATGGTGTTGGAATAAGCAGGAAGAGAAAAAGAAGGGGGTACCTGGGGCCCTGGAGGGGCAGCCCTTTCCCCAGGCCTTGCCCAGGACTCCCAACTTGGATGAGATCAGAGGGGCATGGAAGGAGAGGGAGCTTTGGGGCAGAGCTGAAGGACAAGACCATGCCCGGGCTGGGCCTTGGCTCTGCCCACCTGCATGCCACAACTCTTAGGGTTTCCCAGAACCGGGAGATCCACACAGGCTCAGGAATAACCATGCTGAGCCCAGTGCCCAGCTCTGTGCCCTTGGCATCTGGACCTACTTGGACTGTCTTTGGGTAAGAAATTGTCTCAGGGGCACTTGCTTAATATGTCTACAGACCCAGAAGCTTTTTCTTTGGAAAATCTTCTCAGGCTCCTGGGCTGTGGGAGAGGGCCAGGGCCCCGTGCTGCTCTGCGATTAGTGCCAGGCCTCTCTGGCGGCCCGCCCAGCACAGAGGGCGTGGCTAGTGCAGGGTCTTTCCTAGACCCCTTCACTGCAATGGGGATCACAGCCCCAGGTGTTGAAGCTGTGCTGGGATGAGAGCCCTGTGTTCCAAGCACCTTCCAGTGCCAGGGTTGCTTGCCAGCCTTTCCCTGGGGGCCCCTAGAGAAGTGGCCAGTGCTGAGGCCTTTGGGAGAAGCAGTGGAGTGGGCATCTGGGTTCGGGTACTGGCTGGAAAATCACCCAGTCACCCCGCTCAGCTTCTCCATCAGATGAGGAAAGTACCCAGTTGCTGCCCTCATACAGCAGAAGGCAGTGAGAACCCAGCACCTGCATGCACAGGGGAGTACGCAGCTGCCCAGAGGCTGGAGGAGCTGAGAAGTGATCTCCTGGCGTGGGGATGCAGAAGAGGCCGACGCGCTAAGGTCTATGCAAACGGGACCGGGTGTGTAACATATACTTTGTCACTTTATATTCGTAAGAATCTCCTTAGCAGAACAGGCAAAAGCCTGGGGACCAAGGGTGGGAGGGAAATGTTGCTGTGTGGCCTTTTACTTTTTTATTTGGACCACTATGTGAACGCATTACATGTCAGGATGAATAATTTTTAAGGTAAGTAGAAGATTTTGAGACAAGTTAGCAAAAGCTAGCGCTGGAGCTCCCTCCCCAGTCCTGACCTCGTCAGCTCCCTCTGACCCTCCTCTCTAGGCCCAGCCCTCCTCTCCTCCTTCCCCTTCTGTGAGGCCCAGTTGACAGCCTGCCTCTTCCAGGAAGCAAAAATAACTGACGCCTGTATAGCACTTCCCAGCGCCAGGCCTCACTCTAAGATCCTATGGAGATTCGCTCGTGTAGTCTTCATTAATGGCCTGGTGAGGGCGGACATTACAGATGGGGAAACTGAGGCAGAGGGGTGAAATAACTTACACAGAGTCATAAGAGGCTGAGCTGGTCTCCGAACCTCAGCAACCCTGAAGGAAGGGAGCTCTTACTTACTCAGCACCATGACTAGCTTTGTCCAGCTTGTCTGTACATATTGTCTTGTTAATAACTGTGGGCAGCATTCATCCACTGGGATGGGGACAAGGAAAATTAAAAGAATAGATAGCTTAGCTTGCCCTGTCACTCAGCAAAGGGAAGTCTTGGGTACAGGCAGGGGAAGAGCACTTGAGCACATAAGCCCCTGGGTTCCAGCTCCTCCCCAGCACTGCAGAACACACACACACACACACACACACACACACACACACACACACACACGGCCAGCCTGGTTACCCATTATGTGAACTTGAAGTGCTTCCTGTCCATAGCTGGAACTGGACCTCTTGGCCCTCTATGGGGTTGGCCCTACAGCTTTCTCTAGTTTGGCCTGAAAGTTTGAACACCCCCTTTCTGGCCTCCTTCAGTGCCCCAGGCCAAACCTGCTGCAGATGAGTCTGGGCAGGGCTGTACGATGCTCACGTGTGTCCCCAGCACAGAGTGTGCCTGCCAATCCTTTGCTGATGAGTAAGTAACTGAGTGACCAGCAAGACTCTGGACCTGGGTCTTGGGGTTACTTTACTCTGATGGCCTTGTTGACACCCTTCGCTGCTGCTGCGGCTATCAGCACCTGTCTTGTACTGCCAAGCATGGTGGCACACACCTATAATCCCAGCACTCAGGAGGCCAAAGCATCTTGAGGATCATCCTGAGTTTGAGGCCAGCCTAAACTACCTAATGAGTTCAAGATCAGCCTGAACCACCCAGCAAGATCCTGTCTCAAAACACAAACAAAAAGCCCTGTCAGGTACTGCGTGCCCACCACAGGCCCACCACAACTGTGCCAAGGGCTTTCCTTGTTCCCTAGATCCACACAAGCCAGGTGATAGAGCATTATAAAGATGCAGAGAAGCAGGACATGGTGGCGCACGTCTGTAACCCCAACACTCCAGGCTGAGGCAGGGGTATCGTAAGTTTAAGGCCAGCCTGGGCAACACAGTGAGACCCTGTCTCAAAAAAAAAGAGAGCTGCAGAGACCGATGCTCAGAGAAAGCAAATAGCCACAGTCACCTAGCTTAGTGAGTGGCTTTAAACTACTCAGATTCAAAGCCAGAGCAACCTTGCAATGAGACCAAAACCACTGTTACTGTAATTCTCAAGTAAAAACACTTACTGAACTTTTTCTAGAAGAACCCAGGACCCAGGGTAAACAATTGAGGTCCTTTTAATCCTTATAGTGACACTTCTGGGAAGTGATTAGGAGCTCTGTCAGTGGAGCTCTATGATCAACAACTGTGAGTTTTGACAAATACCTTCGGTAGTTGCCTATCCGCATAACCAGCATCTGCCCCAGGGAGGTACACAAAGCATTTAGAGCAGTATGGAGTGTACAATTTGGCGTCAGCCATTCCATCCCTATTTGCAGATGTGGCAGGAAAATTGAGGCATGGGCAGCATCACAGAGCTGGGATTGGAACCACCTAACCCAAGGCTTGGCTCAGAACCATGGCCTGCACAGAGTGGCTGGGGATGAGTTGCCAGCTCGTGTATGTTGAGTGCTTGGCACAGTATGGCAGGTTCTGGGGCTTGATAATGTTGTGGGCACCTGAGGTAGAGGGCTCAGCTATTCGTGCCTGTTCTGCCATGCTTTCTGTAGGATGGGAGCCTGGCCTGGTTCTGGATCCATGGGATGGCCCGCCCCAGGCAGCTGTACCCTCGGAGTCCCCCTGGTGCTTCTCAGCACTCTTGGAGGCCCAGAGGGGGAGCACAGGGAAACCTCCTCCACCTAGCTAAGGTTATCAGAGCCCCTGCCCACCCTTATAAGGGGCTTCCCTGCTTTGCACCAACTGCAGATATCTCTGCTCTCCCGGGGCAGGATAAGAAACGGGGCAATGCCAGGACCAATTAAACTTGCCCAGGGAATTAAGGTCAGCAGGATGCAATTATGCCTGTTGGATTTAACAAGGCCAGAGGCAAGGCTTCTCCAGCCAGGGTTCATAGCTCCTTAGGCCTCTTGCCCTGGTTTCTCTGCCTTCCAGGAGCCCAGGCACCCAGGCCCATCCATTTCCAGAGCTCACTGGGAGAGGAGGTGTTAAAGTCTATGCAAGCACTGCTTCTTTGGCTCCTAAGAGGAAATTGGTCCAGCTAAAGGCTTTAAAAGGACCTGCTAGAAGAGACATTCTCCGCCTGACCCTTTCCCGGCTCTGCTGTGATGGAAAATCCAAGGAGTTGAGCAATAACCTTTCTGACTCCAAAGAGAGCAGCCAGCTCCCCTCGTAACCTCCACCCTGGGCCTGACTTGAGAGTCACTCAGAGCTGTCATGAGCAAGCTGTTTTCTCTCACGCTCTCCCACCTTTGGCCTCCAGGCCCAGCCTTGATGGTACCTATGCCCTCCCTGGGCTCTGGAAAAGTCCTCAGTAAGGTTGCTGTCATTATGATAGTGCCTGTTGTTATGGCTGAAGCTGATGAATAGAGATCTATGGGCATTGCATGCTGCAAAGTAGACACAGATTTTCCTGGAAGCCTGACACACTGTCCTGCCCCAGAGTTGTAGGATTTTATGGCTAAGATAATTGAGCGTTCAACTCTGTGGCAAGGACTAAACCAGTCACTTTGGAGATGAGGAGATAAAAGTTGCAGAAGGGCCATGGAATCACCATACATTGCATTTTAGATGAAAAAAAATGATAAAACTCACCCTGTAGAAGACAGCCAGGTGTGGTGGTACACGCCTGTAATACCAGCACTCAAGAGGCTGAGTCAGGAAGATCGTTGCTAGTTTGAGGACAGCCTGGACTACAAAGTGAGCTCAAGGCCAGCCTAAACTGCACAGCAAGACTCTGTCTCAAAACGACAAAAAGCCAAAACAAAACAAGTAGTAAAAACAGATATCTGGCGGTATACAGCTACTTCTTAACAGGTTTGAGAATGGAAATGATTTTTATTCTTTAATTTGCTTGGATTTTCCAATTTTTAAAAATGATCCTTTGTAACAATGGTCAGATCAATAAGTCAAAACAGAACAGGAATTCAAGACAGAAAGTAGGAAGAGCAAGAATAAGATATGAAACTTGGGTGGGATTTCAGAAGCAGAGCCACTGGAACTGATGGGCAGGGGTGACTTCTCAGCTGAAGGTGCAGTCAGAACTCAGAGCTCACAATTCCATCCCCTTGGGCTCTCAGCAGTGCCTGAGGCCCCAGAGTTTAACAGGAAGGTTTCTGAGAATGGGGCTCCAGGACTCAGTCTTTCTAAGCAGCATTTCAGGTAATGTTCACACACATGCAAGCTCGAGAGCTTCCACGTCAGAGGCCTACTGCTTGGAAAATAGGACGAGAGCCCTGGAGGAGGACTGGCTTTGAGGCATCAGTGTCTCCTCCCAATAGGCGCCTTGGCACAGCCAGAGGATACCTGTCCCTGTAGCTGAGGACGGCATTCCTCAGCCCCGAGGCTGATGCACACTCATTGGAAAATACCTAGAGAATTTTCACAGCCAACAAATCAGCGCACCTGGAGGTGGGCGCAAGATGGTGGTGTTTTAAAAGAAAAAGCTTCCCTAGAAGGGTAATCAGGGTTAAGAGGCACTCACCCAACCAGGGTTGCGGTTTTCACAGGCTAAGAGCCGCATCTTATTGCCCTTGAACGCCCCCTAGGAGTTAGGATAAAGTGGTGCATGTGGTGGGTGTTTCTGGTGACTTGTGTCAACCACGTGCATTGTCCCAGTGTGAGGCTCTTCGAGCCCAGATGCCAGCTCAGAACACACAGGGTCCGTTTCTCATTCAGTCCATATCTCAAGCAAGTACCTAGTCCAATACATGGTGCCAATTGGTTGATAGTAATATCGCTCACAGGTACTGTGCACTTACCGTGAGCCAGATGCAGGTATAATTCCTCTAATCTTAGCAGTAGATACCCAAGAAGCAACTGAGGAACACAGAAGGAAACTTACCCAAGGTTGCAAAGATAAATGGTAGGGCCAGAATTTTAAACCATCCTGTCTGGTTTGAGAGCCCTTCTTCATACCACAAAAAAATGCAGAATGAAAATGACATTTTATACAGTACTACTGGGATTGAACCTAGGGTCTTTGCATTGATCTATAAACCTAGGCCTTTTTTTATATTTTGAGACAGAATCTCGCCAAGTTGTTAAGTTGCCCATGGTGCACTTGAACTTGTGATCCTCCTGTCTCGGCCACTCAAGAGTACTGGGATTACGGGCATGTGCCCCCCCCGTGCCTGACTGAAAAATAAACTTGTGAGTGAAGAATATTTAGGGACTGGGAGGTTGCTCAGTGAAAGAATGCTTGCTTAGCATGTGTGAAGCCATGGGTTTAGTTCCCAGCACCTTTAAAAAAAATAAAAGAATATTTAGACTGTGTCAATTTTATTGCCCCAAGGCTCGACATTCAGTAGGAAAGAATAAATGGTTCTACTTTGGTAGGGCTCTGAGACAAGGGGAATCCAAGACTAGCCCCTCCTTCACCCCTTCTCTCCCACCCTAGCCCAACTTCTGCAACATAAACAGCAAAGCTAAAAATAGCCACCTAATGACGTCAGAGGAACAAGGTCATCTGAACACTGCCACAGCCACTGGACACCTCCCTATAGGATCAAATAGCAGGAGGGTACCCCAGGCTGGTGCAGCTGTTCCAAGAACAGGAAATGTCCCAGGAGCAGACCTAGAAGCACTGCCCTGTGAAAGTAGAGGTGGGGGGTGCAAAACAGACACATCACATCCCGGAGTAGAAGCAAGACTGAGAGCAGAGCATAGACCCCAGATTAAGAGTAACTTGACTTTATCTCACTCCCACCATGGAATCCCAGGAAAGGGCTCAAGAAACTGAGAATGTATGCCATCCTCTTGCACAGGGGCAGCTTCTCTGCCTGCCATTGTGCTATTTTTAAAGTCTAGGTGTGCTTGCTAAACTGGGTTACCACAAGAACTAGGGGATGCATTACAAGCTGAGGGCTGCTAGGAGAGGGCCCAGCCCGGGTGGTGGGGGCATCCCCACAAAGGATGAGGAGGGGCTGGGACAGCTCCTGGCTGCAGTCTGCTTGGACCCTTGGCCATCGTTCTGGCCTGCGGAGGCATGTAGCTTCTTGGGTTGGCAGCTGCCACATCCCTGACAGGAACCTCAGCATCTGGCCCGCTCTAAGGAGATACCTGCTGTGCGGACGGCAGGTGGAAGTGGAGTGAGGAGCTGCCCTGCAGCCTCCAGGAGGCTGGGCCGGAGGTGCTGCCGCAAGGGCTCCAGCTCACACAAATGGGTCAGACAATGTCCTCCGGAGCTCCGAAGGATGCCCATCCTCTAGAGCCGGCTGTGCCCAGGGGATGCAAGCTGGGGTGGTAGGGCATCCGGGGACAGACCTGGGTCCAAACTCTGACCCTGCCATTTCTAGCAGGGTGACTGGGTGGGGACTGCCAAGCCTCAGTTTCTTCATGTCATGTGACTTGTTGGAAAGGTGTATGGAAAAGCATTCCTCCTTCTTGGGCAGGAGATAAATAGGAAGACTGCACAATGACTCCTCTGGGAGCTGAGGCAGGGAGAAAGGTGCTATCACCCTCAGGTGGGCTCCTGACTGCCCTGGGCACTGAGGGTCACAGCAGAGCACTGTTGGCCCCTGGGTCCATGGGAACCTGAGTTGGGATTTTCAGGTCCTTCCCCTGCCACAGTGGTCCATACACCCAGGCAAGGACTGTGGTCTCCATACAGTGTTCATTAAAACACATGTCACAGGGCTCTACGTTGAGACATCAGTTGTGGGCAATGCTTGTAGCCCTTGGTCCACAGACCACATACTGCCAACCACTGTTCTACAGAAAAATCCCCCAGAGCCCCAGATGCTGAGTTTCCCAAGCCTACCTATTTCTGAGGTCTCTGGGCAGCATTTTGGTACACAAGTGAGGAAAATGTGGGAACACTGAGACCCGATCATGTAGACAGCATGAGATGTATAAAGCTGTCATTTGGTGAAGAAGCGACTCCAGCCTGATCACCTGCTTGCTGTGTTACGTCCTGCACTGTTCTATTGTTGCAGTACAAACTACCAGAGAGAACAGTCAGTGTGCAAATAATAAAATCTCAAAGAGGTCATCAAAAGTCCAGTGAGCCTGCAGTGTAGACATCAACCAATAGAAATGAGATCTCCACAAGCTCAGTTCAAATCCATCCCTTGCTTCTTTCCCATAAGCCTCCCCGCCTGCAGTCTCCCTATAGCTGGTAACTAGCAGCTAGAACTGCATCCTGTCATGTATCTAGCTGTGAGTAAACGGGGGGGTCTGGCAAGCCCTGGTGCCACATGCCCACCATTAGTATTGAATATGTGACTCAAGCATGGTCATACTATGTCACACCAGCCAATAGGGGTAACTGTCACCAGTGATGCCTGCAGTAAGGTCTTGTTTTTTTTTTTTTGTTTTTTTTTTTTTTGCGGTACTGGGGATCGAACTCAGGACCCTGCGCTTGCTAGGCAAGCGCTTATTCCACTGAGCTATATCCCCAGCCCTGCAGTAAGGTCTTGTTACAGCAGGAGAAACTCCTCCACTGAGCAACAGTAAGCGTCTTCTCCAAAAATACCACTAACTTCTGAAGCGAGGAGACTGAGGCCCAGAGAACTCAAATGGTTCAAGGCTACAGAGCCTGAAGCAGCTTTCCCAATTCTCAGCCTACACTTTATTCCACTAAATAACTGTTTCTCTTGAACTTTATGCAAACTATCCCAAAGCAGTCCAGGTCTTATTAGCCATGAACACTTTAAAAACCGCACTACAATGGACACAGTAAAGGAAGTTTTACTGTGACAGCCTTAAACTGCCATTAGAAGAATCACTTAGAAGAAAGTCACACCTTGGGGGGATCATGTCTTGGATGGGGAGGGGGCAACTTGTTTACGGTAGTCTGTATGAATCCACTGCATATTCTGTGCAGTCTTCTCTTGACCTTTAACTTCCAAGGTCAAGAGAAATAGCAGAAAATACGCATGTGTCAGAGGACAACATTATTCAGGGATTAGCCCCCTGGAGTGATCTGGGCTGGATTTCCGTTTCCAGAACCACCCTTGGAAAGTCTTCAACAAGGCAGCACACTGGTGTGCAGTATGCTTTACTGACATTCACATGGCGAAGCAGGGACTCACTAGAAGTGCCCTCCTGGAGTGACTGAGTGCCAGCTATGGGAAAAATACAAATGGGAAAGTAGGGCTGGTGGGGTTTAAACAAATGGCTTAGAAAAAAAATCTGAAAATATTTAAGATAAAAGGAGCCTTATAGTTCTAAATCAGTGCTTGCTTTGGCAGCACATATACTAAAATAAGGGTTCTAGCTCAATCTTATTTCACAGATATGGAAACTGAGGTGCAGAAAAGTGGAATAACTTGTTGAACATCCTTTGGCTTGTCAGACAAAAAATGAGATGATCCCTGTCCTCTGCTCTTCTCAATAGACACATCACAACTCCAGTGAAGACAAAGTGCTTCCTCCTTTAAAATCTCATCTGAAGGCTTGAAGACAACAAATCTGCTGTGTAAGTCTATTAGAAAATGTACAGTTGCAAGACTTTAAAACAATGTAAGATTATCTCCAAAAAGACTTCGCTAAATAATAATTTTTTTCACTGTGCATGGGTGCCAGTAATACTGATACCACACCAGCCAAGGGAAACTTTTCCATCCTACAAGTGTGTGTGCCACAATAATGTCATGAATTACACTTTGGGAGAGACTTGTATTTCCTTCTGAGTTTGTATTTCAACTATAAAGACAGATGTAAATGGTTAAAGTACAGAGTTTAGATACAGATAGGACATATTAGATGGAAGCAAATGCAGACAATTCTGTCCTATAAACAAGAGTCCAGAACAATCCTTGTAAAACAAGCATTTGCACTGGGGAGAAGCAAGCTTAGAGGAACGGAACAGTATGCACCTGAAACTGGCACTTACAAGTATGCTCTTGCACACAGGAAAAACACGTGTCGCTACGACGCTAAGTGAAGGTGGTATACCAAAGAATACACATAGAAAAGCCATACAGGGGTATGATTGAAACATACAGTGAATGTTTTAAAACGTATTATAATAAAAGACAAATTCCCACAAATCCCCCTCAAGACACCCCCTCACTTGGAGCACACTGAGCCCATTGTTAGTGCCACCCTCTGAAGCAGGTCTGGAAGTTCTCTTTTGTGTCTGTACGAGATGTAATAAGGTATGGTAAATGCTGGTACCGGGCGCCCTCCAATAGATGGGTAGCTCGTAAAACCATTAATGGTGTGCCCTGTCCACTGTACCAGAGCCGGCACCAAGCAACTTCTACCTCTTCCCTAAAGTCCATGAAAGGCAAGTTTTGAATACATTCAGGACATCAAGGCAACAATAACAGAGTAACTAAAAACACAAAAAAGCAATTCTGAAAAAAAGGCAATTCCAGAGCCGTCTCAGAAAGTGGCAAGAATGAGGGGTGAGCGCATCTGCAACAATATCCAGGAGGGGCCGCGGTGACTGCCGTTCACTACAGCAAGGGTTTTAAAAACTTAAACATTCACCCTATTTCTCAGTCACCCCTCAGACAATATGTAAGTTTTACTTAAAAGAACAAGTACAGGTGGTCTGTGGAGTCCAGTGAGCGTGTGTGCTCCTGATGGGAGAAGGTCAGATGGGCCTGAAGACGCCTCAGCTCTTTGCTATCAAGCAAGTTTCAACAGTGTGGCCCCAAGCTACTTTTCCACATTACAGGGGAGCCACAGTCTACTTCTCTCACCCTTGCTCCTGTGAAAGTAGGCCCAAGCATACTACCAGAGCCCACACAAGTCGGGCCACGGCAGTTGGTCACGATTCTTAGCATTTACACACTGCCTGTAATGTCTGGGATTACAGTCCCATAACTACTTGGGTCTCTGCAAATTAGACAGGCCACTGTTTTATTTCCTCTCTGTCCAATAAAAACATTTTTTTTTAAGGGAAGAGAGCAATTGATACCTTCAGGTCAAGTTCAAGTCTGGTGAAATCATTCTTTCCTAACAAAACCTAGTATTTCTTTTAGCTGATTACACCTGACCCTCTGGCTATGATTTCTGCAAGTGAAATGTCAGCACTGGTGAAGGCCTTCCAGGAAGGTGATACCTCCAGTGCATAAGAAACGTGCTTTGGCCCTAGCCTAGCCTTTTATTCTACTACAAGAGAATAACAAAAACCTCCAGACAATTCCAATGGCACCAACTGTTCCAATAGTACCAGGAAACAGAGTAGCTATGCAAATAGACAAAGAAAACAAGAGGTAAGTATGCTTTTGTCCCCAGGCTTCTCTTTTGTAGCAACTACACTGGCTTTAGCGGAATAACAAATTGTCCTGGAATTCCTGGCAGTGGCGCAAACATTCAGTTCCCTGGTTACAACTTCGTCACTGCTCAAACTGCCACACACTTTAACCTTCCTGCTCTTTCCATAGGCCTGGGCTTGTCCCGTCTCCAGGAAACTTTATATGTTCTCTGAGCACTGCAGCAGGCTGCAAGGCGGAAGGCTGCTTAGGATTCAGAATGTTGACCAGGGATGTGAGGGCCATCTGGCTGCGACATCTGTCACCCCATTGATCACCAGGGTTGATCAGAATGTTGACCAGTTCCTACCTGGACCCACACCACCGAACTGAAACTCAGGCTGCCTGTGCAGAAATAGGAGCCCAGCCACATGGCTCACAGCTTTTTTAACTGCTTCTCTCAGCACTGAAGAACTTTCCTAGCAAACCAGCTTCGAGGAGATCACCTTTTTCAAGGGAGTCGCAAAGGAAGTGATGTCAAGATTTATCACAGGACACACACATTCAACCAGACACTACAGCCATAAGTAAGCCCCCCAAACCTAGACAAAAACCCAATTGTATTTTTAGAATTTTTACTTTCAAAAAAGTAAAACTCATCTTTATGAATTACAACCTGACTTCCAACACAAGAACCCTGAACTCCTACAGCACTGTCTCACATTCCTGAGTTACCTCCTATCCCGTGCTAATAATTCTGTGTGGCCAGGTGTCATCTCTTATTATTTGCTAGAGCAACTACTACTGCAGTCTGTCCACCACTCTGGCTCTACTCTTCAGGGACCAGATTCCTCAGAAAACAACTGCTAAGGAATAAAACAGCAACCAAAATACCAGCCAAGATACTACACAAGAAGCAAGGCATGTGTCACACGCCTATAATCTCAGAGATAGGCAGGAGGATCACTGTGAGTTCGAGGCCAGCCTGGGCTCTCATTGCAATGCCAGCCTCAACAACACAGTGAGACCCTGCCTCAAAAAAAACCAACCAAAGAAAGAAACATCAAAAGACATTACACGTGGAAAAAAGTGATTAATCAGAGTGAAAATAATCTGACATGAATTAGTACAAAGTATGAGCAATGGAAAATCATGACCAAGTCAAAACCCTTCTGAGAACTCCCCTTCCCAGAAACTGTGGGAAAGCCACCAATCTACATGCACGTGCATATTAGGAACTTTGCAAAATTGCCAAAGTATGGCAGCCAGATTTCTTAGCAGAACTCAGTAGGTTCTTATTGCAGGATGTTTCATTTATTTAGGAAAATTCCTGAGTAATCTCTTAGTATGGAAAGATGAAGTTCATTCTAGAACTTGGCCTGAAGAGACAATAAACATGAACTTCTCTATAAAAGTCGAGTTTAAGATTCTGAAGGAAAAAGATAGGTACTGGTGAGGGCATCCAGCAAGAGAAGACTCAATACTAGACATGAGTTTGTATGGAGAAGAAAGTTAACCACTCAATTTTAAGCTATTTATTCTAAAGTAATGTATCAAAAGGTGATCAAAAAACATGGGTGAATGCTGCCTGCCTAGCGCCAATGGAAAGGCAGAGATCTCCAATACAGAAAGCAGCAGGCCGAACCTTGGTAAAAAGCATGTGAGAAGTTTCAACTTGTTTGGTGCAGTTACTTGTGGACTACAGTTGAGAGGTGTGTTTACGCCATAAATCACAGATTAAGAACAACACATTCACAATAGCCAGGGGTGGTGGTGCATGCCTGCGGTCCTGGCACTTGGGAGCCTAAGGCCAACCTTGGCTACATAGTGAGTTCAAGGTCAGCCTGAACCAAACAGAGAGACATTGTCTCAAAAATAAGGACAAAAGAACACCAAATTAACATAAAATTTTGCTGGGCATGGTGGTGCATGCATGTAATCCCACTACTCGAGAGGCTCAGGCAGGAGGATCACTAAGTTTGAGACCAGCCTGGGCTACAAAGTGAGCTCAAGGCCAGCTTGAAATGCATATCGAGACCCTGTCTCAAAAAGACCCAAAAAAAAAAAAAAAAACCACCATAAAATTTCATTGGAATTACATCATCATGCAGGTTCAGATTCCAACTTTTAAGAAATGTCACATGGGAAATGAAACTTGGGGTCTGATTATGATCCTAACACCAAGGTCCAAAATTAAACAACCCAGTTCTCTTCATGTGAAGAAAGCATGTCAGTAAGCTCCAACATCAAGGTGATATTGTGCTTTCTGACCTAGATGGAAATGCATGAGCTGAGTCTGTACCCAGAAATATTACGGAAAATTCTTGAATATTATAAGAGCTTATTAGAGCATTTTAAAAATGGTGGGATGAAAACAACCCAAGATTGGGTAAGTGGTTTCTCCTCCATCATGACAATGCCCTATGTCACGTATCACATCTGGAACCACAATTTCTGTCAAGTAAAATGTGTGTGTCCTCATCTGCCTTATTCATTGGATCATGCACCATGCACCTTGCGGCTCTTCTCCAAAGTCAAAATGACCATGAAAGGCCAACAGTTTTAATCAATTCAGGTCATCAAGGCAGTCAAAGACACGAAAAGAGGACTTCTAGAGCTGCTTCAAAAGTAGCAAGAACAGAGCCAGGCGCGGTGGCGCACACCTGTAACCCCAGCACTCTGGAGGCAGAGGCAGGAGGACTGCTGTGGGTTCGAGGCCAGCCTGGGCTACATAGCAAGACCTTGTCTCAAAAACACGGGATGTGTTCAAAGCAAGAGGGACTATTCTGAGGGGGATTCAAGGCAATGTGCCTTTCACTACAATTTTTAAAAATTAAAATATTCACCTATTTTTAATCATATTTCATAACTTCTTTAAAACATTGCCACAAATTACCACTCCATGTGGGGGCTGGGCAGGGCACAACTGAGAATGGAGCCAGTGGGTGGAAAGTTCCAGTCTGTAACTGTCAATATAGCAGTACTTCGGCAAAGTCCTCAGTTTGAGGGCTGCGTTTACTGTCCCACGTGAAACAATCGAGAGTAAAAACATACAAGATATATGAAAAAAATGATGCCAGATTGAAACACATGAATTAGGGAACTGGCAGAGAATTGTGACACAAAAGCTACATAGGACAGACCCAGAGAAGAAATTGAAAGGTTAGTAGAGATAGAAAAACCAAATAGGTGACCAGAAAAATGAAAGAATCCAAGAGCTAGGTTTACCTTAGTACAAGCGATTCATGTCTGAGGCTGATCACTGCACGCCCTGCATCACTTCCCCATCTCCATACCCACTTCTCAGCAAGCCTTACAGTCACGATGTCAGATTCGCCCTCACCACCTCCACTGCAGCCACCCTAGCCAACCCACTGGAAGCGCAGGCCTTCCCATCTCACCTGCTCCTCTGCCACCCCAGCCTGTCTGCACAACAGGTATGGTAAGAGCTCTACTGGCAGAATACTTACGCACTTGCTGTCTCTCCTGCTGAAGTGTTAGCTCCACAAAAGGCACAGTCCTTTTTCCTTGGTGCTGTACTCCCAGAGATTAGAACAATACTAACAGGTATAGGTAGCACTATAAATATTTATTAAATAAACTAAGTAAGTAGTTATAAAACCACATGCTACATACCTCTAAGAAATAAAGAACCTCATTTTGTGCTGACCTGTGGCCTCCAGGAGGGAGGGATCTGTAAGTCATACTGTGAAAGGTACTACCTTGCTGTTACCTGTGGCTGACTCTACAATGGCTTGTATGTGACAGGAAATCCATAAATGCTCACTGTATGGATAAAGCAATGAATATAAAATAGGCTGCCCTGTGCTGAGGGCTGACCTGTACAGAACACAGCTGGCACAGGAATAGATATTCAAAAATAATGGCAAGTCATGAACCTAAATCAATTACGTGCAGTCACAAGAAACACAGAGGACTACAGTAATTCTTGTCTTCAAGGAACTGACATGTCTCTACTATCTTGTGAAGAACTAACTACAAGCAACTCAGATATGAGACAATTGCTCTACTAGACATATTTCATAGGCACAAAGAAAGTGACTATCTTTATTTGAGGTCATGGTTTAGGAAAGAATTCTAAAACATATTTTAGCCAGGTGTGATGGAACATGCCTATAATCCCAGCACTCAGGAGGCTCAGGCAAGAGGATTGCTGCAAGTTTGAAGCCAGTCTGGATTATAGCGTGAACTCAAGGCCAGACTGAACTACAGAGCAAGACGCTGTCTCAAAAGAAAACAAGCATTTAACTTGAGCTGAATCTTACAAGGTATTTAGCAGATGAGGAGAAGCTAACTTAGAGAAGAAGGCACAATCTATGTGCATAACTTACATGATTAGGTGGTTACTAGAAGTGAGTTAACAAAATATGGAATGATATTCTGCTATGGATAGAAAAGTTACAAAGCATTTCCTTTAAGGATACAGCCTGTGCTTTGGAAAGATCCCAGACCCACCTTTCAAACCACCTATTTCCTCAATACGATGTGACCTCAAAGGGAGCTTAAAAACATTAAGTAACAAAATCAGGGAGAAGAAATCATATACTTATGCTTAACCAGGTCTTAAAATGTACTCAGCACGACTCCCCATTTTTATCAGCACCGGGGAGGGAATGGGCCTTACAGCAACTCCGCCAGGGCTGCCGTGTGTCTGCAGGTATGGTTTTCCTCACCGGCCATTACTGAGGTTCTCCACCCTCAGGCACAAGACTCTTCACTGTGAACTAATTTTGTGTGAAGAATCCGATAGCCTGACTGTTCCTCATTTAAACCATTACTTCAATCCTACCTCAAGATTAAACTGTCTTTATTTTCTGATTAAAATATACATATATATAAAGGGAAGGGATAAAGGGAAAAAGAAATTGCACTGTGCTGACACAGAGACTTGAAATTCTAATTAAGGGTCAACTGATGTTTAAAGGAAACTACTGCAAGAAGTCCCATCAAGGCATAGAGGAGTTAGCTGAGTCTCACTCCAGCCTAAAAATGTATGAAAACAGCTGTCCACAGAACTGGCCCCACAGTTGTTGGAACGCTCTTAGGCATGTGTTGATGAGTCCAGAGAAATGAGTTCTCTCCACGCCTGGTGTGACATAACAAGCAGCTCCTATTGCTAAGCAGTGTCTGCAGCTCACAGCTTAGCTCAGCAGTGGAATCGAGTGGAGAACTTAGGAGAGACAGGCACGGTCAGAGGCTGGTCACTAGATTTTATCTCCACAGACTGGTATTTGCGTATTGGATTTGCCTTGTGTACCTGCAGAACAAGGAAATAAAGTTAGCACTGAGAAGGATGTGAGAGAACTATGCATAGTAATTTTCTTTTGTTGCAGTATTGAACCCAAACCCTTATTTTTATTTTTTGAATTTTGAAACAAGGTCTCATGAAGCTGCTAATTTGTCTAGGCTAGGCTTGAACTAGTCATTCTCCTGCCTCAGCCTCTCAGAATGCTGGTATTACAGGAATATGCCATCACACCTGGCTTTTTCTTTTAGAGAAAATGGTTGCGTTGTTTTACAGCTATCAGTTATGAATTTAAAGGAAAGGAGAAAAAGAAGAGTAAAATGCGAAAGTACGCGAGCTTTTGGAGACCAATAGGTTTCTCTTAGGGGTTCACTGGGTCTCTCACTAAGAATGCCAAACCCATCTCCTATGTGATGAGGGTAGTGATGGCGACCGTTAGAGCTTCCAAGGACAACAAACAGCCTGCTGTGGCACATGTGCCATAATTTTGCCCCACTGTTCTAGTGTATAATGAATGATGCTGTACTCAATTGCACAGTGAAGAGTTACAAGTTAAGTATTAGCCAGAGTACAACTTAAACTTACTGGCTTTCTCTTTTTTTGGTGGTACTGAGGACTGAACTTGAGGTCTTCACACTACCTCTCTAGCCCCTCTTTTTTTTATTTTAAGCAAGTGTCTAAAGCAGCCCATTTTGATTTCTGGTACCAAAACAAACAAACGAGCAAACAAAGAAAGCAGCCCATTTTACCTGAACTATCCTCAAGCTTGTAACCCTCCTGCTGTCTTGGCCTCCTGAATAACTGAGATTACAGCATACACCCCTACTGCCTCTCAGTAGTCACAAAAACATGAACCAAAAGGACAACAAAAAGTAAAACCCCAACCACACCCAGGAAGCGTTATCCGAGAGGACTTGGCCCCATCTATCCTTCTGGATGGTCTAAAATCAATCCTGAATCAAGCTAGATTAGTAGAGGTAACTAGCACAGATTATTGTGCTTTAGAATACTGTCATGAGCCTATATTGAGAACTGCTGTTAAGAAACAGTTCTATAATAAGGACAAACATGAGAGACAGGTACCAATTTTGAAGAAAAACTAGGTAAGCTGGGGCTAGTTTTATGTATGAAGTGGGGGTTGTATTATTTTCTCATTTAATCAGCAGTTGCTAGCCAGCTTGATGTTCCCGAGAGGTTGACCTCTCCACTGGTTTGTCCTCGAAGCCGGCCCGGGGGCAGCCCCCGGCACCGGCCGCTGTTGCAGTAGCCAGCCTCAGTGCTTTCGTTCCACTCCGTTCTGCTCTTTGGTGGTGCTGACCCTAGAGCCTCACACACGGCAATCAAGTGCCCTACCACTTAGTCATACTTGGGAACTTTTGAACAAAACCTACACATTTTTGTAGTCATCCTTTTACTAGTCATATAAAGTTTCATCTAAAACCATCCTCTTGTTATATGCAGTTATCACAACTTGCTGCCCTCCCAACAAAGTGTTGCTTAAAACCCTTTTGGATAACTAACACTTAGGTACCCCAGTGCTAGCATGAAGATCACTGCGGCTAACACTCTCTAGCTCCGAGGAGCTGGAGCCAAGAACGATGAGGGGGGCAAAACAAAGTGCAGCGCCTCGCAACTCTGCTCCCTGCGCAGCTCATCCCTGTCTAGTAACAAGACACACTGGTCCTTAATCTCAGAGGAAGCTAAGGAAATAAATAAATAGCGGACTCCTAGGAAATGCATCACTGGGCATGTGGATGCCGCATGGTGTGTTCCCTATGCAGACCTCTGGAAGAAATTCTGTCTAAATTCAATATCAAGGATAAATGTATATTTTGAACAACTGCTGCTGTCTCACAAATGACAGGTTGCCGAGCACGGTGGTGCACACTGTAATCTCAGCACTTAGGACGCTGAGGCAGGATTGCTGCAAGTTCCAGGCCAGCTTAGGCTACAAGGTGAGTTGAAGCCAAGCCTGAACTACAAACTGAGACCGTCTCAAAAAGACAAAACCAACAACAACAAAAAGACAGGCTGGCTCCTCAAGGGCCAAAATCATGGCTCTTCCTTAGAGCACCACATATACATCTGCTTCGCGCACATCTTAACCTCCCCTGACCCCCAGTGGAGGTGACATCTTCCACTCTCTTGCCTTTGATGCTGCCCTGCCAACTTATGTAGATCCTGTCTAGAATGAGGCACGGTGAGAAAAACAGGAGAGATCACCCTGGTTAGTCAGTGCGCATGCTCCCCAGTTACCAGTTCTTTCCGGAGCCTGGCCAGCTCCTCCTTCTTCTGTTCCTCTTCCTGCTGCCTGGCCTCCTCCAGCTGCTGGGCTTTCTGGGCTTCCACCTCAGCCATTCTCTTTTCCAGCTCCTGTCGCTCCCTGGCTCTCTTCTCAGTGGCCAACTGCAAAGGTTCCTGAACTAGAGAACCAGAAAGGCCCTCTGAGTACAGAAACAGAGAAAACGCTAGTATGCGAGCAGCAATTCCATTAACTGAGCCTCAGCCCAACCCAGACTGAGCTAAGCAGCAGAGACACGGACAGCAATAAAAGGCTGAGCTCTAAGACAGCCCTACTAGAAAAAAGGCAGTCACAGCATTTTAACAGTTGAAGGGCCCCTGGAAAAATTCAGTATAAATGAAGAAAAGCTAGACCCAGAGGTAAAGAACCTTGCTCAAAACTACAGTGATTTTAAGACAGACGTAGAAGAATCCTGACCTTTAACCCACTGCCCCATGCCTAAGGAATCCAATGTCACTTGTATCTAAGGCTTGCTTCAAAGCCAACTCCAAAAAACCTCCCAGCTCTTTCTCTCATCACTCACTCTTCACGTGAGGGAAGCCAATTACCGCTGTTGAGCCAGCTGGTTATGCTGGGATTCACGTCATATTGATCTGGACACAATACAGTTGCTAACTCAAAGGTCACTAAGGTCAACGACAGCAAAAAGCTGGGTCTAGGGAAAGGAAAAGCTCCTGTCCTCTGAAGTCAAACAGTTCTGGCTTACACCGCATGTCCTGACACAACAGTCCATGCATTCCCCATGGAAGTCCGACAATTCTGCCCCAACCCCACAAGTGTACAGAGAATACTACCAGCAACTGGTTTTTTCTCTTTCTTGGGAACAAAGGGCTCCTGGGAGGTGACCGTGTTTGGACGAGCCTTGAAGCAAGTGGCTTCTTTCTGCTGTTTCAGTTCTTCCTCCAGCTGTCAGGAAGAAAGTCTGTCAGACAGGCGGATCCACAGCTCATCACTACTACTGCAACTAACTCAATTTCCAATGCCTCTGAAGTTGCTTTGTAAATAAAGACAGCAGATGATTTATTATAAATACCAGGTAACCCTCCCACTCACCCAGCAATATCTTAACCCAGACAGAATTAGAAACTGTTTTTAAACCACCTTCCCACCAACACACACACAACATATACACTCCCCAGTACAGGGAATCAAAGGGCCTTTGCACTGAGCTACACTTGGCCAGTCCTTTTTAAATTTTTAAAAAACACTTAAAATTTTGAGAAAGTCTCCCTATGTTGCTCAGGCTGGGCTTGAACTTGTGGTCTTCCTGCCTCAGCCTCTCTGTATCTTTTCTGTTTTGTTTTGTCTTATGAAACAGTCTAATATAGTCCAGGCCAAACATGAACCGTTATGTAGCCCAGGTGGTCTCCAACTCACAATCCTTCTGCCTCAGTTTCCCAAGTACTGAGATTATAGCTATGCGCTGCCATACCCAGCTAAGATACCTTTAAGGCCCATTTTAACCATCACAAAAATAAACGACTATACATTATATGCCTCTAGATACGATTAAGGATCATGATCATGCAGCACCATTCCCACCCCGAAAACAAATAAGTACAAAAACTAAAATTTAATCAAGCCTCTAGATCTGACTACTCATTTGTAGGAAATATGGAAGACAGACAAACATATTAAACACCACTTGGGAATACAATCAACAAAGCCTAGACTGAAAAATCTATATAATCCAGTTTGTTCAACAAATGAAATGCAGCCAGACGTGGTGACACACGCCTGTAATCCCAGCACGTGGGAGGCTGAGGTAGGAGGATCCTTGCAAGTTCGAGACCAGCCTGGGCTACAAAGTGAGTTAAAGGCCAGCCTGAACTGCATATCCAGATCCTGTTTCAAAAAGAAAAAAGAAAAAGAAAAAGAAAAAGAAAAAAAAAGCAAAGAAAGGAGTCTACTGACTGCAAGAGTTTTGGAGACTGAGCAAATAAATGCACAATGTGGGCCTTATTGGATCTTGACTTAAATAATTCAACTGGAATTCAAATTTGTAAGAAGTTTGTTGCCCTCTGCCTCCTGGCTGGCATGAGGCAAGCAACTGTATCATGCCATTCCAGCCTGCCACTTTTGCCTTGAAGCCAGCCACAGACTAAATCCACTGAGAATGAGCCAAAATAAACCTCTCTTGAAGCTGTGTGAAGTATTCTGTCCTAGCAATGGGAAAGTAGCTAAGACAGAGGGATTCCTATAAGCAAGGATTAACTCAGAGCTTCTTTTAGACAGAGTCTAGAATAAGTGCTGACATAAAAATACTGACAAACTTACAAATTTGAAGAAAATTTTCCAGCTGGACAGAATTAGATCCCAATTAAACTAGCCAATAACCAATTAATTGGCTTTGTTTGTTTATTTGTATTTGTGTGGTACCAGGGATTGAATCCAGGGTCTTTGCACTGAACTGCAGCCCCAGATTTTTTTTTTTCTTCTTCTTTTCTGAGACAAGCTGCTAAGGAGCTCAGGCTGTACTCAAACTTGCAGTCCTCCTCCCTAAGGATCCCAGAGCTGGGATTATAGGTGTGTGCTACTATGCCTGGCTCCAATTATTTGTAATTACTTGGTAGCTATAAAGAACAAATACCTTCCATACCATGCTGGGAAAATAGCCTATTACATTGAGAACCTATTTTCCCATCCTGTTACTTACCAAAACACCAACAGAGAGAGTAAATACAGTTTTTAAGTACTAAGTCTACAGTTGGAGTGGATGCAATCTTAGAGACTGACACAAAAAGCCACAGCTTTTACATTTCCCAAGTGGTCCCTTAAAAAGTGGGTCAGCACATGGCAGCTTATAAGCCAAATTCAGCTTGTAAACTGTTTCTGTCCAGCCCTTGAGCTAAAAATGGTTTTCATATTTTTAAAGGAATGAAAACACACACACACAAGGAATATGTGACAGAGGCAGAGGTCACAAGTAACCAGAAAACCTAAAGCATTTACAATCTGGTGCTTCCCAAAAACAAATGCCGAACCCGGATTTAGATATGGTACACTGAGGTAATTTCATTCCGGGGGTTTCTCAGGCCGTGCGTCTGCCTGTCAACCACCAACCAACACCCGGGCTGCTCCCCCACCTGGTACTTCCACGTCTCAGCCTTCTTAGCTCCTCTCTTGTCAGTCTCCAAGTCAAACGGCTCAGTTTGGGTCACGTTCTTTACCTTCTTCTCTGGCAGGTGAATGTTATCAAAATGAGGTAAGGGAAGTGCCTTAAACTTGGGCACCTAATGAAAATAAACAAAACAAAGCAATGCAAAACATGTGACTTAAGAGAAATGCTCTCTAGTCAGAAAGCAACAGTTGCTCCAGAAGATGTGGGTGAACCTGAACAAACAGGGGTGACCAGTTTTCAAATCAGTATGGTCCAACAGAAAAGAGTACTGGGGCTGAAAGAAAATCTAGGTTTTCTTGCCAATATGGCCAACAACTGGCAGTGTGATCACAGGCAAGTTATTTAACCTCTTTGAGCCAGCAGAATTATTTAAATTACTGCCCTATTTTTATCTTATACAATTCTTAAAAGGATCAAAGGAAGGAGTAATTTCAGTCAAGTATTACATGAAAGGTTACCCGTGAGAGATAAAAGAACAATATTATGCTACTTGCAGAAATGGACACACCTACCTCCCCTTTCTGCAGTTCTTTTACTTTCTTCTCCTTCTGTAACTGGCGTTCTTTGTCCCGAGAATCAAAGGAGAAGGGGCATATTTCGACAGTTCTTGCCTCTGGCAGATGGGGCTTAAAGGGCACCCCGTAATGTGGCACAGGCTGAGCTCTTATCACTGCTGGTTCATCCTCTTCCTGGGACAGAAATTGCAGTTCAGAAGTAAGGCCCCCTCCCCCTCCGAATATGCAGTCAGCAGACACTGTGAAACAAGTCACTCACGTGTAGGACTTAGTTTCTTTTTAGCAGAGAGACAACGGCAAAACTAGCTACCGCACCAGAGGGCTGAGAGCAATGGGAAAGCCTTTAATAAAGGACTAAGATCTAAAGTTTTTCACAGAAATACTGGAAGAACTTAATGAAACAAGTCAGCATTAAAAAATGGTGATTATAAGAAAAGTACTAACCAAACATATACCTTCACCTCTTTGACCCAGTCTCCAAACTCCACTAAAACATGTGACTACAGTTAATAGTAGCCAAACCCAGAATAGGACGAAGTAAGTTATTTGGGTTCAAACTGGTAACATAAGATTACTGTGTATTTTAGTTTCAAATGAACCTATAAAAAGGCTTTGCTTGAGATCTATCTGCTATAAAATTACTCTAACTCTGGATATTTATAGATAAAATGGGAGATGTAATAAGAAACCAGTGTATCAGTGACAGCCTATGATACAATTCCATGAGCCATCATCACACAGCCATCTCTGCGACCCTTGTATTAATGGTGACAGACAAGGCCGACGGAACTACTCATTTTAAAAGTCCCACACTGAATAGTGACAGTAACTCTGGCAAAATAAAGTACAGGGCTGGCAACTTACTCTCAAAGACAGGCTGATTTCAATGCTGCAGAAACAGACAACCTCCAATGCCTAATTCTTTCATGTTTTCTATAAATTATAAATGGTTATTACTGAGATCCAGAAGATTTATACCTTATCAACTACTTTGCTCTCAGAGGAGTAAAACAGATGATCAAATGTTTATACTACTCTAAAAGATAATACCAGAAAAAAGTTGTTGCCTTTGATATCCATTAAGTTTAAGCAACGATAAGGGTTCAGGGGTGGGGGAAGCATAATGTAAATTCTTGCCTAAAATGCATGAGGCCCTGAATGCTATGAAAGGAAGGAAGGAGGGAGGGAGGGAGGAAGAAAGAAAGGGAGGAAGGGAGGCAGAGAGAGAGAACAAACAAGAAAGAGAAAGAGCAAGAAAGACGAAGGAAGGAAGGGAGGAAGAGGGGGAGGGAAGGAGGGAGAGAGGGGAAGAGTTAAGGCTCGGACCACCTCTGAAGGAAAAAGGAACTCCCCACTCCTAGGAATCACCTCATCTTCTTTGGTGGGCAGTCGGATTCGGTTCTTCAATGCAAAGGCTGGAGACTTCGGGACCGTGACTGGAAGGACCTTCTTTTCAGGAACACCCTGCAAGGAGGACACAACTCAGTTAGATATCCCCGGTACCCTCTCCTCGATAAGAGAAGTTCATGTGTCATGACAATTGATCTCTCCACTCTCAGGACACACAGAAGCGGTCTCTCATGGATACCAAACCCCACAGATGTTTAAATCCTTTATATAAAATGGGGTAGTACTTGCATACAACCTACCCACATCTGCCCTATATACTTTATGTCCTAAGTTCCTTTATTTTTCTTTTTGAGACAGGGTCTCACTATGTAGTTCAGGCCTGCCTAGAATTCTGCAGCCCAGGCTGGCCTCAAACTCTGCGATCCTCCTGCCTCAGCCTCCTGAGTGCTATGATTACAGGCATATACTACCATACCCAGCCAGTCTACATTCTTATAGTACCTAATATAAGATAAAAACTGCATAAATAGTTATTATACTATATTGTTTAGGGAATAATGACAAAAGTCTATACATGTTCAGTACCAAAGTAATTTTTTCCCCACAAATATTTCTACCCACAGTTGGTAAAATCTGCACATGAAGAATCTGCAAATATAAGGTGAGTGAACTGTACATATATAAAATTTCATTGTATTTACTTATATAAACATTTACCTCCCCAACCTAACCTATGAGAGCTTCAAGGATGGGCACTATTTTATTCCATCAATCCCAAGCACTTAACACAGACCTTGGCAAGCGTAAGGCATTCAGGCAATGTCTATTCAGTGAATGCACTAAGAAGGAACACTTAAGAATTTATACCTTGGACTCTATGAGGATACCTTGGGAGACTGCTTAATCCCAACAATGCTGCAACTGCTCAGACACGTCTGGAATGTCTTTCTTGGAGAGGCTTTCAAAGCCACTTTTTGGACCATGCAAGACAACTGCTCAATCTTTACCTTTAATGTAACAAAACTATTTCTGCCTCTAAGATCTTTTACTACTAAGAAGTTTTAGTTAAAAATAATTTTTAAAAAGGTTAGTCCCAAACACTTTTATACTAGCTTTTAAATGCAAATTAATCTTTAAAACATGAAGCTTTGCCATCATGTAGAGATCCACAAGATTATACCACAACAACATGACAAGCAGTTTGCAGGATGTATTGTGCAGTACCCCAATCACTGGAAAGAATCTAAGTGATTACAGTGTCTCTAGGTGACCACAGGGAAAGGAATGCTATTTTGCTGTGAGATTTCCTATTCTGTAAAGAATGCTATCACTTTGAATAGTGAAATCCAAGTTCCTAGACATTGTAAGAGTGACAAGAGTCTGAGAGATATGTTTCCAAATGATCCTTCCCGTAAAAAATAATGAAAATATGCTGCCCCACTATCTCCTGGAAAGGTGGGCACCTGCTACTGTGATAGATGCACAGGTGCGTGTGGAAATGGGAAGAACAATGAGCAAGGCACAGGGACCCAGTTCTGTCCCACTCTACTCCCCATCAGTGTAAGGTGAACATCAGGCACTTTCTAGACCTCAAGACTTCACAAAATAATGGAAATAAATACCTGAGGGCTCATTTAATCCTAAAATAATCCCATTTTCTTATTTTTCCTTCTCTCTTCATCCAACCAGCAGAGAGATCTGACCCTAAAAGATGAGCAATGGAAATCCCTAGTAAGTAAGCCACAAAGGAGGTACTTGTGAATGGAAATAACTCTCACAATTAGCTAGGATAGGAAAAGATGTTTTATGATAATCATTACTGCTGGGCGTGGCGCACGACTGCAATCCCAGCACTCAGGAGGCTGAGGCGTAAGGATCATTGTGAGTTTGAGACCAGCCTGGGCTACAAAGTGAGCTCAAGGCCAGCCTGAACTACATAGCAAGACCTTGTCTCAAAAAGACGAAAAAAAAAAAAATTTCACCCTATCTTCTGTATAATTTCATATTTCCTTTATTGTTTTTGTGTTATTCTGGTTTATATGTCTCCATTCTTTTATCTTTAAAATAAAATTTTAAAAAAATTCAAAAGCTATATGTGCCAAAGTATTGTGGGGTAGAGTATACTGTTTAAGAAAGTAATGAGCTAAAATCCCAGTTACACACGCTAGGTATCTCTTAGTGTCTGTTTCCTTATCTTAAAAACTAGGTGGGCTGGGGATATAGCTCAGTGGCATAGCACCTGGCTGGCAAGCAGGAGGTCCTGAGTTTGATTCCTGTTTCCTGTTTCAAAAACAACATGGACACTGCAGGGTGTGGTGGCGCAGGCCTGTAATCCCAGCACTCAGAAAGCCGAGGCAGGAGGATTGCCATGAATTCAAGGCCAGCTTGGGCTGCATAGTGAGTGAGTTCAAGGTCAGCCTGAATTACACAGGGAGAGACCCTGTCTCAAAATACAAAAACAGGGCTGGGGATATAGCTCAGTGGCATAAGTGCTTGCCGGCAAGCACAGGGTCCTAACTTCCATCCCTGGTACTGAGGAAAAAAAACCCAAAAAAACAGGGACACTTATGTACATTTAAAATATACCAATAAAATAAAAAAAGAAAGAATATTTTTAAGAATAAGGATAAGAATAGAGTTATTATAAAAACTAAGATTACATAAAGCACTCAGAACAACGTAAGCACTCAGTAAAATGGCAGTTATTACTGTGAACAACGTGACTGCCTACTATGTGCTAGGCACGGTCTTCTAAGCTCTTCACCTGAGCCCCCTCTACACTGTGTCCAGTGAACCACAACTCCAGGGCCAGGGCCCAGGAAACTATTTACAGAAGAGCCCCACAGCATTCTGACGCAGCTGGATTTAGCAAGCACTCTTCTAGCACACCACATCAATTCAGTACCACCTCACCTATCTAGTGTACACTCTACATCTGCTTATTCAGAACTCTGGGTATAACCAGGTACAGCGCTACTTTAAGATCTTAACCACCTCTTCATGAACTTATCACTTCATGGTGGCTTTTCCAGAGTACAAGAAAAACCATCTGTTTCAAGGGCTACCTTCAGGCTGGGGGTGTAGGTCAGTGGCAAAGTGTCTGCCTAGCATGTATGAGGCCCTGCGCTTGATCCCCAGCACTCAAACAAGGGAACACTAAATGATATACAAGTCTTGATGGAATAATTCATTTTCTCTGAGCCACAGTTTTTCTGCATATAAAATGAACATAATGCCAGGTATAGTGGCACATTCCCATCATGGCAGCACTCAGGAGACTAAGGAATGAGGACTGCTGAGTTCAAGGCCATCCTGAGCTACATAGTGAGCTTAAAGCCAGCATGAACTACAAAATGAGACTCTGTATCAAACATAAAAACAAAAAATCTGTATCACCAAAAAACTAAAATGAACATGTTGGCAGAAGGCCCTGGCTTTCATTCCCAGCACTGTAACGGCTGGATGGATGGCTGCATAAAAACCTGTGCAGCCCTTCTGGCTTCGGAACCTGAGGTTTTCATACAACCTACCTTTGCCCTGTCACATGCAGAACCCTATTCATTAAGAATACAATGACAAAGCAAACAAAAGCACAACTCTTATTAGAGACTAATCACACAGGTGTTGTGGGGGGGCTTAAACTTCGTTGTTAACAAAATTTGGCTCGTAGTACGTGTACTTCAGAACTGAAAAAAAAGGCAGGGAAGAGCACTGTGAATAGAAGAGAGGCCTCATTTGAAGAAAGCTCCCAACTGAAAAGAGGATATGGGGAAAGAAAAATTTCTCAACATAATCATGAATTTTGTAAGGCCTGGGAAGTATAACTTTGACTCAGTGCTAAGATTACAGAATAAACAAAACTAGGTATCCTATCAAAGGTAATAGACTGTGGTTTTATCAAAATCCATGGCTGACTCTGATAAAACAAGCATGAAGAAAGAGGACAGTAAGCTGAGGGCGATGGCACGTGTTCCACACCACAGCTACTCAGGAGGCTTCTGCAGAGGATCACTTGAACCTACGAGTTTGAGGTCACCCTAAGCATCTCAAAAAAATAAAGCCTGTGATAACTGTGTAGTTCATATGAAAACATCTGTAACATGTTACATGAGGAATTTTGGCATCTGGCAAATCTAGCACCCTTGGAGATCTGTAACCGTGCCCCAGATGCTGAGGGGTGACTTCATAGGACAAAGGTGTAAAGCAGGGCCCGACACAGAGTACAAGTGTCAGTTATCATAATGATGATGACAACACAAGATGACAACTACACACTGCCAAGGTTCTGAGCAAATGTGGCCCCCTCCTTCTATCTGGAAGAAATCATTCCTCTAAATTCGTATAGCACTTTAAATTGTCATCTCTCTCAGAATACTTCTGCCTATCTCATAGTATTTGCATATGTGCTGTCTTCATTACTGGGCTTTAAGTTCTAAGAACAAGATCCCTTTTGTGTCATTTCATCATCCCTACTTCCTTTTATGATGATGCCCTGTCCCTAGTTACCTACTGTACTACGGCAGGGCATAGGTGGATGCTCGGTCACAGGCAGGGTATGTCTGCCAGCACACACAGCCTCAGCTATTCTTACCACAACATCTTCCAAGATCTTAGTAGGGCAAGGTCTGGAATGAAATTCGAAGTGTTCATCCTCTGATTTATTCTTTGACTCACGCTCCTGGATTCTTTTCTCAATTTCCAAATCAAAGCCGACAGGCTGAGTGGGTGGTTTCACAGGAGGTCTCTTCAGCAAGATGGGCCCACCTTCAAGAATTCTGGGATCTATTTCTCGTGCTTTGAATTTGTATCTGCAAGGCAGAAGTTTAAATGATAAGTACAAGACAAACTTACGCGAAATGAAAACTAAATAAACAAAATGGAGCAGACCCAAACACTAATAACCGGAGCTGGGGATGTAGCTCAGTGGTACAAGTGCCGCCTGCAAGTACAGGGTCCCGAGTTTGATTCCTGGTACCAAAAAAAACGTTTCCCACAAAAACTAATAACCATTGAGATAACCCATCATGCACAGTAATATGTCCTGTCTGTATAGCCACTGTCTTTACTGCTCCAAGGAGAATAAATGAGACAGCCCTAACATTGCCACCATTTTAAGGATCCTCTTCACAAAGGAAGTTCCTCCTTCTCAAAACAGAAGTTGAGATTCCATGTCATTCCAGTTAGAATGGTTATTAATGTGAATACAAAAAAAAGGGCTGGTGGTGGTGGCACATGCCTATATTCCCACTACTCGAGGCTGAGGCAGGAGGATCACAAGTTCAAGACTAACCTGGACTACATAGTGAGTTCAAGGTCATCCTAAACTACATAGTGAAACCCTGTCTCAAAAACAAAACAAAATACAAATATATTAAGTGCTATCAAGGATGGGAGTGGGAAATGAACCTTCTACCCTGCTGATGGGAATGAAAATTAATATAGCTACTATGGAAATCAGTATGGAGACTCCCCAAAAAACTGAAACGATAGCTACCATTTAATGCAGATACACCACTCCTTGGTATATACCTTGCCTTGCTCTACCCCCCTTATGGAGAAGCCACCAAGCACGAGGATGGCAGGAAGGCAAGGACAGGCTGGTTGGACCGGCATTTTTGAGCTCTAGTTTTCGAGGCTATTTTCTGGCTAGATCTTATTTTCTGTTATCAGAAAAGAGGGAAGGAAAGAGGGAGAAGAGGTATAAGGACAGGTAATGACAAGAATGAATATGATGAAAAACCATCATAAACCAGGTGTGGTGGCGCATGCCTGTAATTCCAGCACTCAGGAGGCTGAGGCAGGAGGATCACTTTGAATTCGAGGCCAGCCTGGGCTACAAAGTGAGTTTGAGGCCAACCTGAACTGTATAGTGAAACCTTTTGGTCTCAAAAAGACCAAAAAAAAAAAAAAAACCAAAGAAAAAACATTATATATATTAAACCCTCCCACCAAAATAAGTGAAACTAGAAGGGAGGGTAGGAGAGAACAGGAAATGGGGAAAATGATTATGTATGTTATGTGCATGTACAAATTTGCCACAATGAATCCTTTAATCCCTGTAGTTAATATGTACCAACATGCATTAATATAGGAAAAAAAAAGATCATATAGCTTGTGTTTTACCACTGCTTTTTAAAATTTAACATAACTTTTAAAAATATTTACCTATTTTTAATTGACAAATAAAATGTTGCATATTCGTTGAGTTAAAAAAAGAAAGAAAATAGGTTCCAATGCTAATCATTAAGTTCTAGTTTCCTCTACGGATGGTACCTGTAAAAATCCCTGAGGTAGTCACAGACTGGGAATTTACCTAACCTAATCTCAGAGGACATTCCTTAACTGGAATGTTAAGCACGTCTTCTCACTCCAACCGCTGAGTTCGATTTTTATCAGTTTACAGCTACATAGTTCAACTTTCAGGGCTTTCACCCTACAGGCACGGGCATAGCCTGCAGAGCCTACAACTCAAGCACCATAGATTTTCATGAAAGGAAATCAGCGACTGTCAATCTCATAGAACCCAGAACCGTGAGAAAGCAGGCAGGTTTCTCAGAACTCTTCCTCAGACACTGCTGTAGGACTTACTGCTGCAGTTTCTCAAGCTCTTCAGCCTCCTGTTCTGCCATACTTTTGCAGGTCACAGGCCTTGCTCGGTGTTTGGTTTGCAGTATAGGGGTCCGTGGCTTTGTGGACATCTTGGTCACAGAAAATCTGGAAGCTACCAGGCCTAGAAACCAAGATCACAGACATTCACATAGTTTGCCGAGATCTAGTTTACCTGTAAGTGCTGACTCAACTGTGCAGCCCCAAAGATGGTGTAGGTGGCCCTCTGCACTCAATGTGGCTGACACCAGTCAACACAACAAACGTTACTCCCTTCTTCTTCTTTCTAAGGAGAGCATGTGGGAAAATTATAATGTCACATCACCTAAAGTTAAAATCCATTCAGATGCCGGGAGAGGTGGCACATACCTATAAACTCAGCACTTGGGAGGCTGAGGCAGGAGGATCTTTGCAAGTTTGAGACTGGCCTGGGCTACATAGTGAGCTCAAGGCCAGCCTGAACTGCATGGGGAGGCCCTGTCTCAAAAAGTTAAAAAAAAAAAAACTCTCCAATGGGTTCCTTAACATTGCATAGGCCTGTACCTCTCTACTGACAACACCAGTTGTTTTGCTTGTTATCGACAAATAAGACTTTTATGTATTGGGGCTGGGGATATAGCTCAGTGGAATAAGCGCTTCCTGGCAAGCACAAGGTCCTGAGTTTGATCCCCAGTACCGCCAAAAAAAAAAAGTTGTGCATGATACAAGATGAAAGACTCCCAAAGGCCAAGTGATAACTTCTCAATTTTACAAACACCCTAAAAAGCACCTACAGACATTCCTCTTCTAGCAACCAAGTTCAACCCCTGCAACTAGATCAGTAAATCAATTGGTAGCTAAATGAGGACTCACGCATATGTGTACATTACGCTATTCAGGACAAAGTAACAGTCAAAGAAAATACCAACTTGATGACTTTGCTTTTATTTGCATAATCTTACATGCAGTACTATAATATATGACAAAATATAAAATTATGATAATATACTGTACAGTACATTAAGCAAAAATTACAGTACTGTATAAACAAGGCACACTGTAACAAAAAAGATATATGAGGCTTTATAAACAAGATGTACATAACGATACTAAAAATAAAAAGATGGCCGTATATCTGAGTGGTGGCTTGAGTCCCAACAGTTGTTCTACAGGTAGGAGAAAGTAAAAAGTCATTGTCACAGTACTGATATTAAGACCATCACACACAAAAAAGACCATCACTAACACTCATAGAAAACACTGATTTGCCTGGCCAGGAACAATTCTATCAATTGCCATAATTAATTATTTAGAATGATTCCTCTTATGTATGTATGTATGTATGTATGTATGTATGTATGTATTTGTTTTTGGTCTTTTTGAGACAGGGTTTGACAGGGTTTCACTATGCACTTCCACTTTAGGCTAGCCTTGAACTCACTTTGTAGCAGACTGGTCTCAAACTCATAGTGATCCTTCTGCCTCAGCGTCTGGAGTTCTGGGATTACATGCATGAGACGCCATGCCCAGCTGATTCCTCTAATTTAGATCTTATCACAAAATGTGGGATATCAGGCCGGGGATATAGCTCAGTGGCACAAGCACCTGCCTAACAAGCGCAAGGTCCTAAGTTTGATTCCCAGTATCAAAACAACAAAAAAAGTGGGATATCAAAATCAAATCTATTTATTTTAGAAATTGGCCATGCTGCCAGGCATGGGGTCCACACTTATAATCTCAGTATTCAGGAGGCTGAGGCAGGAGGATTGCCATGAGTTCGAAGCCAGCATGGACTACATAGGTTCAGGACCAGCCTAAACTGCATAGTGAAACTCAAAAAAGAACAACAAGGGGCCAGGGATACAGCTCAATGGCACAAGTACCTGCCTGGCAACTAAAGTAAGGTCTTGAGTTCAATTCCCGATACAAAAAAAAGAACAATGAAACTACTAGGACTATTCTCTTGGCAACTATTTTATAGCACCTCTAATCCTCACTCCTTATCATCTTATAGAAATTATTTTCCTCAAGACAGAAATCATTAAATTAGAATCCCCTCATCTATCCACTGTATCTATGAACCCAGCAGCATTCACTCACGTTCCTCTCACTCTTCCATCACCCACACAGAGAACCATCCTCCTCCTGTACTGACAGTTCTAGGGGAGGCTTCAGTCAGCAACGACGCTGGCAGGAAACTTACTAGTGTCTTCCTTCTTGCTCCTCAAATGGTATCTGTTAGGGGTTCGTTTATGGAACGCTTCTACCTGCTGTGCCAGAGGCACATACGCAGGCGCAGCCTCGTCAAATGTTCTCTTCTTTCCCTGGGACAGGTTGAAAGGCTTAATAACAGTACAGCCCTTAACTCGTGCCTGCGGAGAGAAGAGCAGTTCCCCAGCAGAAATGTTAAAGCGCAGGTCCTACCACAAGCCACATGGTCAGAGAGGATCCAAACAAAAAGACCTCAAATAAAGCCAAGATTATTATATTCTTAAGTTTGTCAGTTCTTCAGCAAAGATTATAACCAGCCTTCCATCTTTTATTTGGAGACTGATTCTGACTCTTACTCTAGGCTGACACTGAAGTCATCATCCTCCTGCCTCAGTCTCCCAAGTTCCCAAGTACTGTGATTAGAGGATGGCTGGCTGGATTGTTTTCTTTCTTTCTTTTAAGGAAGAAGTGATCTAGCATTTAGCAAATCATCCATTTGCACTAGTACATATGCAATTTTCCCAAGCATGTCAGTGTTTTGAACCAATGAAGGGCAAGCTTTCTTAGCATTCAAGGAAAAAGAATTGCAGAAGCATCCTACCTCAAACCCATTTAAAAAGACTGACCTGCCTTCTGGTCTACATCAGGTCAGACAGATGCTTGAATCAGCATCTCTACATACATCCCTTCAAACTGACTGATGAAAAAGCCTTGGTAAGACTGTTGTCTGGCTGAAAGCAAAACTTTTCAAAGACATATCTGAAAAGGAGCAGCACAAACTCTGGGCTTAAGATTACAAAAGGATTTGATTAATCCTGACAAGTATGAGTAGACTTTAAGTTCTAGAATTTTTATTTAGGACTGTCATTGTTTTCATTGGACTTCTGTTTATAGAAGTGCACAAGATTTAATTGGTCTCTACAACCCAATTTTTTCCCATAAGCCCTGCTGTATTTTCTACACAATTGTGCAGACATAATATTTTCTCAATTTTGAAGCAGTAGAAATGCATATGCCTACAAGTTCCAGCACATAATTTTTTGTGTTTTATGTACCTTCTTAATTTTCACAGCAACTTGCTAAGAGGATTCCCAGAGATAAGAGTGATCTCTCTAAGATCACAGTTTAAAAACAATTTACACGGCTTAACTCAAAACATATGCTTCTGGGCAACCTACTTTGCGGGCTCTCTTCTGTCCCTCTCAGGTAGAAGCTCGCGCTCTCTCTCTCTCTCTCTCTCTCTCGCTCTCTCTCTCTCTCTCTCTCTTTCTTTTTGAGACAAGGTCTTGCTATGTAGTTCAGGCTGGCCTTGAGCTCACTTTGTAGCCAAGGCTAGCCTTGAACTCACAACAATCTTCCTGCCTCAGCCTCCTGAGTACTGGGATTACAGGCATGCACCATCACGCCTGGCAGAAGCTTTCTCTCAAATTCTTCCTACTTTAAAAAAAAAAATGCTTCCTTCAACTAAACTATATTATAATTAATAACCACAATGATCATACCTGAAATGTGAGTTAGCAACAAGAATATTCATCTACCCTATAAACTTACAGGAGATGGGGGATGCTTTCGCAGTTCAGCTGTAAAGTTCACTTCCTTATATTCCTCCTGGTTCTTAGGATGTTGTTTTATTCGCTCATCTGTGCAGAAGTGAAAATCAACTGCTTTGGTTACCTGGCTCACTGCTTTCTTCACTGGTTGCCCTGAGGAACAAAGAGAGACATACAGATAACATCAAGAATAGAGAACAACGGCCCCAGGTATGGGGGTGCACACCTGTAATCCCAGCACTTGGGCTGAGACAGGAGGACCATCATAAGTACAAGGCCAGTCTGGGGTACATAGTGAGTTCAAGGCCAGCCTGAACTACATAGCAAGACCACGTCTCAAAAAGCCAGGTGGGAGGAACACAGAACATCAATAAATCCCATTTTTTTACTCTGTCCTTTCACTATTTCAATTATTATGCATCTAACTTTAACCTAAAGGAGTCCTCTCAGATGCTAACACATGTGTTATATTCATTGGATCTTTTTAGGTTTGAAGCCTTTTAGTCAGATGCAAATAAAAGAGGTACAACAGGGAAGAAGAATCCCATTTCCCAGGTGTTTATAGAGTCAGTGAGATACCTCGGATAGGGAAAGCTCCAGACTGACTGTGCACGTGGTGCTAGAGATCAAACCCAGGGCCTCACACATGCTAGTCAAGCACTCTGCCACTGCACTACACTGCCGGCCCTTATGTAATTACTTTTAAAGAAACCTTAATTCAGCATCTCTAATAAGAAAATCAAACCCTATCATCTCCAGGGATGCTTTTCAACCCATTACAAAGGACTTTATACCTTTGACTCCATCAATAACCCTATGCCAGGGTAAAGGGAAATGTGACCCCCTCCCCTCAGGTGCACTTCTCAGGGCACCTGGCTGACTCAGCCCGCCTTTCCTGTCTTTAGGGTAAAAGAGAATAGATAACAACAGTAAGCTGGTTTATCTTCTATTCCAATCCCGCATGCTTTAAGGGCCAAAGCAGGTAAAACAGAATCATCGCTGGGATATAAATGAGACCCATGTTCAGTCTTTTAAGTAAACAATCGTTTTTCTGCTGACTACTAAGAAATTATTCTTGCAGAGAATTCTGCCAAGATTATAAGTACCCTCCTAAAATACTCAGTGAGACCCCAGCTGACCTGCTCCCGCGAGAGCAAGTTTCTTGAACTCTTCATTCTTTCTCCGCATTTCCACCACCTCTTGCTGCATTTTCATGCTCTTCTCCAACTCCTGCTCCTCAGTACTTTTGAGAACCTTTTGCCTAAAGGGCAAACCAGTAAAACAAATTAGAAGAAAGGGATTCAATGATTCAGGAGAATCTAAAGGCATTATACAGACTATGTTTTTAATCTATGCCAAAATAACCATCAAAACCAAAAAGTAAAAACAAAATTTTTTTTTGAAAACCCTAAAAGTATCATCTAATGAATAATACTGGCTTAATTGGATAACACTATAAACAAATGTAAAATCAACATGTATACCCAATATTTTATACCAAAATAATGAAAACTTTTAAAAATAGCTAAAACAGACTGTAAAACATACACCAAAGATCCACAATTGTACTGATCATTGATCATTACGTAATGATCAATACATAACGGTTTAGCTTTTATTACACATGAAAAATGTAACTTAAAAAAAAAATCTAATTTAAAAAAACCTGTAAAAATTGGCATGGTGGCACAGGCCTATAACTCCTAGCACTCTGAAAAGCTAAGGCAGAAGAACTGCAAATTCAAGCCCCGCCTGAGAAACTTATACACTCAGGAGATTCTGTCTCAAAATAAAAAATAAAAATTTAGGGGCCAGAGATATACCTCAGTGGCATAAGTGCCTGCCTGGCAAGCACAGGCCCTCGGTTCGATTCCTGGCACCAAAAAAGAAAAAAAAAATTTTAAAGTAGGAGAAGATGGGCCCAATGGTATAGCTCAGTGGCATAGCACCTGTCCCACAAGCATGAGGTCCTAAGTTCGACTCCTACTACCAAAAGAAAAAAAAAGGAGATGCTGGGAATACAGCTCAGTGTAAAGGCCTTCAGTGAAATCTCCAATACAAAAGGAAGAAAGAAAAAACGGGAACGGGAGGAGAAGATGGGGGGGTGGGATATGGAGGGATGGGGTGGAAAAGCGGTGGGGGAGGGTGAGAGGGGAGTGGTTAGGGGAGGAGAGCAGTAAAGCTGGGGTAGCTCCTGTAGAGGGCTCGATTAGCAAGCACAAGGCCCTGGGTTTGATCCCCAGCACTCCAAAACAAGTAAGAAAAGTGAATAATAAAAGAATAGGGAAAATATTTACAAGAAATATGGAAATAGTGCAAACGAGATATAATATAAGACAGATGTTGGGGCTGGGGATATAGCTCAGTGGAATAAGCGCTTGCCTAGCAAGTGCAGGGTCCTGAGTTCGATCCCCAGTACCGCAAAAAAAAAAAAAAAAAAAAAAAAAGACAGATGTATAAGTCAAATGCCATTTCTGCCATTTTGTCTACATAGATTTGAGAAAGCTAATCTGTCTTAGCCTACTTTCTCCACTGAAAGTTGAGGCATAGAAAATTCATGCTCACAGAATATGACTATTAAATCAGATGGTTCTGAAGTGCTTGACTATCTTTAAACTCAACACAAAGTAGCCATTCTTAGTAGTAAGAATATCGCTAAGACCACTTAAAGGAAAGAGATAATTCACTAAAAGGAACTATGGAGATGTTTACAATAACAGTAACAGTAATACAATCAAGTCAGCAAGTCTTAAAGTAATTTGATGCTGAGGATGGAAAGAAAAAAGAGATGACAGTTAAAAGGCTATGAAAAATATGGACAAAAGAATCTTAAGTGTTTATTTAAGATCTATTACACAGCATAGTAATATAGTAATAACAGTGTATTGCAAATTTCAACATTACTAAGAGTGAATTCCAGCTGTTCCCTCCACAAAAAAATGTTAAGTATTGGTAGTGCTGGACATACTACGTTCATTTAATTATTCTATATGGTTGTTAAAAGTCATAACAGTACTTTGCATCACATAAATATATACAATAATAAGTGTCAGTTTTATAAAATTTAAAAACTAATTTGATACCATCATCAATATTGTACGAATTTTAAAAAGGACTGACCATACAGTTCAGTGAGAATCTGCTTGCCTAACACAGGCTCAATCCCCAGTACCAGAAAAAAAAAAGCCTGGGTTATATAGCAAATTAAAGGCTAACCAGGACTGCCTCAAAAAAACAAAAAACCAAGAAAAGTAAAAGAAAAAGAAAAAGAGGAAAAAAAAAAAACTAGCAGGCATGGTAGTTCACACCTGTAATCCCAGCACTCAAGAGGCTGAGTCAGGTGGATTGCCATGAGTTCAAGGTCAGCCTGGGCTACATGGTGAACTCAAGGCCAGCCTGAAGTACACAGCAAGCCCCTGCCTCAGATAGATGGTAGGAAATATTCATTCAAAGCCAACAGCAGTGTAAATTGCCACTTTAATTTCTGAAATTAAAGTGGCAACAAATATCATACCCACACAATTATGGGACACTTTGATCAAAAACTCTCTTGTTTCCTAAGGAGATTCCTCAAAGAAATGGCTTTGCCAATAAAGCTGGTTCACTGATTGCTGTATAATCACTGATTATAATGAAAAACCGGGAACAATACAATCAAAAATGGTTAAATACAATTTGATAAAATATTAACAATGCCAAACAAGTACAAACACGAAGACATGCAGCAATACAGGAAAACAGAAATCTCCTGTGAAGTGACTACGCAGAACTAAACACTGTTCATTAACTAATTGTAGAAATAGTATATATGTAAGTAAAGCCCAAAGGGAGCTTCTAAAAATGTGAAAATATCTGAAAGTTTAACAAAAACATAAACTTCAATTTAGACAGTAAGAAACTTCATTAACTTTTCCTTTTATATTTAAATAATGTATTTTCTCTTATTTAGGGTTTCAGCAGCACCTAGAATACTGGTAGCATTTCACCTATCAGAGGACAGCGTTAGAGATCTCCTCAAGCGTCAAGTACACTAATGTGACCGCAGATGCACCCACTTGTACCTGTACTCTGCTTACTCCTAGTTTAACCTGGGAAAGAAAACTTACTTTATAATTGGTACGTGAGGCACAGTGCATCTGCCCTTGGCTTTCTCTGGGGAACACTTATTCTTTTTGGAAGTATCTTGAGCATCACTGCCCTCTTCCTCTTCCTCTGGCTTCTTTCTGTTCTGAGAACTTGAGTTTAAAAGGACAAAAAATATACATTCAATTCCCTAATGCATATTTCACACTACCCCTCCTCCCCAAATCTGCCAATCTGGCTTAAATGTTCTTCTCATTTTTAGGATAATGAACATGCTCTAATCACAAAATGTTTCCAATAGTACCATTAAATCATAACACCAACCATGAGGCCCATGGCTTAGGCATGCATAGTTTGCTTGGGCTACATTAGGTGAGGAAGAATTATGTTGGGTTGTACACAAAAATATAGTTAACGTACATTAAGTTTAAACAAGTGTCCTTTATAAAAATACACTTTTTTTTTCCTTTATAAAAATACACTTTTTATTATAATATAGGCATGTTTGACTTGCAGGCTCCAAGCTGCAGATTCCTGGATAGCAATGTCTCCAGTGAGTAGATTGTGAGAAAGCCAAGAGAGGTCAAGGTAAGCACTGGCCAGTGGTGGTTAGAGGAGGGTAAGAAAAGATTCTATCTGCTCATCGTCAAAGAACAAAACAAGGGCAGGGATTTAGCTCAGCGGCACAGCATCTGCCTCACAAGCATGAGGCCAAGGGTTTGATTCCTGGTACCAAAAAAAAAAAAAAAAAAAACCAAAAAACAAAAAATAGAACAGCAGACAACAGTTACTTCCTGATATCCATTCCATCTCATTCTTACTAGAAAGAGCAACAATGTACCAAGCTACAAGTACTGTACTTATTCTGACAGTCTGTACCGCCACTGCGGAGCCCAAGTGACAGCTTAGGCAACTAAGATGTAATTTAAGTACTTTTGAGAAATATTACACTTGTTTTTGAGACAGGGCCTCACTACATAGCCCAGGCTGGCCTCGAACTCACAGCAATCCTCCTGCTTCAGCCTCCTAAGTGCTGGGATTACAGAGGTACACTACCATGCCCAGTGATTTCACTTTCTTGATATGAATGCTACACTTTATTATACACTCTTTTTTTCTCTTGAACATGGATGTTCTGCCTACAGATATAGCAGTTTTCTTGTGACAGTGAATCAGAAGTCAAAGGAAGCCAGGCATGGTGGCAAAACAAGTCACTATTATTTAAACATTTAGTTAAATACTGTTTGCCACAAAGAATCCCTAACTGATAAAAATAGGAAAAAATACCATCTATTGGCTCGTCCTTGCCACAAAAGTAAACAGGGCTATGTCAACTAAGGTAAGTCACCCTCCACAACACAGGTAACAATTCTGGTCATCAAGGTCACAGCGTAAGGAGTTTCCCAAGCCCCAGGTGCACCAGACTGAAGATGCACTCTTGTAATTCTACTCAGTTCACTCAAAAGTTTAAATTCAGGAAAGAAACTTAACTTATAGGTGGTATACAAAGCACAGTATGGGGGCTGGGGGTATAGCTCAGTGGCGTAAGTGCTTGCCTGGCAAGCGCAAGGTCCTGAGTTCGATCCCCAGTACCGGGGGAAAAAAAAAACAAAAAACAAAGCACAGTATGTCTGTCCTTGGCAATAAATGTGTTGATTAGCTGGGTGAAGTGGTATACCCTGTAATCTGAGCACTTGGGAGACTGAGGCAAGAGGACTGGCTTGAGCTCAAGGCCAGCCTGGGCTACATGGTGAAACCCTGTCTCAAAAAAAAAAAAAAAAAGTTGTGTCTACTTACACTCTCATTTTTTTGGAAGGCGGAATGTCACTAATTATAGAAGTGGCGCATCTCTTTGCTTCCATGGGAACATGGTGTTTTTCTTTCTTCTTCAAATCCTTCTGAGCAGAGAGTCTAAGAGATCTCCTGTGGTAGAAACATTGGTAAAATTTTTAGCAATAATGAACACATCTATAATAAATATGCAAATTTCTTCAGAAATATGAAAGTATGTCAAGCTACAAAGAGCTATGAAAAATTTAGTGTGACGGGGAGGAGAAATAAAGAGAATTGAGATGCATTATGCACATGTACCAACTCCCCACAATGAATATAATCATTATGTACCACAAGCATGTATTTAAAAAATATTTTTAAAAGCTTTTTAAAATATAGTTATTATCTACACTTTTAAAATGTAATCTCTTGGGCTACAGGGATATAGCTCAGTAGCTCAGCCTGGCAAGCACAAGGTCCTGAGCTCAATTCCTGGTACCAAAATAAAAATCTACTCTCTTACTGATAGTTTTTGAAATTCAAAAATAGCATTTGAAAGTTATACCTCAATAAAGATGATTTAAAAACACAAATAACCCTACTATCTTCTCTATAATTTCGCATTTTCTGTATAGTTTTTGTGTTATTTTGGTTTCTTTTGTCTTAAAAATAAAAATAAAAAATAAAAATAAAAATAAGAAAATAGAGTGGGAGCTGGGCATGGTAGTACACGCCTATAATCCTACCACTCAGGAGGCTGAGGCAGGAGGATTGTTCTGAGTTCAACACCAGCCTGGGCTACAAAGTGAGCCCAAGGCCAGCCTAAACTGCGTAGGGAGACCCTGTCTCAGAAAAAAAAGAAAATACAGTGGGTGCAGAGAGGCAGGCCTATGGTCCCACCTACTCAGGAGGCTGAGGTAGGAGGATCAATATAAGTTTGAGGCCAGCCTGGGCTACACGGAGAGTTCAAGGCCAGCCTGCACTACATAGTAAGACCCTGTCTCATTCATTCATTCATTCATTCATAAATAAATAAATAAATAAATAAATATCTTGTCCATTAGCATGGTGTGTCCTTCCAGTTATTTAGATCATGTTTAATTTCTCAACAATGAGTAAAAGTTGGGGGACTTCCGGGAAGATGGCGACCGGGTAGGCAGCAGAGAGAGAACCTCCCAGAGGATTACCACCCAAACAATGAAATATAGCAATATGAAGACAGAAATAAGGACTTCCGGGAAGAAGATGACCAGCCGAGAGAGCGAGTGCGGAGGGAAGAACGGCTTCAGCTCCTGAACCCGACAGAGAACGCGCTACTGGGAAAAACTGCGCCAAACCGGGCACCGCTCCGGGATCCCGCTCAGAACCCCACCCCCGCAGCCAGCACTGCGCGAACTGGAACAACAGCGACCGGCCGGCGGGATTTCTAAGTCGGGGAAAATCTCCATCCAGGGAAAAACATCTGAACGGCACTCCTGTCTGCACGATCACAGGGTGAGTTAAGTGCGCGCTCTAACCGGTTTATCCTGAATCGGGAAGAAGCTCAGCCCAGCGAGAGACATCTAAGCAGCTTTAAGGACTGCGGGATCTCCCGGGTGGGAAGACCTACTTAGGCGCCCCAACGGGTTTTGTGAGGGGGGAAGGAGCTCCACCCAGGGAGGAACACCTGAGTGGCCTGTCTGCAAGAATCCTGGGGTGGCGAGCTGTTTATTCGCCCCGGCCAGGTCTTGGGGTAGAGAGTAGAAGCGGAAATCTCAGCAGACAGCTTAAGGGACATTCTCCCAAAGAGAAGTAACCATTGGAGCAGCCTCTGCAGCAGACCTTTGCCTGCTGAACTGTCTGTGGAATTTATAGCTCCAGAGTTTGAATCTGATACCCAAAAATGGGAAAACAGAGGAACAAAACGCAGTCT